>CM014273.1:6004616-6034672 GCA_004135705.1 Alloteropsis semialata | reverse complement strand
GGGTCGGGCGGCGCGAGCAGGAAGGGGATCAGGGGCGCGCGGCGGCGGGAAGGGGCCGGGCGGCGCGAGCAGGATGGGGATGAAGGGCGCACGGGCGGCGGGGAGGGGCTGGCCGGCGGTGAGGGGCCTGCGGCGGGGAGGGGCCGGTCGGCGGTGAGGGTCTTGCGGCGGGGAGGGGCTGGCCAGCCGAAACGAGATGGGGAGGAGGATGAGTGCGCGGGCAGAAGGCGGATGGGAAGAGGATGGGAAGAAGGGGGAGGAGGGGGATGACATGTTGGACCCACGCGTCAGTTTATGGAGAAGGCCGTTGGAGCGTGAAGAGTGGAAAATAGAGATTTTGTTGGAGCAAGAAACTCAGTATAGAGAGATAATCTTTTGTACAGAGGCTCTGTTTAGATTAGGCCAATTCGATTGAATTCAATGATTGGAGGTGCATTGAAAATTGAAAAAATAGAGAGAAGGTACGTAGTTCAATGCGTGCAATTTGATTGAATTGGTGAATCTAAACAAGGCCAGAGTCAAATAGGGAGAGCCAAAAATGACAACTCTCTTGGAGATGCTCTCAATAGAACGAGGTAGGACCGCCGCCCTACCTACCACCGGCGGCGAGACGCGTACCCTACTTCTCCGAGAGCTCCCAGGTCCGGCGGAGGTCCTTGTCCTCGGCGGCGTCGGAGCTTGGAGATGAACTGCGTCGGCGGAGCTCTGGAGTTTGGGGAAGAAAGGCAAGAGGCATGGATGGGCCTGCTGTCTACCTATTGGGCCCTAGCGTGGCAAAGAAGCAGTAAGGGGCCCATCTACGGAACAACGGCCTGTTTCGCTCTTCGCGTGTTCGCCGACGCAAATGCGCCAGTTATCTCATGTCCTCAGCAAACAACAGAGTGGCTGTAGGGAAAAAAAAAGAAAAAGAAACTGAGGACATCCTGCAACACTCGAATCTCTCGAGATTTTTTGCTGGTCACCAGAATTTTTGCTTGATTTTGCATTTGCGTGTTGAAATCATGAATCTTCACAGGTACAGCCTTTTATGAACATAGAAATTGTCTGTTTAAACCTCAGCTTCTTCTATTTTGTTGCGTTTATGGCCTCTACAGTCTATACTCTATGTACAACAGTACAAACAAACTTGTAATGCGCCGATGTTGCCGTCTTCGGTCGTCACCTCTTGGCTGGCGGCGGCCTGCCGTCCCCTCCTTTCTTGTCGGCGGGAGGCGGCGGGGGCTCCATCTGCAGCACCCGCTCGAGCTCCTCGACGACGTCCCTCATCGCCGGCCGCTCCTTGGGGTTCTTGCCGAGGCAGCGGTCGGCGAGCCTGGCCACCTCGCGCGCGGCGGCCAGCGGGTACCGCCCGCCCAGCCGCGGGTCCATGATGGCCCGGAAGCCGGCGCTGTCCGGCGGGTGGCGCCGCACCCACGCCAGCAGCTTCTGCTCCTCCGCGGGGCGGCTCCGCTCCAGCGACCGCCGCCCCGTCAGGATCTCGTACAGCACCACCCCGAAGCTCCACACGTCGCTCTTCGCCGTCAGGTGCCCCGTCTCGATGTAGTCCGGCGCCGCGTACCCGTGCGTCCCGACCACCTGAGCCACCATCAGAACCAGTCAGTTCAGATCATCAGACATCAGGTGTTCAATGCAAGAAACGTCATGGCACTGGCACACACAAGCTGCGAAATGCCACAAGTTTCAGCAAGATTCATGCCATAGCATAGGGAATCGATCGCATTGACCCACTCGTGTACTCACCGCGGTGGAGACGTGTGTTTTCCCTTCGGTTGGCCCCTCCCTTGCCAGGCCAAAATCCGACAGTTTGGGCCTGAATTCGGCGTCGAGAAGAATGTTGGATGCCTTAAAATCCCTGTATATCACCTGCCACACCAAAAGGCCCTGGATGAGATATTCATCACTTGCTAGTCTATTTTTTTAGAAAATGGAATTGCATTCCGGCCTCTGCAGTAACGCACACAGCCTTCTGGCCTCTGCGTGACTGCACACAGCCTTGTTTATTACACTTGCTAGTCTATGTGTTATTCAAACTTTGAGCAGACAAATTCAGGTTTGAAAGAGAGGAAGGCTGTGTGTGTGTGTGCTAATGATGCAGGGTTGAACATGGTTCAGGTCAGAGTTTCAGATGATGATGTATCTATCCTACAGACTGCAGTTTAATCGGTTCAGTTCAGACATTCAGAGAATGCTCCATTTTTGTTTATTTTTTGAAACAAAAAAGAATGCATTTTGGTTTTTATACAGAAACTGCTTTTGGGGGATACCTGAACTTCGGGCACTCCTTCATGGAGATAATCAAGACCCCGTGCAGCACCTATCATGATCTGCAGCCTCAATCTCCAAGAAAGGGGAGGATGAGCTCGGTTGAACAGGTGCTCATCCAAGCTCTTGTTGGGCATGAACTCGTAGACAAGCAGCCTGTGCTTGCCTGCTTCTGAATCCACAGCGCAGTAGCCGATCAGCTTTACTAGATTTGGATGCTCAAGAACACCCAGGAATTGGACTTCAGCCAGCCACTGCTTGTGCCCCTGAAATCAGAAAAGGGAAATGACTTTAAACTGCTATTTTTTATTTTTTATTTTTGCAAAAGATGAACCGAGTTGTTAATGAAAACAGCTCAGCACTAGAAAAATTTCATGGAATTCTTGTGCTCGGATCTAATTATTGTCTGATCAGACTCAGCGAGATGTTTATGGCGTGATGCTGATCTATATGATTTAATAGGTTGACTTGTGATGCCATCTTGACTAACTTTCACATGGTTCATTCTACGATTCCCACTGAAGTTGACATCAGTGGATGTCCTTGTCCGGTTGGTTGGACCAATATTCTCAATGAAGCTGTCCATGCTAATATTTATGTGTTTAAGATTGTGATGGAGCTCAATATCTAATGGGTTCACTGCAAACCAACAATCTTCTGAGTTTTGTTTTAGGCCTTGATCCATAATCAGGACATGTTGTTATTTCTTGGAAGTTTGTGGACGCACAAAAAAATGTTTTAAAATTAGTAATGCTCATACACCAGAAATGACAAATCCATGGAGATATGTGCATCTTGTGGACTAGAAATTTCAGCAAATACACAGCTCTTGAAAAGCAAAGAATTTGATGAGACTGCCAATTCTTTTTTTACAAGATGATGTGCAAAAAATCATTGTAAATTTGTAGGGATTCCACAAGACTAGAGTGCTACTCAGTGTGATTGAATACTCTGATTGGTCCTGAAAAACTCTCAAAGTTTTCTGATGGACAACCTTGATATAGCATGACAAATCTAGGCCCAAATGCGGCACGGCATGAAGAACTCGAAACCTGGATGAGTAGAACAGAGGAGAGGAGATGCGAGGAAGCAAGCTGACCTGCAGGCTGCGCTGGTTGAGGCGCTTGACGGCGAGGACGACGCGGCCGCCGGCGGCGGAGCGGAAGAAGGCGCGGTAGACGGAGCCGAATCCGCCCTCGCCGACCTTGAGCGCGCGGCTGAAGCCGTTGGTGGCGCTGCCGAGCTCGTCGAGTTCGAACACCCGCAGCCGCTGCGCGCCCCTCTCCTCGGACAGCTCCTGGATGCTCCTGGTGGGCGTGGACGCGGACGCGGACGAGGCCTTGCTCCTCTGCCCGCCGCCGGAAGAATCGGACGCCGGCGCCGACTTGGCGCCGACGGCCGGCTGTCTCTTGGACCTGCTCTTGCCGCTCTTGAAGGCGAAGCACCCCATCTGATGATGGATTAAGCCGGGGAAGAGAGCTTAGAATGGATAGATCGTGGAAATTTCATCAGGAGAAAGGGACGGGGAGGAGGGGGAAAATGGACACCAAGACAAGCAAATCGCTGTACCAGTGAAGAATCGTTGAAAAATGGGAGAGCTCCACCTAATTTTCAACAGAGCGTGAAGAGGAAAGATGAAGAACCGTGGAAAAGTAGAGGATTCTGGGTGAGCAAGTAAGAAATGCTATTGTTGCCCATGGGGGAGGAACAAGAACATATCCATTGAAGGAACCAGCAGGGAGTCCTCTCGATTCAAGCTCATGGCAGCGAAGAAAGATGGAAAAGAGGGGACTGAGAATCAGGAGGAGGCAGAGCAGGCGCAGGGGATTAGCCGATTAGGGAAGGAGGCGGCGGCCCGGAGGATTGAACTGGACGAAACTCGGTTTGACGAAGGCAACCGGCAGGTGCGAGGAAATGAGCTCGCTGCTCGCGCCGCGCACACGTGGTTCTACCGCCCGCTACTCCCCTGCCTTGTGGTGCTACGCAGACGCATCGCCCCTCACCGTAAACTAAAATATAGGAGGATGGCCGATGACGGAGACGGGAGTGGCGGCCGGGTGCGTGAATCATGTGAGGACGGAATCATGCGTGGAACCACCATGAACTGCTGCTTGCCGCTTGTTGAGAGGACAGAGAGGGGAGACTCGCGTGGACTGGGGAGAGCAAGAAAGGGAGGGAGATTCACGGGAACCAGAATCATTCATACCTCGGCGGCCGGCCCTCGTGGGTTAAGGATGGGGGATGCGTTCCTCCTCCCGCGCTGGCGTGCGCCACGGCCGAGATATAAACACGCGCGCGCACGGCCACACGGCTGACGGTGACGGCTCCTTTTTTTTGAAGTAAAAGGAGCAGGAGCACTGCTATGTCATTTAAGAAGGGGAGAATTGCAGGTTCTTACAAGGTTTTTATTACATAGAAACTTAATGAACTCGAAACTACTCCGAACTGGAAGTGAAACTTAAACTTATTCATAAGAAGGAAGGTGGAAGCTCAGGTTGTCCACAAGCTTGTCTCCTGACCGCCATTTCGTCCTTGATCATGGTTAGAAGCTGCTGTGGCGAGCTGCATTTGCCTTCAAAAACTCTTCTATTCCTCTCTTTCCACAAGTTCCATGCTGTGTAAATCAGCAGTGCTGCCTTGAGTCGCCTGATTTTCTTCGGCAGTCCTAGCAGAGCAGATGTCCACCATTGCTCAATGTTGTGTTCTTGCAGTGGCACCTGCACCAGCCCTGCTGTCCAAGCGCCGATCAGCTGCCAAACCATCATTGCAAAAGGGCATTTCAAACATATATGTTCCGCTGTCTCCTGATTCTGTTGGCACAGCGAGCAGACCGGGTTACACGGCCAGTTTCGCGCCATCAGTTTGTCTGCTGTGAGCAATTTGCATTGAACTAGTAGCCATGCAAAGAATTTGTGCTTCCCTTCCATATGTGCCTGCCAAATGTTTCCGGGTTGAAAGGTCGTGAAGGAGCCAGTGAACTGCGCATTGTATGCTGAATGTGCCGAGTATTCCCCATCAGACGTCCATTTCCACCTGATTGTGTCCTCTTGATCATTAAGAGTGGTCTGCACTACTAGTCCCCATAGATTAACAAACTCAAACATCTCTTGGACTGTGTTCATACGCCAGAGCCCCCTTGTCCATGCTTGATGTTCAATATCCTGCTGCACAGTCCTATGTTTTCTCCAGGCCAGCTTGTAGAGGTTTGGCGCAATGTCAATTGGTGCTCTGCCCTGCAACCAAGAGTCATGCCAGAACTTGGTCTTGTCGCCGTTGCCAACCGTCACTACTGTAGACAATCTGAAAAGCTATCGGTCCACTGCATTCACTGGCGGTGCAGTTCCAACCCATGGCCTGGAAGGGTCAGTCCATTCATACCAAAGCCACCTTAGCCTCAAAGCTCTGCTGAACAGATCAAGGTCGAGGATGCCTAGCCCTCCAAATTTTTTGGGACGTTTGCACTTGGCCCAGCTGACCAAACAATGTCCACCATTTGCATCTGACGCCCCTTTCCAAAGGAAGCCTCTCCTTATTCTGTCCATCTTCTTGATTGCCCATTTTTTGAGTGCAAAGACAGTAAGGTAGTAGACAGGAATTGAAGTAAGAACTGAGTTCAGTAGTTTGAGTCTCCCTGCCCTATTTAGCAGCTTCCCTTTCCATCCAGGTAGCCTTGCTCCCAATTTATCGATCAATGGCTGGACCTCCACCCTTTTAGTTGCCTGAAGTGTAATGGAAGGCCCAGGTAGGTGCAGGGGAAAGTCTTGATCGGGCATTGGAGTTGCTGCATAATTGAATGTACATCTAGCCCTTCACATTGTATTGGGTATACTGCACTCTTGCCCACATTTACCACGAGGCCAGATGCAAACCCGAAGCACTTCAAGATTTCAGCAGCTCTATGCACATCAGTACTGATAGGATTTAGAAAGAGAGCAGCATCGTCGGCATACATACTGAGTCTCAGTTTAGCAGCACGGTGATTCAATGGGGTGAGGTCATTCTCATTTGTTGCCAGATCTAGCAATCTCTGCAGTGGTTCCATTGCTAGGATGAATAGCATTGGGGACAATGGATCTCCCTGTCTTAGGCCCCGTCGATGTCTGAACCAGTTGCCTCTTGTCCCATTTAAAAAAACTGCAGAAGAGGCCGTGTGAAGAAGAGTTGTCACCCATCCTCTCCATTTCATGCCAAACCCCATGTGCTGCAATACCTCCATCAGATAATCCCAGCGCACGCTATCAAATGCTTTTGCTATGTCCAGTTTAATGAATAAACCAGGCCTTTTAGTTCTGTGTAGTTCCCTGATCAAGTTTTGCACATATAAGAAGTTATCCTGGATGCTTCGCCGCTTGATAAAAGCACTCTGTGCTCTGGAAATCAAAGAATTCAAATGCCCTGCAAGCCTTGATGCAAGCAGCTTGGATAGAATCTTTGCAATACTGTGTGTCAAGCTGATGGGTCTGTAATGAGCCAGTGCTTTTGCATCTTGTTTCTTTGGGATCAGAATTAGGTGTGCTGTATTCAGCTTATCAAAGTGCTGATCATGCATGTTGTGGAAGTAATGAACAGCTGCCATGACATCTTCTTTCACTATTGGCCAGCAAGATTTGTAGAAAACACCTATGTATCCATCTGGTCCAGGTGCCTTATCAGACTTGATTGCTTGGATTACAGCTTGTACTTCTTCATCAGTGAAAGGCTGCTCAAGTTGCTGCAGATCATGCTCAGGGAAATTGAGTGCTTCCCAATTTAGTGTGCACTCTCTTTGCACAGGAGCTCCAAACAAATTACTGAAGTGGTTGAAGATGCAGTTCTCCTTTTCATCATGTCTGTACCTTGTCCCCTCAGGTGTTTCAAGAGACTGGATGAAATTCTTCTTTCTTCGGCCATTTGCCTGGAGGAAGAAAAGTTTCCCAGATGCTTCTGCAGCTTTGATGTAGGTGAGCCGGGACTGTTGTTTTTGCCGCAATTTCTCCACTGCTGTCATGCCCAGGAATCTAAATTTTAGGTCTGCTCTCAGCTGTATCTCCCTCTGACTGAGCTGCCTATGCTCTTGCACAACATCCAGGATCCAGATAAGCTGCCTAGCTGCTCTGAGTAGCAGCCTGTTGTTTCCAATTTGTTCCTTTTTCCATCTTTTGAGCATATCTGATTAGGTTGAAGTCCCCAATCAAAAGCCAACATCCTGATGTATCAACTCTGATCTGCTTCAGTTCCTGTAGAAATCTGAGCTTCTCATTGTCTTCTTGTGGCCCATACACCACTGTCAACCACCAGCTGGAGGGTACTGTTGTTGCCTGAATATGTGCCGTCACTGAAAATTCTCTGTACTCTGAGCTGACGATGGTGAAGTAATTTTCATCAACTGCCAAGATTGCTCCCCCCCTTGTGTTAGAAGCTGGAAGGGCAGCAAAGTTGCTTGCAAACTGAGGGCCCAAAGTTTCACTGATCATTTGCTGATCCACAAGGTCCAATTTGCTTTCTTGGAGACAAACTATGGTACTTCTGGTGTCAGTAGCTAGGTCCCTGACTACTTTCCTTCTTGCCGGGTTGTTCAAACCCCTCACATTCCAGTTTAATAAAACACAATGCTGATCACTCATTGAGAAACAGATAAAACTCTCCCCCTCCCCCCAAATTGATTCTGAAGCGACCAGAGCCAATTTGGGAAGGCTCCATCTGGCCCCTGGCTCCGAAACACACACATGGAGCACACACGCATGGAAAGCGCACACACGGCACGCACCCCGGGAGGGGCCATGTACACAAGGGGAACACACACACCCTCGCGAGGAGCACACACACATGGATGACATGGATGAACACGCACACATAAACATGGGTGACATGGGAGGACTTATGAAACACATGGGTGGACACACGCACACACACACACACCCGGATGCCCAGCTCGGGCGATCAGGCCTCAGCATCAACAGCAAGGGCACTCAGGCAGTTGGTGCCCGCGTTCTTAATGCCAAACAGATCCCTGATGTCATTCTCCATCTGTCCCTCCATGTGGTCGACAAAGCTCTCAGCCAGTAGACCTTGCCTGGTAGACACGTCTGCGTCTGAAGCTGTAAGCAAGCCACACTTCTTCATGACCAGTGCAGTGGCCTGTTCTTCGATACTGCGATCAGACTTTGGCCTGCTTGCAATTCTCTCGCTCCTCCTCTGAGATGATTGCAGCTTGACCTTTCTGCTTGATTCCATCCGCACTCCTCCCTTCATGCATGTTTTAGCTGGAGTGACCCCAAGCACCGAGCATTGTAGCTTTTTGGTGTACTTCCTCTGAATCTCCGATGCTGGTTGTGCCAGCTCAGGAACAGTAGATCCAGCGGGCAGCAGAGTGTGGTTGGTTGCCAGCTCTAAGTCATCCTGTTCCATCGGTGACGGCTCCTGATCAAGCGGCCTCGGTAAAGAAGTGAGGAAGAGGGTGGAGACGTGGAAGGGACAGTGATTTCTTTTCTGTGTTTTCCAACCTCAATCAAGAAATAAAATTGTTGACTGGTAAGAAAAAGCTTGCATGTGTTGGACAAAACACTTGATGTCATGTGAAAGTGAAATCGTGGTAGAAAAGAATCACTGCCCAAGACGAAGAAGGTGAGGTGTGCTTCCTTGTCTTGCAGGAAAATTTCGAAAATTCAGAGGTTTGGGTGTTGGTGCCGCATCGCATCGCAGTTGGCACTTAGCAGTCAAAGCAAGTTGCTTGCTGATTTGGTTTCAGCCATGAAACCAAAAGCGGCACATCGAATTTTCTTTCCCCCCCCACAGGGGAGATTAAAAGGGTCGACATACACGTAAAGAAAAGTCAGCGTTCGTCAGAATTTTTACGACTCGAGTGTCGTCGGTAAGAAAGCAGATTATTCTCTCGGCTGTCAGGCTCTTCATCTGCGGGATTGAAACCGGCCGACGCCATGGAACCATCAGCAAGGTCAACGGCGCCGCGTGCTCAAAGTTTTCTGCCACCGCTTGCTCTGCTTCATGGGATGAGTCGATGATGAGAGTGGGATAGGCCGTACCGTACGCGCGTCGTAGCTCTGCACCCGCCGCGCCGTGCCGGCGACGAACAACAGCGGCCAGCGGAATTCAGTTCTGGCTGACCTCACAAATAAACTTCATTGCAGCTCACGTGTCCATGTTGAAATGTGCCTCCTGTTTCCTGCCACCGTCCGTGATGTACTATTTTCTTAGGAACAATAATGTCCGCAAAGCCTATATGTTTTCCAATTACTTACTTGTGCACATTGACTATAGTTGCCGTATATATAAAGCTTGTGGGTGCGGTCTACCCATATATAGTAAGTTTTGACAGCAACAAAAAAAGAAGGTTTGTGCATATTCACCATTGACACTGAACCCAATTTACTACTTGGATTATTTTGACCTAACTGTTGTTCTAGCTAGGTGATCCTCCTGCTGGAACTAGATTATTTGTGCTTGGAGCATCTCTATCGATAATGAGGAGGCGAGGCGATGATGCTGGCCGAGGGCAAAGCGCCAAAAGACCGTGACATTGGATTGTCAAAGGGAATGACAAGGAATCTCCTTTTTAGAAAAGAAAAACAACGGGTATAGAAATAAAGAATCTTAAAATTCATATAAAACTTGCACGTGTTTGACTACAATGAAGCGATTTGCAGCTGGTCATTTTCAAACCCTCTTTTTTGAAACGATGAAAAAATAATCTTTTTTGAAACAAGTCATTTTGAAACCCTCGTGGTAACTTGCATGTGATTTTGCCCCTCTTTTCTTTTGAAGCGATGCTGAATTCTGAGGCTACCTCCAACTAATCTCCAAGCCTGTTCGGTTGGCTGGCGGCTGGTGGCTGGTGCTGATTTGTTGTGAGAGAAAAGTACTGCTGGCTGGTGGTTGATAAGCCAAGCGAACAGGCTGCAGAGTGCTGGACGGTGCATCCGTCTTCATTCTTGGGCACAAGCAAGACTTGCAACTTGGTCATCGTGATGTCATCGTCATCAACAGTTTCGTGCCGCCAAACTGTGGTGTCCTAAATATCGTTGAGAAGCCTTGGTACGTACCGCCGTGCAAGCTGCAGCCAAAGGTCCATGCCGCTGTGGCGCCCACAGTCTCCGGCGGCGAATTAATCGGTTTGACTTGTGAAAGCTCATCCAACCCAATCCAATCGCTTGGAGGAGCAGACAAGAGTCACATTCGCATGGTTCCCCGTCCTGACCTGACGGCTAGGGTTTCCATTTCGTTTCTTCAGAGTACAGACAAGTCACTGTCCATTCAGAGCAACCTGACCCCAGCCTGACCCCAGGGCAACCTGCTCTTCCATTCAGAGCAAAGTGGTAGTAAAGCTGTGAATTCATTCATGCCGGAAGCAGCAAAGACAACGGCGATCAATCTGACCAGAGGCCGGCCATCTTTTCTCCGAGGTGCGCGAGAGGAGACTTGCTCAGTGAGAAGATTAGTGCGGGTGGTGTGTGATTATAGGAGTGGGGGAAAAAAGTGGTCAAAGACGAAGTAGAGGAGATGCCCCTGCCCCTCATTGCCTGCCTTGTTTCAGACGGTGAAAGAGTATTAACCGATGGCAACAGACAGATCAGCCGACATGCTGACCACCTGTGGTCTTGACGACCTGGCAGCACTAGAAGCAGTAGTACCACCACCTGCTAATCAGGCGCTGTGGCGGGTGATTAGACGGGGAATCAAGCTTAGTGGGCCACCGACTAGACAGGGAGGGGGTCTGCAGTGGAGTTCGCGTGCACGGTGGGTTCCAACGAGGACGACGACTCAGGCAGTCAACTGGAGCTCCCTGCTATCCCTTCACAGGTTGTCCACGTCCTTTGCCTTGCTTCTTTCTTCCCTCTCTTGATGAACTGTGCAAATGACACTACAGGGGGGTGTTTAAATTCGGTGAATTGGTGAAAAATCTATGCATTGGACCGTGTGCACAGGGAAAAGAAATGAACTGACACGGTTCTCAAGGTGAACTTTTTGCAAAGTTTGAGAATTTAAGCGCGCTCTAGTTGTAGGCAAGTTCATCTGGACTTTGGATCATACAGAAAAGCATGAAAGGCAGGTACTGAAAGTCCAACACTGAGTATAGTTGTAGGCAAGTTCATCTGGACTTTGGATCATACAGAAAAGCATGAAAGGCAGGTACTGAAAGTCCAACACTGAGTATAGTTGTAGGCGAGTTCATTTGGACTTTGGATCATACAGAAAAGCACTGAAAAGTGGCGCATTGAAATACGTGCCCTCTCTTCGCGACACGCTTCCCAATGCAACTTTCACAACTTACTTTTTACAACTTTCACGAACTAAACAAGTGTACGACCAAGAATTGCCCGCTGCTGACAACCAAATGTGGAGGTCAGGCCACAGCCCTGAAAGATTGCATGTGTACAAGAAGCTTTTGACAGAAAGTGCTTTAGAATGCTTCTCACTTGAAAGGACCACCATGGGGAAGAAGTGAGGCATGGAAAAGGTACCTTAATTGGATCTCCACAGCAGGACCAAAGTCATCATGATTCTTAAGCAAATCTTGAGCTCAGCCACAATCACTAAATTACACAGACATTACATCACAAGATAGTATAAGCCTCAAGTGGGTAGATAGTATAAACCTCAAGTGGTTACAGAGTCGCAATTCAGGTATGCATTGTTTGCGTAACCCATATGATGGGGTCACTCTTGATCTGATAACATTGGCTACTTGTGTACAGATGTGAAGGTTTACAGAGAACATGGTTCGGAGCTGGTTCTTGCAAAACAGAAAGGCCTGCCAGAAGAATAAGAACATACACATACAGTGCCCGCCAGATAGTATCCCATGGGATAAAATTACAACACTATGCCACAATGGACTTCCCAAGGAGCCTCGTCATTTTTTACACGAGTATGGAATCATCACTTGTCTTCTATCTCAGCAGCCTCCTGCTTACGGGTGGTGCAAGTCCTGGGATGTTGGGAATATCCTTGTTGTGTGGGTTTACAATCTGCCAATGGAACAGTATGAACATCATTCATCAACAGCGTGTATGTATTTTTTGTTGTCATATCTGATGCTCTCTTAATTTCAAACAAAAAAAAATCTGATGCTCTTTATTGCCTTTTTGCCGTATTTCTTGGCGGCTACTGTTCAATAGTACTTATGCATTTTTTATCCACGAGGAAGAAAGAAAGGTGCTGGAGGCAGTTTGCACAATGAAAAGGTAATATGGTGCACAGAAGGTTGGATACTTTGATATTCTAGCTTCGTTATCTATAACTTTCTTAACTAGTGTGTTAGTATTCCAATCCCAGCACCCAACAGAGTGATGAAAACTATGACCTGACCCATTTCCACAAGAATAAAGTGATCTTTAAGGACAAATTCATTTTCCACTGACTTCTGTAAACTTCACATCAGACCAAAGGCAAAAAGGATAAAGTGGTAAAAATTAAAATCATGTGAAGGAGAGCTCTGTACATGTAGAACATCCAGGTCATTTTGGTCAAGTCAAGTCAGAACATCAGATTGATGTAATACACTGAACCAATACACAAACAGTTGAGTACGCAATTCTCTGAAGAACCCAAGCACTCACCTTAACAATTATTACTGCTATGACTCCAGCAACAATGAGAAAAAGCATTGCCATGATGCACCGATCAGTTGCAACCTAATTTAAAAGAAGTGACATAGATAAGAACAGAGTTGACAAACAAAATAAAGAACTTGTGAGATAAACTTACCTGTCTACCGATTTCTTTCACCAATTGAGATGCCTTTTTAATGGAGAAATGGATGGAGTCAAGCTCATTAACAACTCTGCTCATTTGCTCTGTCTGGTGAAGAAGAAAAAACCAAAACTGACTTTATTTTACCCTGATTGAACAGCATAACACAGCAATTGGCAGCTTCTGAAAATAAGAAAAGGGACTTGCCTGTGCTTTCAGAGCAGCTGCAGTTTCCGTGCCTACATTGATGGTTTCTTGAACAGTCTACAAAATAGACAGCAAATCAGCATCAAGAAGCAATGAAGTGCAAACACGATGCTGCTATGAGGGAGTGACTAGTGAGTACAGCAATTTGTGGAAGACTTGAGAGTCCACTACAACAAATATGTAGATGCTAAAAATATTGAGGACTCCAGCAGTAGACTCGATTCTAAACTTAGCACAGAGCATCAAGATTTGACAGAAAGGGTTATCTATATCTTTATACATAACAGCTGCACCTGAAAATGTTTCCTCATCTTCAAGCAAAAAATAAGGAAAAGGGAAGATGAAGAGGAGCAACATAGCAATGTCAGCATCTTAGAATCACAACAAGAAACAAAGATCTTGCAAGGAACATGTGGGAATACAAAAATTATCTCTTCGAGCACAGATTTCTCAACTTGTTAATGCAAGATCAACAGGCGTTCATAGGAACATGATGCTAGAAGCTTAGATGTAGGTCATAAAAAAGCACTTCCACAGGAGAAAACTAACCTGTTTAGATCGTGCAATAGCTTGATCAGTTTCATCCATTAGTTGATTGCCTTGATCCATTAACTGCTGGTTTGTCATATCTGCAAAAAAAAAAAAAAAAAAAAAAAAAAAAACGAATCAGTGATCTGAAGAGCAGTATATCCATGCTGATGTTGTCAGAGCCTTGTTTCTTTCAAAGTTTTCAATTCCTAAACAAAACAACCAAAAGGAAATGTTTTTTTTTTCTAACACATAATTAGCTTTTTGAACCTAAAAGAGATAATACTATGTTCACCTATATTAGTTTGTGATATTGTCACTTACTTGATGCTAACAGGACATTTTCTTCACCATAGCCATCTTCAACACTAGGACCATCAAAAAGATCGACTCTCTTATTTTCACTTGCATATCTACAATCCAAATGATCTTTGATGTGAGTTACCAGAACTGGAGGATGCATTCTTCATAGTTTATGAGAAAGATAACTATGACGTAGTGAGATAGGTCAAAACTCACTGTTTCTTAAGAGCAACATAAGAGTTTAATTCTTTGATCTGCAAAACAAGACACACTCTGGTTTAGTGGAAGTTAGAGAATCAGATCAAGGTGTATAAATTCACATAGATTAGAACATGTTTTGGTAATAATACCATTGACTGCTTTCTGTCATGCAGCATTTTTGCAGTCTCCGGATCAGTACGCCCTGCCTCATCTTTGCTAACTCGCTCAAAGTCTTTGATAAGTCTAGAAAACCACATAAAAAGAGTAAACTGTCAGCTTTCAGGAAGCCACTCTACAATGTTAGAATTAAGAAACCAGATATCTGATCTTCTACAAACTATTATTCTAATCTGGAACCAGGTAGTCATGAGCAACAGAAATACTGGTACAGGGTATACACAATACAGTATGCTATGGAGAATAACTAAATTGATGTGGGTTTGAGGTAAGCGGTGTCGCACTGCTACTTCTCTACACTAAGCATGGTATTTGTGCTTAGCCTTTCCATGTGCCATATTCTATGAAGGGGAGATGCTGCTAAAAGCTAGGACATAGTACGGAAAGGGGGTGAAAGAGACCGAGTAACCTTTTGCAATCTCGCATCTTATCAGTAAGCTCTTCGAGCTGCCTACTGCGGCGGTTGGCATCCTTGATCTTGTCCAGCTTCTGGAATCCATTCCTGCAGATAAATTAAGCAACACATCAGTTCATTCACATTATGCCACCATTTCTACAGAGATCAAGTAGTAGAACCCGCAAACATCGGGAGGGGGAAAAAACGATTTTTCCCTCTACATGTCAAAAATTTGCTCTCCAAACTTGTGCTTCAGCCGGGAAATCGCAGGAAGCAAACTGAGATCTAACGACCCTTCGTGGGCAACATAAGCAAACTACAAGCAACCTAAATCGCAGCAAGGGGAATGGTCTGAGCTTACTGCAATGCGCGGAGGATATCGCCGATCTGCCCGTCGATCTCGGCCAGCTCCTCGTTGACCGAAGCCAAATCCATGTCCTCCTCCTCCGGGCCAACTCGCACCAGCTACCGAGCCCCACAGGGGAAAGCGAAATCCAAACAGAAAGCAGGATCAGGGCCCCCGTCCGTCCCCTCGAGGTCCCAGCCAAACCCCGCGAGAGCCGGGTCGATGGGGCCGGCGGCGGCGGGAGTGGCCCAATGCAGGTGCGGCGTGAGCCCTTGTTGGATTCGCCGGGCGCAGATCGAGAGGGGGTCGATCCGGCGCCCGGAGGCCGGAGGTGGGGGAGGCGGCGGCGGTCTCCGACAGGGCCCGGTCGGAGGCACGCCGCTCGGTTTTGGCCTTTCTGTTTGGTTTTGCTTTCGCTTCACGGAGGATCTTCTTCGTTCGGCCCTTCTTGATCCTCATCACTGGTTCAGTCTCTGAGATCATCGTGTCCGTACGATCGTGATCCGATGCTGAGGATCAGCTCGTCACTTCGAGCACCTTATATGCATTTCTTTGGAGAAAATGCAAATTCAAGCATGTATTCGAAACGCGGGAAGCAGTGCTTGCTTTTGAACGACGAGATTTTTCCTACTTCTAGTAATAGGAAGTGACGTGTGCAAACCATAGGAGTGCTTTGTGGAGATTATATGAAGAATATTAACTTATGGTAAGTTTATACATTTTTGTGAGAAAAAAATGCTAGCAATGGGAAAAGGGGGAAACATTGCTTGTTGGCTCTCGAATGTTCCTCTTTTTCCGTGAGTTTGGTTGTCATTGACTTTGGTATTATTTGTTTTACGAGGATAGTTATTGGAAGGTACCAATCCAGCCTAGCATGAGCTAAGTCCAAACTCCAAACACAAAACACCTAGATGTTTAGGGCTCGTCCCTTGACCATTTGTATCTCAACTTGAAAACGATGTTTGGTCGTTGGGAGAATAGGAGTGCCTAATAATCTTACTATCTATATCAAAATTACCCATCTCTGCCAGTATATAAAATAAACCAAAGTAACCTCCTAATTTTCATCAAAATTACCCATTATGTCATTATAAATAATATTTAAAATAACCTTATAAATTTGCAACTGAATTACCCACTACGAATACTAAAAAATAACTTAAAATAACCTCTTAACTTTACATCTATATTACCCACATATGTCATTATCAAAAATAACATGAGGTAATCCTATATTGGAATCCAAATCATCATAATTAAAAATATACACCAATACAAGATTCTAAATCGTATATTTCATACACTATTGATATATTATATAGTGATTAAGATGTATATGCATAATGTGTGTTGTCATTTATAAATCTATAGGTGAAGTGACGACAATATAGAATTCTACGTTAAAATTATAGTTCAAACTTAGGGTTCATTAAATAAATTCAAGGCATACATGTGATATAAATTAATATCTAAAGATTATAATTGCGTATGAAAATATTATAGTATAATTATTAATAAAGATATATCACAATTGGATAAAAATAATAAGTATATATCTATATAGTTATTCTGTTCGAATATTTAAACAAATGAGACATAGCTCATCATAATTTGGTAAAAATGTAGGCTTAACTTTTTAATTGAAGAATCCGCATTAGTTCTCACGAGACACGCTGGAAAAAAGACAAATCCTAGAGATTCTCACAAAAATCAGGAACATCAATCATGTAAACTCTAATAACCATAGTCTGTGATCTATTATTTTTTAAAAAAGCTACCCACCACTATCATTATAAAAGTATTCTTAAATAAATTCTAAAAATATATCAAAATTATTGAGCTATCCATTATAAAAAATAATTTAATTAACCCAATAACATGTATATCATTATAAATGATAACTTAAAATGACATTCAAATTTATATCTAAGTTACCTATGTATGTTGTTATTAAAGATAACCTAAACTAAACACCTAAATCTTAATCTAATTATCTTCATGTGCATCCTACCGAAAAGTCCAAAGGTAAACTGATATATGATTCTAAATTACAGTAATTTATCAGTGTTAACATAGAAATAATAAGTTAAGATATATATGCATCATGAGTGTTACCACGTAGACCATTTATACATGTACTAGCAACCTTGGTCTTGTGTTGCTACGAATGAAGATTGTTATATCATTTTTTCTAAGCAAGTTAAAATAATCAACTTGCTTTTCCTAATCTGATTGCGGTATACAATGGACTACTCCTAATCCGATCAAGAGACATGATGAAGTATGTCTAACCAATCGTGAGACATATATGACAAAACGCTGAAACATTACTTTCTTTAAAATAGGTTAAGATATATATAGATAGAGATAGAGAGGTATGAGATAAAGATTGGTTCAGTTAGGACTCTAATCCAATTATAAAACCGATGTCGAGATTTAGTTCGGTGGTTACCGTTCGTCGCAATATGTGAGACTCACCTATCAGGACGGATAAAAAAATGAAGAAGCAATCCTCTCTTTAGAAATATGTAAAGATTTGTGAGGAAGTAATGAAAAATATTGATTTTTATATTAAATATAATGTATGAGGCGCGATACAAAATGTAAGAAGTGTGAATGTGGATGAAAAAGTGTATAGAGTAATTACTAATTAAAAATCAATCACAAATGGAAAAAGACAAGTACACATCTATAGGAGCATTATGTTGAAGTATTGACAAAAATGAAAGAGTAACATGCAAACAAATTTGATTATTAGGTAGGAGTGTAATCTTTGAATAATTTTAAGTATATTAGCTTTTAAAAATATTAGGTCGTGCGGGAGGACGAGTTGATGGACTAGTTTATCTTAATCATGGTAGCTCTTGCGTCGATGTCCAGGATTAGGGTGGCCTTAAAGGCCAATCTCAATGAAAGCGTCATAGAGAGTTTTATGGGTATTAAATACTATGCCCATCAACAATTTTGTTGATGTGGCAAGGTCATTAGAGGTGAGAGAAGATAGAGTTTTATGAGATGTGAGAAGAGTTTCATCCCCATGAAACTCGTTTCGTTTGACACGGTTACCTAGTGTGTGAGTTTTGGTAACTGTGCAATGAAACTTGCACTGAGACTGGCCTAATACACACATGATGGCACGATGGTATAGCTAGCTTACGTTGAGTATAATATAACTTTACTTTGAATACTTTATATATTCGGTTACCATCTTGAGGCCTTGTTTGCTCTTAGATTATATAATCTAACCTATAAACTACAAATAATAAAATAAATTAACCTAAAATAAGCTGAATATGGTAGCTTATGTCGGATTATTTGATGCAATATAAGCTTTTTTTACCATATTATATTTGGTTTATAGGTTAAATTATATAGTCTATGAGGATTAGCAATTTCTCATCCACCCATAATTTTGGCCGAATAACATCTGATTATCTGAAGTTATTATCTGAAGTGATGTAACTATATAGAGAGATCCTATGAATGTCAAACAACAATAAATCCTGATATATAATTTAGAGTAAAATGCATCTCAGGTCCCTAAACTTGTCCCGCAAGTTCATCTAGGTCCCTAAACTCTCAAAACGTGTATCTGGGTCTCTAAACTTTGTAAAGGGGTCCATCTCAGGTCCCAAACACGCATGCGAGCTCCTGATGCTGATGTGGCATGCCACGCTGGCAAACATATAATTTTTTCAGCCGATTTAAACAAGAAATATAGGAAACATAAAACAATTTCGTGGATAGGTCCCTGGCAGATCTAAAAGCTTTGCACATAAGCCCCTAGACATCTCTACAACACCCCTGAACTTCTATTGACTTGGCAAAGAAGATCTTCTTCAACCTTGGGCTACAGACCGAGGTTGTAGCCCGGTCGGTGCTGTCGCTGGCCGGCGGCCGGCTCGGCGGGCTAGGGGCTCGGCCTGGGCGTGGCATGGGAGCCCGCGACGCGGCCTAGGCAGGCGCAGCCCACAGCCAGGGCAGCCCGCGGCGCTGCAGTGGCAGGCGAGCGGCGGCTTTGCTGTCCGCAATAGACGGTCGCGGGGCTGCGCTGCTGGAGGAGCTCACAGGTCCGAATCGATGGAACTCGCCGTGGAGGAGAGGGAAGCAAGGCTCACACTGCCAAATGAGCTGATGGGTCCAAGCCTGACACTCCAAGGTCTATTCTTCTCCAGTGACCGAGCTCCGCTCCGGCCAAAATTGCCGGCGAGCCACCACATCCCCCTTTAATCCTCACACCAATAGCCTCCCCACCTCGCACGCAATCTGTTTGAGCCACTCCGAGCCCGAGCCAACCTTCATCTCACCGGGAATCGGAGTGTTTCCGGCCTCCGGTCGCCGTTCTACTCGTCGAGCCGCCCCTCACCGTCGACGAGCACCTTCCCGGCCTCCTCCTCTCCAATCGACCCCTTGTTGAGAATCCCCTCGATCACTTGATGCTCCCGCACCCTTTCCCCTTCCGTCCCCCCACCAGCAGGCCAGCTCGCCGCTGCACGCCGGCCACGAGCCGAGCGCGGCGTGAGTGCATGCTGAGCCGCGCCCCAGGGCGCCACCGAGGGAAGGGGCAACAGAGGGAGCGCGGAGCAGCCAAGGCAGCAGCTCGCCACCGGTGAAATTCATCGCCATCACTTTGCCGGTGAAGAGTGAGGAGAAGAGGGAGGAGTTGGTGGAGATGGCGCCGACCATGGCGCCGGTGGCAACCAGGAAGGGGAGGAGAGAGGGGTCCGTAATGCAAATTTATTGTGCATGTAGACCTCGCCCGTCCATGCTGGCACGCCACGTTGGTCTGATGTGCTGCGGTGGCATATTTTGGACCATTGATGGACCCTTTTACCGAGTTAGGGGATTCAGATAGTCATTTTCAAAGTTTAGGGACCTGGATGGGACCGCGTGACAAGTTTAGGGACCCGCCGTGCATTTTACTCTATAATTTATATGCGCTAACTAAAGCCATGAGGCATGCTTTCAGGTATAGTTGCTTAGATTTATAATTAAATGCATGGATTACATAATGAGGATATAATTGCTTAAATTTATAAGTAGATGCATGGATTACTTATTGCTCACTGGTTGTATCTCTCTCAGTTCCCACTGTATTTAGTAAACATATTGAACTTCACTTCTATCGTGCCTTTTTCTAGTTGTATTAGTTCTATGATAATCCCAATTGAATTGCCTTAAAATAGTCATATTGAGTGATCAATGTGCTAGACATTATGAAACTGCAGGGTTTTCACTAGTATATACTATATATGTAGTCGTGCCATCATCTTACAATTGTTCATGGCCAGAAATTAGTCAAGAGGCATGGAGTTCAAAGTAAACACTTTGAAAGTAGAGTCCACAAAACCGCAGCCCAATAATGGCGAACTGTAACATATGCCTTCTGGTAGATAAACTTAATGCCGGATCAAATTGGTTTTATTAATGGATATACCCATTGTTTACACAATTCGACGGCCACTAAATTTTTACCCGAGCATTGGAGGCAGATAAGGAATCAATAGCATAGAAGTTGAAGCAACGTTCCAATGCCAATGGCAACAAACAACAGTGTACCCATTTGTCATTATTCATCAAGCAGTATATTTACATTTTGATCACACACACACTGACACACGAGATGTCACACCATTTCAAATAATCTTTCCACGCAATGCACCCTGAACTAGTTTCCTGATCTAGTTTTTCAATGAAGGAATGAAGAGATGTATCTTACAGATAAGCATTCTCCACTAATGTCATCCGAGATCAGCATTTACCTATCATCAAAATCATGATCCGCGTCATGTATCCGTGTCAAAATCTGAACTGGTTTGGTGAGTTTGAGGAGTAAGAGTATCCGGTTTTGTAGTTGAAGGCCTAAAACCAGGCTTTAATGATAGAGACAAAAAGGACTTTTTTTCTTAAATAGTAAAAAAAGAAACAAAAGCGAGCCCGTTGGCCAAAAAGAGTCCACGCGTAGTTGTGTTTCTTTACGAGGAGGCACCATATATATCTAGCGTCCACGAGCTCCCACGATCCGCAAGCTGCATTTGCATCTGACCTCCTCAAATCGATCAGCCCTAGTATTCCCCTACCTTTCCTCAATCCCCACCACCAGCAGCCATGGCCATGGCCACGCCCCTGCTTTCCGCTCCTATCTACGTGCTTAGCAGCGTGGATCTGGATCCACTTACCGGCGACCCAGGGAAAGGGTGTACGATGCTCGAGTGCGCAAGCAAGAAGGCCTACGGATGCGGGGAGCACAGCCAGGAGCTGGTGGACGGCCTCGCGCTCTACCTGCGCCTCGGCGACGCCCCGCTCGTCACCTCCTCCCTGGCCATCCGCATCAGCGACGCGGCGCTCCGGAGGTTCGACTCGGAGTTGGGGCCTGACGAGCTTGACGCTTTCTACAGGGAGATGCTGGATCTCGACGAGATGGATGCCGTGGGCCGCATCCTGGTGGCCGAGGCGGACCTCATCGTCGTCGCGCTCGGCTTCCGCCGCGAGTGCAGCCGTGAAGGCAGTCACTCCTACTTCCTCGTCTACGACAACGTCCATGCGTCACTCTCCATGATCAACTACAACCTGCCGGATCTCTACGAAGGCATTGGTGCGTCGTTGCTGCCCGTCCCCAATCGCACCATTGGCGGCGGCGCTTGCGAGCTGCTGCTCATGGCTCGGGAAAAAAAAAGACTGCAGCCTGGGCAGCCGCCCGTTCTCTGTGTGTTCTCCACGGCGACATGGGCGAAGAACCCAGCGTGTCTGTGGCAGATAAAGGGGGTGAGGCGCTTTCCGCCTGGGGACCTCCACTTCATGGCCACCATGGCCTTCTCTTTCCAAGGCAAGGGTTTCTGGGCTGATCTCGCGCGAGGCCTCATCTACTGCGAGCTGCCGCATTACACCGGCAACTCTTCCGCCGTGGATTTCGGCCTCATCGGGTTGCCGGCCGGGTGCGAGCTCGACGATGATGAGGCGCTCAAGTTGATGGACCAACCGGCCAATCTGAACCGGATCGTGGGCTGCGGGGGAGGCTCCATCTGCTTCGTCTGCATCCATCGCGCCACTGAATCTGAAGATGACTTGGTGACGATGTGGACTCTGCAACTGCCTCTCAAGCAGTGGAAGGTGGAGTGGAAGTTTTCCGCCAGAGAGCTCTGGGGGTTCGATGGGTTCAAGAAGGCGGGGCTGCCAAAGGCACCGCCGGAGTTCCCTGTCGTCTTGCCTGATGGCGGCGTCTGCTTTGTGCTGACTGACCAGCACCAGCACAGATCCTTTGGAGATGCTGAGGTGGGTCACATATGCAGCATTGACGTGCCTAACAAGAGGGTCCTGTGGCATGGGCAAGTTCATGACTATCCTTTCAGAAAGGCATTTGTCTTACCTTCCAGCTTCTTCCAAAGGAAGCATGGTTCACACAAGAGGAAGTTTGGTGATTACCATCCCACAGCAGCGCTCGCATCACTGGCATCAGGGTTTCTTAAAAGGTGACGGGCCTCCGAGCTCTCTCCGTTTTTGCCGGGGCATTCGCTGCCTCCGGAGCGGACACGTGGCCTCTTCACGGCTCCATGCAAGAATTCCTTTTGTTGGCCCAGCTGCAAGCTGCATCACGGAATTGGCTCTATGGTTGTTGGCTCCCATAATGTATTATTTTTAACTAGCAAAATGGCCGTGCGTTGCTACGGGTTATGAAATACTCCTTCCGCATATGAGATAAAATATGGCTAATAAAATCAGAAGACGTATATGATGGACCACTTTGTATTCCAGTCGGAGACAAATCCGATCAAAAGAAATATACGACGGATCAAAATTTCGCAAGAAGCAATTCTCTCTTAAGGAATATAAGTGGAAATAGATATAGAGATAGGTAAGTATAGATTAAGTTTGACAGGTTTAGTTAGGGCTCTAACCTGATCCAAAAACCAATGTCAAGAACTGGAGTCGTGGCTAGAGTTCGATGGACCAGGTGGACCTACACGTTAGAACGGACAAAAAGAAGAAGAAGAAATCATCTGTTTAGAAATAGGTAGATGTGCGTTGCTACAGATGCAACTAAAATATAACTAAACGACAATTTAAAACCTAAAATGAAGTTTGTTCAATTGAAATAATCAACTCAATCTTATCAATTATAATCATGTGCATGAGCTACTGAACTTTGACTGTAATCATGTTTCTATTTAGTCAGAAGCACACTTCCTTTCGAAAAAAATCTTACCAATTAGTAGTCATATTATTGCAATGGTCTAGGTGTTTGTGTGGAATACGTGCAAGAGGAGTAGACTTACCTAAAGGTAACCTTACATGCTACTATAATAATATATCTTTCTTCGAAAGCAAAACTCTAACCCTCCTCCCAAATCTCAAATCCCCAATCCACCATTCTCCAATCTCGAGCTCCATATCCCTACTTGTAGTGCCATATTTCTGATACATCTCTCTGCTCCAAAGCATATCTATTCAGAGCAATAGCAGTGTTTCCCCTCCTACACACCTTTCAGAAAGAGCCATTGGTTGACATAAGCCATTTGCCTCTCACCATGCCTAGGAAAGCTGTTGGTCTGGACGCCAACTCCGTGTCGGGGTAGAGGCCGCAAGGCCCTGATCATAGGTGGCGCCTACAATGGTCTTTGTTGACTTTCTTTTGTTAGGCAGATTAATTAGGCAACACAGGGTGGGAAAAAAGAAGAACAAACCAGCAACGGCCTGCACTCGGAGCGACGGAGGGGGAAGATTGATTTTTTTAGTGGGACCTTGACTTAGAAAAAAAGGATGGAGAGGAAAAAAATTGGTATTTTAGTGGGACCTAAGACTTAAGAAAAAAAAGGAACGGAGAGAAAAAAAACTCTATTTTATGTGAGACCACGTACCAAAAAAAGGCCGAATGGGCAAAAAAACTCACTTTGTTTTCGTGGGATCCACAACGTAAAAAAAAACCTCCTTTGCTTTATTAGTAGGTAGAAGATTCATAGGTAGATGGGTTTAGTTAACTCTAGTCGGATGCGCAAACATTGGTAGATGGGTTTAGTTAACTCTAATCGGATGCGGAAACGTCGAGAGTTGGAGTCGTGTTTACCAAGTGGACCCACAGTCACGACGGACCAAAAATAGGGAAGAAACAATCCTCTCTTTAGAAATAGGTAAAGATAGGCAAAAAATATTTCAACTTTTGTCAAACGAGATATTTATATAGATGATATTTTTTAAATACCAGTATAGATGTAAACATTCACATATGCAAACCATACCTCTGCAGGTATCAACAAGAGACTTAGCCGACTGTTCCGATTCTGAGAATGTTTAATTAATCTATTAGTTCATGATACATGTTGTTTGCATATCTATCAATTTCTTAACCAGCTTGTTGTTTATCGACCCATCAAGCACGAGAAACTGGCAACTAAGTGTACCAGACTTTGTCCTATAAAAGTATATTTTCTTGCTTGTGTTGAGATTCGTCTAATTAAAAGCAACACCTAACACTAAGAAAAAAATATATAAAGAAGCATGTAAAACAAAAAAATGATTAACTAATCTATTGTGATTCATGGTTCATTTGGTTCATATATCTAAAATATCTTTAATTAATCGAGGAATGAAGAACTTGCAACTACGATGGTACTAACTCCGTCCTAAATAAGTATTTTTTTAACTTACAATGTGATTCATCTAATTAAAACAATGTCAACTAAAAATAAAAAAACACATATAGAGCAGCGCATGTAATCATTCAAATGCTTAATGAATGTTGTTTCTCCAATGCATGTGCATTTATCGAAAGCGTGTCATCGTGTGGAACTTTTTTTAAAAGAACACTTATTTGGGTTAATAAAACACTTATTTTGGGACAGAAAGAGTATGGGTTATGGTTAGTCTATCTTTCATCGCTTTGAGAAAAAGACTATCAGACAAATAGAGAAATTTTGTGCCACAATTTTTGATTATCTACAAAAGAACATGTATGGTATATGTGATGGCTGCAATGTTAGGTTGTTGTGTTTGTATGCTCCTATGTGCTTATCTCTTTGCATAAGTTTTTGTGTTTATTCTGGTCATGATGCGTTGTAACAACATGCTACATGGGTTTAATTTTAGAATGTTCTTATGTATTGTGTGCGTAAAAATTATAACAAAAAAATATGTTTTTTTACCAACAGAGAAACATGTTGATTGTTTAGACTATTTTTATTCTTGTAATAGGACGCGCAAGGCGCGCCAAATGTTCTAGTTTTAAGTAAGGACCCTTTGGCACCGCTTCTCCACCAGCTTTTCCTCCGGCTTCCCCGTTTCTTCCACCAAACGCAAAAAACGAGAACAGCTCACGGGAGCAAGCTGGAAAAAGCTCCGTAAAACCCGCTCTCACGTTCCCACGTGACGCAAGAAGCCAAAAAAACTAGCTTCTCTCGGCTCATCCCACAACTCCGAACGCCAAATGATGCATGTGCCCTTCCCCGCCGGGCACTCGGAGAGATGCGGAGGCGGCCAGCGGAGGTGGCTGGCGCACCGGGCGGAGACGGCCAGGGGCGAAAGGGGCCGCCACGGGCCACGGCGGATGGGGCAGTGCCGCGGCCGGGGGCGGCAGGAGCGGAAAGAGCCGGGGGCGGAGGGAACGAACGGAGACGTCCGAGGGCTGAGAGGGCCCAGCGCGGGCCGCAGCGGAGGGGGCGGTGCCGCGGCCGGCGGGGGAGGTGGCCGACGCCATGACATGGCATAGTGAGCACTTTCTGTCTATCTAAACCTTGGATTGTTTTGGTTTGCAGCAATGGGTCAACTAAGGAGTCACTACTAGGAATGCGCCTATCTATGACGTTCTTCCCATGACGTTTGAAATTTTCGTCATTTAACAGTGCATAGCTATGACGAAATTTTATTATTCGTCATGGTTTGGCAGTGACGGAGCACAGGCACCACGAATTAATGACGAAAATTTTGAAAACGTCATAGATCACCGCATTATATCGTCACAAAACGTACCGCCATCCACATCACCCTCCTGTGACGTTATGTATATTTGTCATGTTTGTTTCTTTTCGTCATATTTGTTTCTTGGCCGGGGCGGAAAGCAGGGTCCCACAAGCAAGGTGGCAAAGGGTCACGCCAGCAATGCAAAACAACAAAAAAACCGAGCCCTCCTGGAGTCGAACCTGTGACCTCTCGGATGGCAACAAGCGCTCGTACCACTAGGCTATGCTTGCCTTTGTGTAACCGTTCGCCAATATATTTCATTTATAGATTGATTGCTTGGCAACTTACTAAGGAAACAAATGTTGCGCCGAATCCAACAAGCGCCCATTCTACGAGGACCGTGCCGGCCCCGCGTTGGCGGCGGCGGCGGCGGCTGGTGGCGGAGCAACCCCTTCGCGGTGGCGTCTGGTGGCGGAGCGACCCATTGGAGGCAGTGGCGGCGTGGCCTGTGGCGGCGGCCTCTTTGAGCTCGGCCACTCCTCCCCACGGTGAAGGGAAGGCAGAGGCTGAGCACCCCGGCGGCGGCGCGCTGCACGGTGAAGGGAAGGCAGAAGCTCCCAACGGTGGTGACTCGCTCGGCTGCTCCCCACGAGGCCACGACGAAGGGATCCAAGGCGCGGTGGAGAGCTTCCCCTCTCTCTGTCCATTGCTGCATCCTTTCTTGGTGAGATTTGTTCCTCTTTTTTTGGCCAAGGTGCTCCATTTATCATCAGTGGTGCTGTGTACTCCAATTTTATTGGATGCAACGACAGTGTGTGAATCTGTAGGATAGATTGTACCGCATGGATCTAAATTGCTTTGGTTAAATTGTAGCACTAGTTCCTTGTTTGGATTAGTGCATCTTTGAGCTAGCTGTACAGACAGGGATTTGTGGAAAAGATGGCAGATCTTACTCACCTTGTTCACACACTGTCATTTCAATTTAGGTGTAGCAATGATTGTACAAGATGTGAACTTCAATTTATGCAGCAGCAGCACCCTGGCTTGTAGAATTTTCAATATTATTCTTCAATGTCAGTATATATTTTCCTGAATTTTTGTTACATATAGTACTGTGTCAACTCCAATGAACTTTTGGATCAGTGTGCTTGTCAATTTTTTAGTATTTAAGTCTCTCATGCTAAAGAAACTTACTAGTTAATTTTCTGAAATTTATGATTTAATATCCTTATCTATCATTAATGTGTATCTGATTATGACTTATCTCAAATCTATTTTGTAGGCTACATATAAAAGATGGATAGAAGTTGGATCCATGGGAGAAACACTACTACAGCAGGAGCATCACAGGCGGTTCGGTTGCCCACATCACAGGCGGTTTTCAAAAGTGGCGCTGGTTAAGTGGCGCTGATAATCTCATTTTCACAGTCGGTTTTTAACTGGCTGTGAAAACTGATTTTCACAGCCGGTTTTTCTCTTGAACCGGCTGTGAAAATAGTTTCACAGCCGGTTTTAGACCTTCAAAACCCGCTTCGTCAGGCGCTACCACAGCCGGTTTTCATCCAAAAAACCGGCTGTGAAAGTGCATTTTCACAGCCGGTTTTCTTCCAACCAAAACCGGCTGTGAAAGGGCATTTTCACAGCCGGTTTTTTGCAAATAAAAACCGGCTGTGAAAGGGCATTTTCACAGCCGGTTTGAACCGGCTGTGATATGTTTTTCCAGAATAAAAAAAATAATTAGAATGTCTCAATTTTCACAGCACAATAATTCACAAATATATAATGCATTCACAATTCATCACCAACATAGTACATTTGCAATCCATATATCAACTTTATTACATGAAGTCTAATACAAGTTTGTAGTCCAACATTACTACTACTACTACTAGTACAATGCCCGTGCTAACGCTACGGTGACACACAAAAGACAATATTATCAGCTTCCAGCATTTTCGAGGCCAATATTACCAGCTTCCTTACTGCCATAGAATCCTTTCGCAAAAACTGTTGTAACGAAGAGATTTATCATGAAGGAGACAGCTAATGCTATTGTTGACTCTATTGAAAGAGATATTTGCACCAGAATCAATCAAGAATTCTGGTTACCAGAAAGGAATTACTGCTTTTCACTTATCAGCTTTGCAATTATTAAAAAACGATTCCATAGCTAAAGCCTATTCACTGCTACAGCATGAAAATGCAGTTATAGTGCTCAAAGGCTAAGACAAATTTCATAAGTATACCAGTCTGAGGGCTAGAGGATATGAACAGATATCTCAGGATCCAAATGCAAAAGACTAAATGTTAGCAACATGATGTAGGACAGTATAGAGCAACACATTTCAAGTAAATCATATATAATAGTACAACCACCAATAAAATTAAGGAAAATAGACAGCCACCTAAGTTAAGGAAACAAACAATGAGATATTAGGTCACAAGTGTTTCTTGCAAATAAATTGCTCTCAGTGCGGGTTACTGAATTAACGGCCTTCCAACGCCAATGTGGCCTATCCAAGATCCTAGATGAGTGTGATAGTACAAATCCAATAATCTAGTCTCACAAATGTTATTGTACCAATCAAATAATCCAATAGGAGCAAGAACACAGGTTTGAACAGCAATATAAAATAGGCATTGTAGGAATATTGTCAAAAGTAAAGAGCTTATAATAAAGACAGAGATGCTAGCAGATGAAAACAGTAGCACAACTAGAGCCTAGATTATGATCTGAACTATCATACTCATCTCACTTGGCCCCTTTTCATCACCGAGCAAGAAACCCACCTGAAGCATATAATTTACCCCCATCATGTGAGCACCAGGACTTACTTCGAAATTTCCTTACATCAAAATTAGTTACATACACATGCTCAGTTTCATGACTTGCAATGTAGAACCAGCATTTTGTTCTCAAAATGAGTAGAAGCAATCAGCTCAAAGCATCGCAGTTCTGTCTATTTACACAGTTCAGCTTAAGCCAAATACAATGTTACAAAAAAATCCATGTCAAGGTAAAGATGACTGTGGTACCAAAGCTCCATGATCTCAGTTAGGAAAAAACAATTTCCATGTGCAGACAATAAAAAGATAGTCATTCTATTTAGCACATTGACAAAAAGGGCTTGATAGCAAGATATAAATTTACCAACTCAGTGTCTCAACCAAAGATCAATTCCTATTGACAAGGATAGGACTTGACGCCATATCTACCATCAGAGAGCAATCTGACGTCATGAAGTGTTCTTACCCATTGCAATCAGTAAGTGCTTCAGTTAAAATAAATCAGTAAGTGCTTCAGTTAAAATAAATGAGAATTCATCATGATTGGCAATTGTTGTACACACATTTCCATGCATCAATATAATGAGAGATAACCTAGCAGATCTGCTAGCACATTTCCATGCAACTGAAGGTTTGGTATTCTTCAGATCCAGATAGCAAGGAAGGGGAGGGTTCAAGGGAGGGCATGGGGCATTCTTTACCTTCAATGGCTGGCGGTTGGAGTTTTACTGCAACTGAAGGTTTGGTATTCTTCAGATCCAGATAGCAAGGAAGGGGAGGGCATGGGGCATGGGGCATTCTTTACCTTCAATGGCTGGCGGCATGGAGCATTCTTTACCTGGGAACGGATCAGGCACCTTGAACACAGGATCCGGTTGCGTAGGGACCGGATCCGTACGACGTTGAGGTCCTCGCCGCGCGGTGGGAGGGGGAGGAGAGAGGCGGAGCCGCCGCCGCACCGGAGGGAGGGAGGGAGTTTCGGCGCCGCAAGGGACGCCGCTGCCGGCCGGGGAAGGGGCCGCGATGAGCAGGTCGTCGCTGCGCCGGCCTCTGTGCGCGTGGATCTTCGCGGCCTGCTCCTTGCGCCGGCCGGAGATGGGGAGATGGGGAGGAGGAGGGCCACCGGAGATGCGGATCTCCTGCTCGCCCTCGCGCCGGCCGGAGAAGAGGGGACAGGCGGAGAGAGGGAGCCGCCGTTGCCCCGCTCCTGCCTCGACATCGAGCTCCACAACCTGGGGGAGAGATGGGGGTGGAGGGAGGAGGCTAGGA
>CM014273.1:5980375-5999332 GCA_004135705.1 Alloteropsis semialata | reverse complement strand
TCGACTACTCACCGCCAACTATTTCGACTACTCGCCGCCGACTACTTCGACTACTCGCCGCCGCCTACTTCGACTACTCGCCACCGCCGACTTCGACTACTCGCTGCCGGCTACTTCAAACTAGTCAGATCTGACGACGAACTACTCGACTTGGAACAACTCGGAGGTACTCGGATTCAACCCGAAACAACTCGGTTTGATTTAAGACCTAGTTAGGGACAAGTTCCGACTAGTTTGGCTTCATCAACTGCCGACTACTCGGTCACGCTGACCAAGACGACGCCCGAGGGCTTATCCTCGAACGTGGCAACGACGCGCTGATTCTCCTTCTCGGACACGAATCAAGCTAAGTCGCTTATTTCTTTCAATATTATTTTTCTAACATGTTTTCTACATGTTTGGCCATGCGCCGACTACTTTGGTATGCTCTTCGACGGGAATTACCCTCGGGGGCTACTCCGTGATCGACTACTTCTGGGGTCTGCTGACGAACAGCCCACGGGCTTGGTAGATCGAGTTCGTAGGGCGCCGCCATATGCTTGTTACACCGAATCAGGAGGCTTTGCCACGAAGTTTTGTGTACTGAGTACTGGAGGCACCACAGTGGCTACACCCTAAGGAGGCACAAATCCTTTGCGCACAATACGCGCTCTTCTCGCCAACAGGCAGAACAGTCTCACAAACTACTCTCAAGCAATCACGCTCTCTTTTGTCGCAGTGCCGACTACTTATTTTGTCTATCTCTTAAGGTCACTCGGGCAGCACATACTTTAATCCGTGAAACCTTGGCTCTTTCTGTCATGCCTAACGTCTCTACATGCATAAACGAGTTCGTCTCATACACGCTACGAGCAATGGCTAATGCAGAGACCATGTGCTTAAACGTAATAGGCTAACTACTCGAGAGAAATACGACCGACAAGAGCATGACACAGTTTTACGCTTATATTCATTATCCAATGAATTTCAGTACCTTTATTGTACTCTACAAAAATGCTATATAATGTACGCATATTTTCTTTCAGGTCAAGCTTTGGCTAACTACTCGGCGTGGCTCCAGCAGCTCACCTGACGCATAAGCTCGGGGGCTGGACGCCGCAAAACTACTTAGCGTGGCTCCAGCAGCTCGCCTGGCGCATGAGCTCGGGGGCTAGACGTCGCAGAACTACTCGGATGAAGCTTCAAGAACTGAGATGAGAAGACTATTTCTTAAAACAGAAGGTCGTAGGTTCAAAGAAGATTGTTGTTCACAGGGGACGCCGCAGAACTACTCGGATGATGACTTCCATGAAGACAAAGACCCTTGGATTGATTATTCAATCATTCTAAGGCTCGGGGGCTGATAAGCTACACCCATCAATCGCTTTTTTCAAGACGGAAGAAGCAGATTCAAGATTTGACCCTCAGCCTGATTCTTTGATTCAACCTAAGGCTTGGAGGCTACTCCATATGGCTAAATGTAATAGGCTAACTACTCGGGAGAAATACGACCGGTAAGTGCATGACACAACTTTTACGCTTATATTCATTATCCAATGAATTTTAGTACTTTCATTGTACTCTACTAAAATGCTACATAATGTATGCATTTTTTCTTTCAGGTCAAGCTTTGGCGATGACTTTCCAGGACGTCAACGTACCTCCAATGGCTCTGCTAGCTCTCAAGCTCAGGGGCTAAGCACCCAATTACTACTCAACATGGCTCCAGCAGCTCACCTTGTGCATAAGCTCGGGAGTTGGATGCCGCAAAACAACTCGGATGATGCTAAATTTGTTGGAAAACAACTCGACGAACATAAAGAACAACTCGGATAAAGCTTGAAGAACTCTGATGAAGCTTCAAGAACTCGGATGAGAAGACTATTTCTTAAAGCAGAAGGTCGTAGGTTCAAAGAAGATTGCTGTTCATAGGGGACATCGCAGAACTACTCGGATGATGACTTCCGCGAAGACAAAGACCCTTGCATTGATTATTCAATCATTCCAAGGCTCGGGGGCTGATAAGCTACACCCATTAATCGCTATTTTGAAGACGGAAGAAGCAGATTCAAGATTTGACCCTCAGCCTGATTCTTCGATTCAACCTAAGGCTCAGGGGCTACTCCATATGGAGTGCGACTTTCACCGCTCTCCATATTCAAGATGATCAAGACTTTGAGCACACCGTACCCTCATGACAGCTTTGATTAACTTTAAAGATTTAGCGAGACAAGTACTCAAGAAGCACTGAAATTACTCGGTGAGAATCTAAAAAGTACTCAAAGACAGATGCATTCGACTATGAAGCGCTCGGGGGCTTGTCGGGGATACATCTCTAATACCCCAAAAGGAAGAAAGAAGGCGGACTCCTATTAGAATTCACCTGTAATCCTACTAGGACTCATACTGTGTAATCCTACTAGGACTCCTACCTTGTAGCCGACTAGGAACCCGCCCCTTGGACTATATAAAGAGGGTCGGGGTACCTAGATGGGCATCGAAAAACACCTCAGCGCAGGGCGCAATACTATACACCCATACAGGACATAGGGTACGCTGCCTTGGCGGCCCGAACCTGTCTAAATCGTGTCTTGTGTCCTGCATTTACCTTCATGCTTCAGGTCTGGCGATCCCCCACCACATAAATCACTACCTTGGGGACCCCATAGTAGCCTAATTGGCATAAAAAACCGACATAGACCTATCACGGACTTGATTAGTCCATAAAAAACAGACGTTTCTCAATGGAAATGATGTCGGGATCGTGATATTATGAGTATGGTTACGGGACCGTGATATTATGAGTATGGTTACGGAAGGCGCTAGGCGGGCTCTACCGGCGGCGGCGATGAGAACAGAGAGCTCCTCCTCCTCGTGACCTCCTCCCTCTCTCTTTCTCTCCGGTCCAACTCTAACAGTGGGCCTATAGTTGGACAAATAGGCCCGGCAAAGCAGCCCAGGCCCATCCAACCGACCAACCCTTATCCCTTATCGTTCCCATCCATCCATACGCCGATGCCGCCGCCCAATGTCCCCACTCCGACACTGCCGCCGCCCGTCCCCTGCCTCCTTCTCCTCCGCCGGTGCCTGTCCCCTGCCTTCTCCCCCGCCGGCGCCCGCCCCCTGCCTTCTCCTCCCCCTCCGCCGTGCGTCCCTACCTCCTCCGCCGCCCATCCCTGGCTCCGCCGCCGTCACAGGCCCCTAGGGGACCGCCTACCCCCTAGGCGCCGCGGTCACCCTTCGCCTTGCGATTAGGCACGCCCAGGCGGCCGCGGAATACCGCCTTTTGGAACCTTGATTATGACTATGAAAATAATGCCTCAACTTGCGCGACGCCATTACAACCGCGTACGCCATCTTCTCCACCTCCGAGTACAACTTCTTCGCCCCGACCAAAGCTTCGGAAACGAAGTAGATTGGGACCTGCATGGGGCGCCCTGCCACCTTCCTTTCTTCCATTAGAGCTGCGCTGAGCGCCGCGTCAAACACTGCTATGTAAAGAAGCAGCTCCGCCTTTGGAGTGGGGCTTGCCAACACAGCAATATTTTCAATGTATGCCTTTAGGTCTTCGAATGCCTGCTGCTGCTCTGGGCCCCACTGGAACGGCTGCGAAGCTTTGAGCACATGAAAGAACGGGAGACTTCACTCTGCCGATCTAGAGATGAATCAATTGAGCGAAGCCAGCCTGTGTGTCAACCTCTGCAACTCTTTATTCGAACGTGGCGGCTTCATGTTGTGCAAAGCCATAATCTTCTCTGGATTCTCTTGGATACCTGTCTTCGAGATCATACAACCTAGTAGCTTGCCAGCAGTAACCCTGAAGACGCACTTCTCCGTATTAAGACAAAGACCATACCTCCTCATGTTGCTGAAAGTCTCCGCCAGGTCGGCCACATGATCCCCTGCCTTCTTACTTCGGACCACCACATCATCCACATAAGCCGAGACATTTCTGTCAAACTGCCCCCCGAGCACCATCTTAAGCATTCTGTTGAATGTTGGCCCCACGTTCTTGAGCCCCTCGGGCATGCAAACAAAACAGTAGAGCCCAAATGGCGTGGTGAAACTTGTCTTCTCTTCATCTTGATGCTTCATCCAGACTTGATGGTACCCCGAGAAACAATCAAGCAGAGAGATCATTTCGCACCTAGCCGCAGAGTCGACCAGTGCATCGATCCTCGGCAATGGGTAATCATCCTTCGGGCAAGCCTTGTTAAGATCAGTGAAATCGATGCACATGCGCCAGCTTCCGTTTTTCTTCGGGACCATTACAATTTTCGCCAACCACTTCGGGTACTTCACTTCGCGAATCACCCGTGCTTCGAGCAATTTTTGCACCTTGACTTCCGCCGCCTTCTTTCGTTCTTCTGACAACACCTAAAGTTTCTGCTTTTGTGGCCTTACAACTGGATCCACGTTGAACTCATGCTCTATCACCTCCCGCGGGACTCCCTTAAGATCTGCCTTGGACCAAGCAAAGACATCCTGATTCGAAGGCAAGAAGTTCACCAATTCTTCGCGCTGTGTTACGGTCAAAGAACTGCCAACACAGACAGTTGCCCCGCTGTAGCTCCGGGCAAAGGCACCTTGACTGTGTGCTCTTGAGGTTCCACCCTGGTCTTGTGGCTGGTCTCCGGCTCCTCTCCTCCCGAACCGTCCCCTTCTTCGATTACGTGGATGGGCTTCTGGAACAGCCCAGTATTATGCTCTCTCCTCCGGGCCTCCTCCTGATCCCCGAAGACTGTGACAACCCCTCCCAATGTGGGAATCTTCATACATAAGTACGAGCTGTGGATTGCTGCTGCAAACTTGTTGATCACCCCTCGGCCAAAGATGGCGGTATAAGGGTACGGGATATCCACAATGTCGAAGGTTATCACCTCTGTTCTCATTTGGGGGCCCTCGCCGAATGTGACATTAATGTCCATCTTCCCAATTGCTTCAATACGCTTCCCTCCAAAGCCAAACAGCGGGGTCTGCGAGGGTTGCAGACTTCGCTTCTCAAACCCCATCTGCAGGAAAGGCCTTCGAAAAATGATGTCCGCCGAACTCCCATTGTCCACCAGGATTCCTCCCAAGTCGGTGCCATACAAATGCCTTTCATTCTTGCCAACAATTACGCGAATAACCAACGGGTCTTCATGCGGGTAATGCTTCAGTTTCAAATCTGCCTCCGTGAAAGTTAACAGAATGTGAGACCATGTGTCCCGAAAGACTCTTCCCTCGGAGACATGATTAACACAACGATAGTGCTCCCTCTTTTGCCTCTTCGTGAGAAAGGTCGTGTCTCCGGAACCACCAGTGATGTCATTAACAACATTCACTCTCCACGGAGAAGACTTCGCTCTCTCTTCTCTGTCTTCGCTCCTTCGGTCTCCAACTGCCCTCTTCGAGAAGGGCCGCTGCGGCTCGTGCATCGGGCCCCCTCCGTGACTTCCCCACGCTGGCGGATAGTATGCCGGGTGTGCCCGCGAGAAAGTTGGCAACGGAGGTGGTGGTGGCAAAGCCGGGACATAGCTGCTGGCCGCGAAGGATTGTCCTTGAGGCCAGTACCCGACCAGCATGTACTGCGATGGATCTGCCGCTGTTGAAGTATAGCTGACAGACTTCGGCCATTGCTGCCTTTTTCTTTCCTCCGCCTCTGCCATTCTCCTCTTCGTTTCTGCTTCATCCGGGCAATTTGACATGAAATGCCCCTGGTCGCTTCCGTGGAAAAAACAATAAGGGTTTTTTCCTCTCCTTCTTTCTTCGCGCCTCTTCCGCCTCGACCTCCACGGCCTCCACGACCTCCGCGGCCTCCATGATCCGAGCCCACACTACGACTCGGGGCACCTGACTCCGTTCCCCCGACGCCGGAGTTGTGCTGTCCCAGAGGTCCCTACTGCTCCGACCCGATGACAGAGTTGACCCCCTCGGCCCTTCGACTGCTGACCATTCTTCGGAGTAGCCGGTTGCTTATGGTCTTCCCATTGAGATTGCGGCCAGAATTTCTTCCCCTTCTCGCCTTGGCCTTGCTGATCCTCTATACGCCTTCTTCGGCCTTTGTTCGATTTGCAGTACATCTGCAGGACATCGAACAACTCTCGCTTGGACTTCGGCCTGCATCGGTCCAGATACTCCGCACATGCCCCCATTTGGAGCCCTCGAATTGCCGCGTTAATCACCGTGTCTTCGCACACATTGGGGGCTCTAGACCGCAAACGCACAAACCTCCTCATGTAATCTTGTAATGGCTCCTTATCCTCCGGACAACAAGAGTGTAAATCCCCCGCCGTCACTTCCTCCAATTGGAAACCCTAGAAGTTCTCGAATAATTTGTCACGGAGCTCTTCCCACACGTAGATCTTCCCTCTGGGCAGGTTTGTGAACCACTGGCCCCTTGATTGCCATAATAAACGCCTTCGCCTTGACCACATCGTCACCTCCTGCCGCCGCGATCGCGGTCTCGTACCGCAGGACAAATTCCTTGGGGTCCGACTGCCCATCATACTCCAGCATTGCCGCCGGTAGCCTGAACTTCTTCAACATCCGAATCCACCGCGGCTTCGCCACACTGCTCAACAGGGGAAGGTTGTGTCCCCAGAGGTGCAAGCCTGTCAATCTTTCGCTGCAGCTGCCTATTCTCCTCGACCAACTGGGCCAGCCTATCTTCCGCCAACAACTCCGCCCTTCTATGGGTTTTCACCCCGCGAAGACGCTGGAGATGCTCTAGGTGCTCCCTCTTCTTTGAGATCTCGCGGCGCAACAGATTGAACCGGAGACTGTCCTCGTGCTGCTTCGCCTCCAGCTCCGCCTAAGCTGGGTCTTCGACTCCCCCGCCGCCAGCGCGGCCGCCTTCGATCGAGTCTGCGCCTGCGAAGAGGACGGCCTGCTAGCATTGAACTTCTACAACAGCAAACCCTCCACTCTTCGCAGAGCCTGGATATCCTCTTCTGGAATTCCTGCCTCCAGGAGGCCCACTTCGAGCTCCCCTGTCGCCAGGTCCTCCAGGATCGGGTCTTTGGTCTGGCGACCTCGAGGTAACTGCGAGTCCGTCGTGGTCATGACCTGCTGTGCCACCGATGGATCTTCGGTGACTGTTTGTGGATTGGTGACCGCTTTTCCCTTCTTGCTGACTGGCATGTGGAACTTCGGGATGAACCACGGTGGACGCCAAATTGTTGGGTGTTTAGACCCTACAGCGAAGGAGGGAAACTACTCCTAGTCTACTTTGAAGGTACCTAAGAACAATAGCACACTTCGACACCAGAGTAAAGGAGAAGAGCTTAGCAGCTCTTTCCCCCCAGCCAAAAATCGTGATCCTTACGAGGGTTCCGGGGCTCTATTTATGGATTCACAGTGCTTGTACAAAGTTACAACTCTACCCCCTAAAGGGGACTTTTGCACCACACTTTCCATCTATACCCACACCAGCTGTACAAAAGGACTATTCCCAGGGGTAATTCTCTCCCTGACACTCCTTTTTACAAACTCCGTACAATGATGACACGACACCTTTTTCCTGGAATCATGGCTTCGGGCCGCCGAGTCTTTGAGTCTCCGCCCGAAGTACTCTTGTCCGCCTAGTCTCAAAGGCGGCGCCTCCTTCCTCGGGCTCCGTTAGCGAAGTTCCCACGAACGAACCCAAAGACCGCCTGGACCTTCGCCTTCTTTCCGTGCCTTGGCCCAGGCCGAAGTCCCGCGAAGACCTGTAACAAAGCAAACTAACTTCGCAGTTAAACCCCCTCCAGAGATAGTCTTCACATCGACCGACACTATTGAGGGGATTGTACTGGCCGACAAAGCCTCCCCAACACATCTCCGGCGATAACCGGCGACAGCGAGATCTGGAAGAATCGGCCAGTAGGGGATTAAGGTCTTATGTGCAATTTCTTTGCTCCTTAGGGGCCTCTATGCAAAATGGTCAACACAGCTGTCTTCCGTATCCTTCTGGAATGTACCTGTATGTGTATGCATTTTTTGTATGGTATCTCTAATGTTTAATACAGGTATGTTTCGATCAAAAGAAAAAACTCCATGGAATTAAATTTTTGTATTGGAAGAAACGAGGCTGTTTACACAATCCTTGAGGCTTGTGCTTGGTTTATATGTTGTCCTTGACTACTAGTGGTGTTTCAAGTTACAGCATGTTCCTGGTGCAGTCTCGCAATATGACTGCGATTGCTTTTGCACGTTGTACCTAGAGCTGCCTGTATAGGCTGGCAGAGTAGCCGCGCCATGCCGTCCGACAGCGGGAACAATGTCGAGCCGGTCTGTTCACTGCCCGTCAATGGCGTAAACGAACAAAGCAGCAGAGCCACAGACCACACACTGATTCCAGAATATTATGTGGCTGTTGTACATCTAAACACCCACGTGTACAAGAAGTCTAGAGTACAATAGATTTCATACCATCTACCCAAATGAGTGCTATTGGGTTCATACCTTACAACCAAATAAGAAGCATCACTAGCGTCTAAAACAATCTTTCACATGCCAAACTACAGCTGGACTCTAGAATTTGTGGGATTCTATCACTTGCCATACCATCAATGAAAGCTTATGCTGTACCTAAACTTACAAAAATAATGTCAAAGCAGCAAAGCATTTCACTCCATTCTTTATGCAGTGGATACAGGCCGGAAACAACATTGAACAAAACTTGCAATTTCCAAAACAAGTCAAGAGTTGAAAGGCTCACATTTGCTATCGGCAGACGTCCATTTCTTTACGCATTGGAAGTCAAGTTACAAGCACCCAACTTGTAAAGAGCTTGACAATCCAAAGTGCATAACCAAATAGATTAGGACTGATGCAAACAAAAAGATAAGAATGATGCTGGAAAATTTTCTCTCATTTTCTCCAGAAAAACAAGTCAAGCAGACTAAGCAACAAGGCAGTAACAAAACAGTAAACAGCAAGCCACCAAGAACATATAACTTAAAGAGTACTTGCATAGGTACCATTAGAGTTTTCAGGCCTTGAAGACCAACAAGCTTAGTCATAACCTAGCTACTTCAAATACCACAAAACCAAGAAGTCCATCATAAGAAAACTACCACCACCGTCTTCTCACCAACATCTTGGCATCAAGATCAAAAAAGAGAGAACCCCATCATCCAGCAAAAAGAAAGCTTGAATGCCAAACTCGGAGCAGTTCAGCAGATCTTCGGAAGTTGACACACCTCCACAGGCCCCTCACGAGTTACTGCCTGCCCGCTGCTGCTGCCAGGCGGGACTGAAAAAAGCAAAGAGCATCCCATTATTGTGATTGGTTAACCAAATATTTAGCAACCACAACATAAGAATATCGAGAAATCATGCACGATTCAAGAAAGTAGATGTTCAAATGATAGTTACAGCAGCTGGCAGTCCAAAACAACGAATTTAAGAGAAAGATCCTACTGAAAGGCATTCGAACTGGACAACAAGAAATCAAGGATAAGCAACTGCATTTTTAAGAAAGCAATACAGGCAACGACAGGGATACATTCTACTGACAAGAAATCAAGGATAAGCAACTGCATTTTTAAGAAAGCAATACAGGCAACGACAGGGATACATTCTACTGACAAGACACGAGTGCGTTCAATGGAGAATAGACATCAACAGTATCCTACCCTCCAAACACATATAAGGGAGGAAGACTTCCAAACACATAACTAAGTAGCTTATGAATTCATTCAGTACATGAAAGAAAAGCAAATCCGAAGTATTTCGATGTGTAGGAGAAGCTCACCATGTATTCAGTTTTGTGGCTTCGACGTGAAACCGAAATGTTCATGAATCTCAACCCCATTATTTGTAGGTATTCTACTGATATCAAACATTGTCCTTGATCTTGTTGAGCAGCTAGGCCCAGCAGTGCCGGCACCTGTCGAGCTGCTAGGTCCAACGGCACTGCCGCCTGCAGCAGACCTCGGGGTAGGTTTATAGTCAACGAGAAGATTGTATTGCAATCTACTATACTGTCTCCTTGCAATAACATACAAGGCACCATCTGCCTGTTTCTCATTACCCTACAACAAAGATAGAAAGAAAAAATCCGACAAAAGTTGAAGTTGCTAAGCAGGCAAAGTGCTATGTTGAAGGAAGGCAATACAAACTTCTAGAACCTTCCCCAAAACTCATGATCCAAGATATTTGCCATGGAGAAATTAAGAACAATGTAGAATATAGATATTTGTCTAGGAAGTCTCTAGAAAGGGGGACACTTGTCTCTACCTCATGATCCCCCTTGGCCTATACATAGAGCACCCCTCCCTTGCCATGCATACCATCCATGAGCATGGTGAATGAGAGGCATGGTAGGTTGAGAGCAAGGTAGTAGAAGAAAGAGTGAGACTGTGAGTTTTAGTCTAGCCACCTAAAAGTGTAAGAGTGTTATGTTGTAATACTCTTTTTGTAATAAAGAGAGTATTTTGTTAAGTCCAGGTCCTCATATTAGTAATAATAGGCCCACCCCACTTCCAACATACTATAAAAGGGACAACTAAATCGGACAAAAATTAGATATTACCGTTGTCTTTTCGACGTGAGTGGTGAAGCATATAGTGAAATCAAGTCTTCCATGGAAGTTGTTTGCATACTTCTTGATGTTCTTAAGCCCTGTTTAGTTGCGGCAAGTTTCACAACTTTTCACTATTCACCCATCACATCGAATGTTTGGACACTAATTAGGAGTATTAAACGTGAATTAATGACAAATCCCATTCCATAACCCCGGGTGAATTAGGCTATGATTAGACAACGTCGTGCTACAGTAAATAATCTCTAATGACAGATTAATTAGGCTTAATAGATTTGTCTCGTGATTTCCCATCCATCTGTGTAATTAGTTTTATAATTAGATCATGTTTAGTCCTTTTAATCTTTGATTTACAATTGCTACAGTAATTTTCGCAACTTTCTCATCGCAATTAAACAAGGCCTTGGAACCTTGCGGACGGTACTTGAAAAAAGACTTCATTATAGGTGCAGTGACTTCATAGGTCCATTGCCAGATAGTACCTGTCTGGTTTTCACCCAGAGCTGCTCTGAAAGCAATAGCATCTTTGATGGGAAGCTTGTGATAATGTAACATTAGACAATCTGCAAGCATTATTCTTTGACATGCTGAGCTTAAATATATCATCGACCTCTTTATCTTTGATGTGCACTCATTTCCAGTATGTTTCAAACCTTGGATACATAAAACAAGTTCCCGAACATGCATCGGGTACTTATAACTTCCATCAGATTCTCGATACATTAGGTATTTGTCTATGACAGCCAAAATAAACTTGGCGTCAAGAATATACCCTGGTTGTGTAAGTTTCTTCAACTTATGCTGTGGTCTTATCTCAATAGACCGGCTATCGGGAATGTACCAAAGATCATCTAAATGTAGGCGGCCTTCATACGAAAAATCATCTTCGTGTATATACTCAAAGGGTTTAACCAACATTGATAAAAAAGAAATGGCATTCTCCCCAAGACCAACTGTGTATGTGGTGGTACCATGCCTTGTTGACTGCATATCATAGGGTATGTTGATCTTTTCTAACCATTTGCCAGATCTCATAAGCTGCTTAAGGTGTACATCTAAAGGAATTGGTACATCAATCATACCTCCCCTTAACCGATGTCTACTCTTTAGAGTTCCTCCTTCACCAAAGATCATGCCAGAGGGTGCCCTCTTACCTTTCCAATGGAAGTAAACATCAGTCAAATGGACATTGGCAATTTCCATAGCTTCGGCTATAATATATTCGAGAGATGAAAACCTCTTGACAGTTACATTGACAGCAAATTCAAGTAACTCAACAGTTATATTTATATACTCAAATCCCTTCTCTGGATCTTTACTGAAATCTTCTGTTATCTCATGTCGGTGTGGTTGAGCAGAAACAATTGATGCCACTACCAGCACAGATCCAGTTAAAAGTTACAAGCAGCATCATAACTGAAACCATATAAGAGAAAGGATATCACATTATAAGAGCACATCATGCAAATGAACAATGATTAAGAAAATTAATAGTTAGAAGAAACTAACAGCAGCAGCAGTTGATGATGCTGGTGGCTGGTTGATGCGCACATCACAGTTGCTCTGCACCCTCTCCTGGGGTTTAAGAGCTACTGCCTGCCCGCTGCTGCTAGGGGTTGCCCCGCCGTCGGAGATTTCTCCTTCCACATAGTAGGAAGCAGGGAATGTAGGAAGCATGGAATGCTGCAAGATGGGCATAGTAGGCTGGCGGGACCGGAAAGCAAAGAACATCCCATTAGTGATGACTGGTTAACAACATATTTAGCAACTACAACATAAAAGAATATCAATAAATGATGCAAGGTTCAAGGAAGTTGTGCATACGATGGTTACAGCCTTTAGACAGGGCAACAGTATGATTTACCATAAGAAAGAAAAGATAGTCATAATCTAGCAGATAAAGCTGATGTTAGAGCTAACACCAACATCCTTGGTCCTGGCTATTTATTTCAATGAAAATTTAGATAACACATTGCAGAGACGTTAAGAATATTGTGTACCTTCGACAAAAGAAAGAAAGGAAGAAAGAAAACTGTGTGCAACTGAATGAACCAATCTACATGACAAATCATCAACAATTTTCAAATAACATGTTAACAATGCTGTGCTACCCATTACAGTTTGCAGTTAGAATTATATCAACATGAAATTTTCTCAAGTTTCATGTTCACATAGAAAGATCTTATAGCAATGAATCAAGCTTCAACAGAGCAAATTATGGTAGAAAACACTAGGGAACTTACCCACTGACACAGCACGAGTGCAACGGGCATAGCTGCATTCACAAATTCAGATATATGTTAGGTAGCAAAGGGTCAGAGAGAGACAGAGCACTCAGGCATGAAGGAGTTGACTTACATGTAGCAAAGATTGTTGGTCAGTGACTGCAGGGCATCAGCAGTAAAATGATTCTCATCTTAAAGGACATGGTAATGGGTGGGCCGACTTGTTCCCTGACAAGAAATATTTTAACACTCAAAATATGATGAATGATGCTCGGGGTGCTAAAAATTAGCACCATGTTTAGGTGCCAATTAGATAAATTAAATATAGGCTAATTTTAAAACTAATTGCATAAGTCATATCTAATTGATGAGTAGAATCTATTAGTCCTAATTATATCTTAATTAGCTCATATTTACTGTAGCATTACATGGGCTAATTATGATCTAATTAGGACTAATAGATTCTACTCATCAATTAGACATGATTCATGCAATTAGTTTTAGAATTAGCTTATATTTACTTGATCTAAGTAGTATCTAAACATGGTGATAATAATTAGCACATGGGATCCAAACCAGGCCAATGTGCAACAAGGTACCAACAAATAATTACCTGAATACCAGCATGACTACATAAGTAGAAATCAAACTCAGTAGGATGACAAATCTTTTGATCAACAATGGTTCCTGCAGCGCAGAGCACAAAATAATCATATATCAAACTCAGTAGGACGACAAATCATACAGAAGCATCAGGGACAAATCATACGGAAGCATTAGGTATACACCACAATGACTAACCAGGAAGAATATTTCCACTTTTGTCAGTCATATCACGCCTTCCGTGAACCTCACGGAGAAGCCTCGTGTGATGCCTTTTCTGTACAACCACAAACGTGACTGGAGGTAGATATCCCTCCTCCAAAGAAGCACAAGCCTTGAAACAGAAAGGAACAATAGTCACAAAACCATCAACATGGGCATATAGAGAAAGCAAACCATATTTGACAGACAATTTATGATGCAGGAGATCGTTACCTTTCTGATGGCATCCATTTCATGAAGCAGTACATGGCTGAATTGACCTTCACTTACACCGTCTCCTCTGTGACCAAAAGTAGTATAGAAAAAGGATCTGGAAACCGTGACATAGCTGCAATGTTTACCAAGAATTCATCAGGGCCCTGGATAGAAGGTTAGTTCTGATATATTTTCAAGAGAAGAACTTGAGGACAGCTATTATACTTCCAAGATGGAGACTCCCTGAGGGCAGGCCCAATGCAACAGCGTGGCTGGTAGCCTCATTGTGCCAAGTAGGCTCGGATGCCATATGGAAGAGAGAGAATAGCACATAGGAGCCTCGCAGAGTACTAGAACGACCTGCAGAAGCTCCGGTCGCTTCGCAGAGAAAGCAACAGCTTGAGAGAGAAAAAGTGATCGAGAGTGAGAAAAGTGACGAGCTGTGGAGCATCCATGCATTGCTTGCGTTGGAGAGAGTGGTGGCTTTGGTCCATCGGTTTCTAGGTGGACAGAATCTTTTTGCTGGGGCTACCGGTTGCATGCGCCTGCGTTGGGCTTGGCCTGAGGACAACATCAAGTACTTGTATGGTCTCTTGAGGCATGTCCCTCTGTCTTCCACGCAGAAACTGATGAAGGTTGTACAAGTTTGTTCTCCCAGCAATTCGAATTGTAATCTTGTATCCTCTCTCCACCCTACAACAATAAAAGGATAAAATAAATGCTGATGCGAATAAACTTCTGTACTGTACTGAAAAATGACCCGAGATATGAACTGGGAAGACCTTTCTTTGTCCTTCTTTTTAGGATCAATCAGTGTAACCACAAACTCCTCTGATTCAAAAGGAAGCAAACCAGCAGTATACAAACTCTTCCTTCCATCATAGGCAGGCAATTTGCCGCCCAGAGCTGTCTTCCCATGCAACTTGATGAGTTCATTAATAACTTCCCGATTCGTTTGTCTTGAATTTGACTAAGGATTAATGGCAACCTAGAGGTATGTAAATGCAACGCAAAGTTAATCATAATCATCTAAGTTAAACTAAACCATAGTTTCACACAAACAAACAAACAAAAACTAGAAGCTCAGTTCCCTAGATTCAGGGAAAGCGCAACATTCTCATCCTGAACAGTTAACAAGAAAGAATAGATGGTTTCTTATCCTACTGTTAGCAGAACAGATAGTAGGTATCACTTTAGTATCACTTTTGGACCAACCTATTACATGTAAGTAAATAACTTTTAAATGAACTACAGTATCCTATATTCAGTGCAACCGCAACAAAATTTCCTTATCCTAAGGTTAGGCAACAGTACAGATAGTCACGGTTCTAAAAATAAAATCCACAAAGGGAATCACTTTTGGACCAAAAATTTTCACATACATTCAATCAGACACCAATTATAAACAAAAAAAAATGTAAGTGACTTACCGTAAATTTATGAAGAAAATCATGGGAATAGTGTGGGGGCGGTGGTCATAGTGTTTTTTTTATCGAATATGCAAAAGCTTTGCGTATCTTTGCATTAAGGTAGAAGAGTTCATACAACGCTTGAGCAAGCAACCCGGCATTCGGGCGAGACAACCCTAGGTTAGAAGACTATTACAGGATCTCAACCTAGGTAAAGCAGTTCGATTATCACCTATTACTCATGAACCAAACAACCTAAATTGGATGCTCCTGCTCGGATCCACATCTCCCCCTGCTGCATGATCTGTCCGAGGAGTTGGTGTACCGTCCTGTCTTCTGCGCGAAAGACCCGAGCATTCCTTTCCTTCCACAGTTCCCATGTGGTCAAAGCAAACAGCGTATCAAAACCTTTGCGTCGCCTTTTCTGTCTAAAGTTCTGTCTCAAGGCTTGCCACCAGTCTTGTATTGTGTGACACGCTGTAACCCTAGGCCATCTGGCGCCAAGAGCAGTTAGGATTGACCACCAAAGTTGTGCTGTATAGGAGCATTTATAGAATAAGTGCTCAGAAGTTTCATTTTCTTGCTCACAAAGGCAGCATATCGGGTTTGCTTCAAGATCATGTCGAATCCGCCGGTCAGCAGTCCAGTGCTTCCTTCTGAAGGCCAATCAAAGAAAAATTTTAACCTTTAGCGGCGCCCAGGTCTTCCAGATGAGAGCGTGCCCTTCCATGGTGACCGATCCTTGATGAAGCATCAGATAAGCTGATTTTGCCGAGTATGCTCCGTCTTTGCACCATCTCCAGATTATGTGGTCCTCTTCTTCGTTGAGTTGGATAGCTTGAATGCGTGGTCGGATTCTTAGGTATTCCACAATGGCAATCACTGAGAGGCCTCCCGTGATCGCCCTTATCCATGCTTCGTCCTGCAATGCTTGTCTGACGGTTTGTGAGTTCCTTATTCTTTTCCGAACAGCCTCGCAAAGTTTCGGTGCATATGCACTGATCGGCTTCCCATCCAGCCAGTTGTCCATCCAGAAGAGCGTGCTTCTGCCATCACCTATTTGGACTTGAATGGAAGTTTTGAAGAACTTCTGTACCGTCGGCTCGATCCGTAGTGGCAGTTCGCTCCACGCCCTGTCCTGGTCTGTCCTTTGGAGCCAGAGCCATTTGGCCTGCAGTGCGAATCCTGCTAGCCTTAGGTCTGTGATGCCGAGTCCACCCAGTTGTGTTGGCCGGCACACTGTTGGCCATGCTACCATACATTTCCCTCTGATGGATTCATCCTTGCCCGCCCATAAGAAACGGCGGCAAATGGCGTCCACTTCCTGTCTTACTGTTGACGCTCATTAATGCACATCACAGATCGTCAACTCTGACATAAAGATATATATTCACCATAGCTATAGGGCTTATATCTAACATGTTCAACTAGTTTTGGTGACTATGTGTATGCAGGAGGCAACAGGTGAAATTTGAGGCAAAACGGGCTCGGTGGGCGGTCGCCCGACCTAGCCAGGTCGGCCGACGCCCAACCAAGGCCAAATGACTCTATCTTTGGATATGTGCTAGGAAAGCCATTCTAGACCAACCCTTGCCTATGCACCAAGGTTGGGTCAAGCCCATGTGGGAGAAGGACCTCAAGAGAAGAACAAAGGGGCCACATCCACAAGTACACATACTCAAATGGAGTGGTGTCACCTAGGGTGGGACTCCACGGCCTACAATATAATGGCTGGCAAAAGATGAGGCCAATCAGGCACAAAAGATACGTCGGCCGACCTGGGCCGGTCGGCCGAGCCTGGCCCGGAGCCCAATGGGGCCCAACTTCATCCAGGGCAAAGAAGCACACTCCAGGACCATCCTAGCCACTGATTCCATGACGGTTGGATCCAAGAGATGGGAATGGTCCAAGGGGAGTTCACATGGATAGAAGGGCCCACCTTCCAACCTAAACGTACTCAAATGCACCTATACCACCTGGAACCGCCATTAGGACCCACTAAACAGTCACTCAGCCGAAGATGGGCCCGATCGGTGCCGATAGCCGGTCGCCCGATCTCCCCGGTCGCCTGACCTGGTCCGAAGGCCAAACCGCCTCATCCTTCTGGTACGGGATCCCACCGCCTCCAGGAGTCCATCTATGCCGTGCATCACTCAAGACGGTGGATCAAACGTCGGCCGATCTCCCCGAATCGCCCGACCTGTGACTGAGTCCGTTCGTCCTCATCTTCCACGTGTCCACTCCCAACCGCCTCTACAAGCTATAAATAGTTGCATACCGGTCATTGAAGGGACACACAAGATTGAGAAGCCACAAGCTCCACTCCAAGGCGAAGCTCCACTCCAGTGTAGTATCTAGAGAATAGGGAGAGAGTGAGGGGTAGTCCGGGGGAAGTGCCGGGTCTGTCGGCACTCTTCCCCGATCTTGTACCTCGACGGATGCTTCCTTCTTCTAGTAAGTGTTCGTGATCTCTTATGGTATTAAGTTCTCTTGATTAAGTAAGTTCTCTGCTATAGTTGCTTGCGGGTTCATCGTTCATTAATCATTTACGAATGCTTAGTGAATACTTTGGTCTAGGAACAAGACTAAAGTAGTAATTGATAGCATAGACGTGGTGTCTGGGCTAGAAGTTACCTTTGTTTGCCTCGTAGCCCCACGTATTCAGAGGTAGGCGGCAGGTGGTGACAGCCCTGTCCGTCCTTTGTAATCCTCACCGTTCGGGTACGACGTAGAGCTGTTGGCCGTCAATTTCCTAGAGGCCTAGGATATCCCGGTGCCCAAAGTAAGCAGACTATAGACACTGAGCTTCCTTATCAAGGTCCTTATCCATAGGAATCCTCTCTACCCTCGCCAATCATTTCTCTTGTTGTCCTTGGACGATCTAGTTAGAAGATTAGTACACACGTTCCCTGTGGATTCGATACCCTGAATACTTCCGGGTGAAAGCTACAACGGTATCCGTGCGCTTGCGGATTTATCTGCGACCGTAAGAAATACCAACAAGCTTTCTGGCGCCGTTGCCGGGGAACGGTTGCTGTATTATCTTCAAACCTTGTTCGTCCTCATATCTTTTTATTTTTCTTTTTATTTTCTTTTACCAGTTACCCCCTCTACCATGGAGCAATATTCTATTATAGACTTCTCTGCACCAAGGTGTGAGTTCTTTGAGCTACCACCTTCTGATCAACCAATCACCACATCTAGCTTTGAAATCCGCCCCGGCTTTATAGCCATGGTTCGGAATAAAACCTTCTCAGGGGCCAACAACGAAAATCCTTATGATCACCTGCGAGAATTCGAGATGTTGTGCTCATGTTTGAGAATCTCAGGCATGACATAAGAGACCATCAAATGGAAGTTATTTTCATTCTCTCTCGATGAGACGGCAAAGAGATGGTACAGCCAGACCGTTAGGGACGTAAACGGAAATTGGGGAAAATTACGGGACAAGTTTTGACTTTACTTTTTTCCCATTCACCGTATATGTGCCCTTCGGAGGGAGATCGTCTGCTTCCAGCAAGGTGAGAAGGAAACTCTAGGTGCAGCTTGGGAAAGATTTGTCTCACTAAACAAATTTGGCCCAGACTTAGGTATACCCGACTTCATGCTCATGCAACATTTTCGATCGGGCCTAAAAAAGGAAGCTGCTTTCATCCTAGATGGTGCCGCCGGTGGTTCGTTCATGCACGTAACCTTGGATGAAGGGAGAGCTCTTCTAGAAAAGATTCTGGAAAACACTCCCTCCATCAAAACACAGCACGAACCCCAGCACAGCTCTAAGACAAGATCCGAGCCAAACCTATTTATCTCGCACGAT
>CM014273.1:5945117-5979375 GCA_004135705.1 Alloteropsis semialata | reverse complement strand
GCTAATTAAGATCTAATTAGGACTAATAGATTCTACTCATCAATTAGACATGATTCATGCAATTAGTTTTAGAATTAGCTTATATTTACTTGATCTAAGTAGTATCTAAACATGGTGCTAATTATTAGCACATGGGATCCAAACCAGGCCAATGTGCAACAAGGTACCAACAAATAATTACCTGAATACCAGCATGACTACATAAGTAGAAATCAAACTCAGTAGGATGACAAATCTTTTGATCAACAATGGTTCCTGCAGCACAGAGCACAAAATAATCATATATCAAACTCAGTAGGACGACAAATCATACAGAAGCATCAGGGACAAATCATACGGAAGCATCAGGTATACACCACAATGACTAACCAGGAAGAATATTTCCACTTTTGTCAGTCATATCACGCCTTCCGTGAACCTCAGGGAGAAGCCTCGTGTGATGCCTTTTCTGTACAATCACAAACGTGACTGGAGGTAGATATCCCTCCTCCAAAGAAGCACAAGCCTTGAAACAGAAAGGAACAATAGTCACAAAACCATCAACATGGGCATATAGCGAAAGCAAACCATATTTGACAGACAATTTATGATGCAGGAGATCGTTACCTTTCTGATGGCATCCATTTCATGAAGCAGTACATGGCTGAATTGACCTTCACTTACACCGTCTCCTCTGTGACCAAAAGTAGTATAGAAAAAGGATCTGGAAACCGTGACATAGCTGCAATGTTTACCAAGAATTCATCAGGGCCCTGGATAGAAGGTTAGTTCTGATATATTTTCAAGAGAAGAACTTGAGGACAGCTATTATACTTCCAAGACGGAGACTCCCTGAGGACAACATCAAGTACTTGTATGGTCTCTTGAGGCATGTCCCTCTGTCTTCCACGCAGAAACTGATGAAGGTGGTACAAGTTTGTTCTCCCAGCAATTCGAATTGTAATCTTGTATCCTCTCTCCACCCTACAACAATAAAAGGATAAAATAAATGCTGATGCGAATAAACTTCTGTACTGTACTGAAAAATGACCCGAGATATGAACTGGGAAGACCTTTCTTTGCCCTTCTTTTCAGGATCAATCAGTGTAACCACAAACTCCTCTGATTCAAAAGGAAGCGAACCAGCAGTATACAAACTCTTCCTTCCATCATAGGCAGGCAATTTGCCGCCCAGAGCTGTCTTCCCATGCAACTTGATGAGTTCATTAATAACTTCCCGATTCGTTTGTCTTGAATTTGACTAAGGATTAATGGCAACCTAGAGGTATGTAAATGCAACGCAAAGTTAATCATAATCATCTAAGTTAAACTAAACCATAGTTTCACACAAACAAACAAACAAAAACTAGAAGCTCAGTTCCCTAGATTCAGGGAAAGCGCAACATTCTCATCCTGAACAGTTAACAAGAAAGAATAGATGGTTTCTTATCCTACTGTTAGCAGAACAGATAGTAGGTATCGCTTTAGTATCACTTTTGGACCAACCTATTACATGTAAGTAAATAACTTTTAAATGAACTACAGTATCCTATATTCAGTGCAACCGCAACAAAATTTCCTTATCCTAAGGTTAGGCAACAGTACAGATAGTCACGGTTCTAAAATTTCCCTTTTTCCGTTGTAGATTAAGGCGCTAGAATACTCTCTCTTTCCTTAAGCGCCTGTATAATAAGAGGCTTGGCATTGTTCATGGCCTTAGCCCTGGATTTTCCACTCCTCACGAAGTGCGCATCCAAAAATCAATCGTGCCAAGCAATTTACACTATGACCACCGCCCCCACACTATTCCCATGATTTTCTTCATAAATTTGCGGTAAGTCACTTACATTTTTGTGTTTATAACTAGCAAGGTGGCCCGCGCAAATAGCGCGGGAAGCTAGTGTTTGTTTTCTTAATAAACGGATTTTGAGTTCAAATTAATAGATAAAAATAGTTTTGTTTAGTCTTGTCATTATGATTATTTTGTCCTATAAACCCAGAGTAATATATCATAGTTTTTTTTGGAACATGAGTTCAAGTGAGAAGAAAATAACTTATATGAAATTTTAGTTTAAAATATAATAATATAAATATTATGTATTTAACATAGTTGTATTTTTAAAATTTCTATCTGGCGATGCACATTTTTCCGTTGAAAGTTGTAGTGATGTTGATGAATTATATTTTCCATGTTTTGAGTTTGAATTTGAATCCTTAATGGTTATATATGCATCATTTTTGGCTTTCGTCCCATGCATACCATTATCATTTAAATTAGTTTAATTTAATTTTGAGTTTGACTTTGAGATCTAGGTTATTGGCTCAATGCGTACCATTACCATTTTTTGCTCCCTCAATATCCAATTGCTATAGCCCCAAGCATGCTTGTTGAGTCATCGGTCCTCACTATGTGTGGTCTCTTTATTTGGTTGTGTCCCTGTCTGCATCACGTCTTTTTTCTCATCTTCCTTCTACTCTATTAGTTATTCAAAGCACTTATATTTGAAGAATGTAAGTCCTTGTCTCCCACATTTGTTTTCTATCAGATGTTAAACATTTGTTCAAATTTAAAAAACAAATGCATATAGTTTTATTTCTAATGGTGTCGGTTATTTATTTTTTTCTAGATGGATCAAACTAAGGTACCTTCTATGTTTTTTCAATATTTTTATTCTATGCATACTTCCATAATGATTTTTTATACATTTATTATTGCAGTTGGCATGGTATAGCCTTTTTCTTTGAAGTCATCCTCTCTCTCCAGTTTTTGCTTCCAAGGGGTTTTACCCGCTATACCGCGAAGATGTATTCCCGACGCTTAATATTTTACCATGCATGTTCTTTCCCCTTTTTGAACGCAACCTTCAGCTTGCTATGGATGAATCTACATGTCAAGTCTCAATTTTCATGTTGCTTTGTTATGTATCTTGGTAGAACTCTGCACGTAATTGCATCAGATCTCATTGGTCCACTAATCACAATACTACATACCAAGACATCATCATATTTTTAATTCTCATTTTTGTTAGTGGTTTATCATCATGCTTTGGTTGCCACTGTAGGATGATACTCGGCCTTGATTGCTTAATTCTAATGCCATCATTTAGGGGCTATGACATGACTCTATAGCCGTGCTATAATTGTTGTGCTTCTAATATTTGTATAAGTAAAATTTTTCAAAAAATAAATGAAATAAAATATTATTTTTCATTTTTATTATATTTATTTATGTTTTGCATGTAATTTTTATTTTTTTATTTTTCTATCTTTTTCCAAATTCATATATAATTCTACTAATTATCTCTTGTTAATCAAATTTAACAAACTTATTGGACTAATTTGAATGATTAATATTATCTTATAAAATCAATATTGTACATTATTTTTTTATTAATATGGTAATTTTAGGTCTTATGTCAAAATTAAGCTTTATTTGTATCCATTTAATTCTTTAGTAATAGTATTTAATTCATGCTAACAAATATATATAATATTGTTTTAATTACCATCCTAATTAAAAGAGATATAATAATATAATAAGTGTTTAATTAGTTTGTATCTATTTAGCTCTTTGTTAATTGTATTTGACACATACTTTTTATTTAGCTATATATTCCTTCTAAATTCATACACAAAACAACTATTAATTTCATTATTTTTATGATGAAATAAACTCTTGGTATTTATTGTATTTGATATAGAGTCTTGGTTAATTGCTAATTTATATTTTTTAATTTGTAGTTTATCTATTTACTATTTGTATTCGATATGTACTCTTTGTCAAGTGCTAATTTTTATTTTATTTTAAATTTAACTCTTTAGAAATCGTATTTGATGTGGATATTTTGGTACTAATTTACTAATTTTGTATTCTAAAATGAGCTATTTTTAATTGTTTTCAATAAGGACCTTTTATAAGGATAACATAGATCGATACATCATTGTAAAGGTGTATATTTTTTTCCTTTTGATTCATAAATCTAAGGTTATCTACGTTTGCTACAAACCGTGGCTGGTGGAGTTTCTTTGTCAATAAATTTGGTGGGATACTATTTGCACTAAAAAAATATTTATACCGTGGCTGGCGGAGTTTCGTATTAGGTTTCTTGTGATGCAATTTGTCACCGGGTTTGAGTTCCTAACTCGGGGCGGGTGTCGCACAGCGAGGTGTCTATGGTGACTTTGTCAATCTCGATCAAGATCGGAACAACAGGTCAAATCTTTCAGAGGTGCTTATAAGGGTAGGGTTTATGTGCATGTATTCATATGTGTGAGTGTGCATATATGTGTGAGTGTCTGTGTCTATACTGGTGTTTCAAAAAAAATCTTCATAACCCGACTCTAATGAATTGGTCATCCTGTCTTTTTTTTCTTGTATGCATCTGCTGGAGATTATCCCATCTATTTAGTGGCAATATGGGATTATCCAATAAAGGGTCTAGAGATTGGATACATTAGTATGCATGGGCGTGTGTGTAAAACACGTCAATTTCATCAATTTCTTCCTTTGCAGCACCATGTGGCCAAGCGTGGCATCTTCTGATGCCATCTATTTGTCCATATGGCGGAGCATCTAACCTACTGAATCACACAATTCCAAAACAATGCAACTCATACGTGCGCGCAACTTCTATGGCCTCCTTGATCTGGTTCACAATCGATCTGCACGCTATCATCGTCATCGATCGTTTCTATATTTCAGCCAGTCATATGTGCACGACGTGGCCAGTATATATGCAACACTTCAGCTAGTCAACAGCCACACACATGCAATTTACTGTACCCCTGAATGGACGCAGCATGCGGACATGACTTCAGCCTTCAGCAAGATCATTGCTTAATTTTCACAATTGGTATGCTGCCTGCCCGTTGTTAGCCAGAGTCTCACACACATCACGGTTCGAATAGCTGCAAATTCAGACATGAAAATCGGTGTATCTTGTGTTTCTGTAAGATGCTCCCGCAAAAAAGTTGTGCATGAGTCATGAAAAGTCGCCAACTTCTAGCAACGTTTTGGCTCCGTATTCGACGTGGACACTTGTTGCTAATTACTTTTTTAATTCCAAAATTAGCTAACAGTATATATTTTTTTATTAACGTGGGCATCTTCATTTAGAGTTATAATCGTATTGACGATACTTGTTGCTAATTTACTTGTTTATTCCAAATTAGTTATTACTAATCATTTTTTATGAGAACTTTTAGGGGTAAGATAGACCGTTAGATATACATAAAATCCAACGATGTATATTCTTTTTTTATTAACGTGGAAATTTCTAGGACCGTTAGATATACATAAAATCCAATGGTGTATATTTTTTCTTTTTTGGATTAACGTGGGAATTTAGACTGTTAGATATACATAAAATCCAATGGTGTATTTTTTTTCTTTTTTGATTAACGTGGGAATTTCGAGGATAGTTAGATATACATAAAATCCAATGTTGTATATTTTTTTATTAACATGGGAATTTCTAGGCCCTCTCGGCGAACGTGGCGGTTTCTTTTTACTCTATTGTATTAAGATAATAGATTACTAATCATTCTTTTTGAGAAATTTTAGGGGTATGATAGACCGTTAGATATACAAAAAATCCAACGGTGTATATTCTTTTCTTTTTTAGATTAACATGGGAATTTTTAGGACCGTTACATATACTTAAAATTCATTGGTGTATTTTTGGATTAACGTGGAAATTTAGACTGTTAGATATACATAAAATCCAACGGTGTATATTCTTTTCTTTTTTGGATTAACGTGAGAATTTTTAGGACCGTTGGATATACATAAAATCCAACGGTGTATATTCTTTTCTTTTTTGGATTAACGTGGGAATTTCTAGGCCCTCTCGGCGAACGTGGTGGCTTTTTTAACTCTGTTGTATTAAGATAATAAATAGATTGGTGTCTGATTGAATGTATGTGAAAATTTTTGGTCCGAAAATGATTCCCTTTGTGGATTTTCGAAGGGAAAATTAGATTCGTGACACCGAAAGAACACCATTTTAGAAATATACCATTGAACTTACCGGGTATTAATACCATTAAAAGATGATTCCGTTTAGAAATATACCAATCTGTTAGTTTTCCCGTCCATCCGATCGTCTTCTCCGTCCCTCTCCTTCCTCGCGTCATGCACATAACATAAACGCTCATGGGCGTGGGACCGTCCGACCGCGGCCTGGGTGGTCTCCGAGTGGGCCCTCACCTGCGCCGTTCCCGCTCTCGTCTCCCTCCTGGCGTCGTCATTCTTCGCCGGCTGCCTCGCCGGCGGTTTATTTCCTGCTCGTGACGCTCGCGGACTCCCTCCTCGGCCGCAAGAAGATGCTCGTCACGGCCCTGGCGTCTATGTCCGTCGCCGGCGCGCTCACCGCCTTCGCGCCGAACGTGTGGGCGTACACCGCGCTGCGGTTCGTGTCCGGGTTCGCCAGGTCTATGGTGGGCACGTGCGCGCTCGTCCTCTCCGCGGAGATCGTCGGGAAGAGGCGCCACGACGCGGTGAGCGTGGCGTCCTTCCTCTGCTTCGCCTTCACGTCCTGTCCCTCCCGGCGCGACAGGCTACGCGTTCCGCGACGCGTCGTGGCGGAACGTGTACCTGTCGACGTCCGTGCTGTGCCTCTGCTACTCCGTCCTCGTCTACTTCCTCGTCCAGAAATCGCCGCGGTGGCTGCTCGTGCGCGGCCGGAAGCAGGACGCCGTCGAGGCGCTGCGGCAGATCATGTCACTCAACGGCGGGAGCGGCACGACGGCGGCGGCAGCCAGCTTCTCCATGCTGGACGCGTGCGCCGTGCACGCTGAGGAGAGCGGCGGCGGGGGCGTTTTCACTGCGCTGCGGGCAGTCTCGGAGCGGCGGTGGGCGCGCCGGAGGCTGGCGGTGATCATGGCGGCAAGCTTCGGCGTGGGCATGGTCTACTTCGGCATGCCGCTCAACACGTCGGCAGCCTAGGCTCCGACCTGTACCTGAGCGTCGCGTACAACGCGCTGGCCTCGGGAGGAGACACACCAAGAGAAGCCTGTAGAGGAGAGAGGGCGTACGTAGGCAATGGAGCAGACGGGAGACAGCAGCAACGAGGAGGCGAACGATTCAACGGAGAAGCTGACTGGTTGGATGGAAAACGTCACAGAATGGTGAATTTCCACTGCTACAGAACTCGCTATCGGTACCGGTTCGTAAAACCGGTACCGCGACACCGTGACTAAAGGGGTCGGCCTTTGGTACCGGGTCCAGAACCGGTACCAAAGGGTGCCTTTGGTACCGGTTGGTAACACCAACCGGTACCAAAGGCCCCTCCCGCATAGGCTTCGGGGGAGGGCCTTTGGTACCGGTTGGTGTTACCAACCGGTACCAAAGGCTGTTTTGGTTATTTTTTTAAATGTTTGATATTTGGGTTAGTTATATACAAATCTACGCGTCTACGTGTCTGCGCGTCATATGTCATATGTCGTACACGATCTTTCACGCAATAAGATTGAAGTCGTCGCAATTGTCAATTGATTTTTACCCGACTTTGATTGTATTTTTCTCGAACATTCACATATAAACATTTGAGATCAGCCAATACAAAAGTTGGAGCATTTAAAAGTTATTTACAATTAATGAGCAGAACTGGAAGAAGGAGCGGAAAGGGAGTCCAATTGAGCGATAGCGCGTCCGTCATGGTGGTACTCTCCCTGTGGATTTATAACTTGGTCCATAATGAATCCAAATAGTTGGTCCGCAATAGCTTTTGCTTTTTGTGTCATTGGGAGCTCTTCATGGTAAAACATCCTCTGCATTAATGACAACATTCATTCATATAATAAATAAATTTTGCATGTAATCATTTCTAAACAAGTAACTAATAATCATTCATTCATATAATAAATAAATTTTGCATATAATTATAAAATTTCCTAACACATTCATTTCTAAACAATAACTAATAATCATTTCTAAACAATAACTAATAATCATTTCTAAACAATAATCAATAACTAATAATCATTTCTAAACAAGTAACAAAGTTTACATGAAATAACAAAGTTTACATGAATTAACAAAGTATACATGAAATAACAAAGTATAATAAATATATTCATAATAAATATACACTAATAATCATATTTCCATATACACTAATAATCATATTTTCATATACACTAATAATCTAATTTCCATATACACTAATAATCTTATTTCCATATACACTAATAATCTAATTTCTATATACACTAATAATCTAATTTCCATATACACTAATAATCTTATTTCAATATACACTAATAATCTAATTTCCATATACACTAATAATCTAATTTCCATATACACCAATATTTCCATACTAATAATCTAATTTCCATATACACTAATAATCTAATTTCCATATACACTAATAATCTAATTTCTATATACACTAATAATCTCATTATCCATTGGATAACACTAGATCATACACATTACAGAACAAGTCATATGCAAGTATGAATTGTTTTAATTCATACCATGAGTTCTTCGTGAGTCGCTTTTTTGTGAGAAATAAAGGTATGGATCCACTGGCAGACGTAGTATCCGCATAGATTCGTCCCTTCTTCCTGTCTGGCACACTGAAAGTGGAGAAGAATAAAGTTAGACGTAACAACTATATATTAGTGTGATTTTACGAGATATGCGGGTACACCAGCCACGTATCGGAAAGTCCGTCTTCACGTCCAATTTTTGTTTGAAATTTCCTTCTTGTTTCACATGGAAACGTGTCCATGCCATGTCGATCAAGTCTAAAACTGCTTGGTAATCCCCTTTTGGTTTCCGCATTGAGTCCATGACAATAATTTGACCGGTGTTTATGATTATCACAAGCAGTATCCAGTGGAAGCTGTATATATATATATATATATCTTCCACTGGATACTGCTTGTGATATATATATATATATACATGCACAAGTATTGAGAACAAAGTCTTAAAGTTATACATACATAGAGAGAAGTACTCACTTGAAATTGTATGGCAAAAGAATGTAAGTCTTGCTTCTTTGTCTCTCCTGGCAAGTATATGTTGTCCACCGTGTCTAGTGGCTTATTGGCTACAACTACGGCATTTACCATGCATGGATCCATGAAGCCGACATCATGATATGATTTTTCGCGGCAGGTATGGATCTCCATCTTACATGGCAAGAATAGATTATTGTTATTGTTGCAAATTCTAATTAAGGAAGCAAGTATTGCGAGAATAGATCAGTGAAACAAACTTACACAACCCAGCAGCTCATGATTGAGAGGTCTATGGCATCTTGATGGTACAACATATACACATCCTTGAAATCCAAAATTAAGAGACTATGCCCACGGAAGTAATCACGGTCTTGTATCAAAACATTGAGCATCAGTCTACCCTTTTTGGACACCTTCATTTACCACTCATGAAATCGGAACGCTTGAGTGGTTAGGTACTTCACAGAAAATTTGGGCACCATTGGTTCGCCATATCGAAATTCCCAAATTTTCACTGGTGTTGCCTTAGGAATTTCGCCCTCTAAAAGTTCTGTCGGTGAGAGACCCGTTTGCGCGCACAACTTCGCAAGTTCTTCGTCGTCATAATCCTGTTGCCCTTGTGTCCTCCTAGCAGAGCTCTGACCGAGTTGTTTCTTCTTAGGAGTGGCCGCCTTCTTCCCCGAGGATCCACTGCTGGCTTGTTTCTGCTTATCATAAGACTTTGCAAGCTGGCGGTCGTAGTCAGAGGGCAAGAATCTCTTCTGATTCGCCGTGCTCATTGTTTCGAAAAAGGTCTTCGCTGTCGGATCTATGGGTACCGGCTTCTCTGGCTCATCTGGTTTGAAATGCTCTTTGACCTGGGCTGCGACCACCAAAGCAGTTTTCTCGTCAGTTTGGTCGTAAGGTAACTTCTTCCTTATGGCAGCCAACTTTTCTTCTTCGGTCGTAGGCTCTTTCTCCACCGTTTGGCGCTTCTGGCGAGTAGTCCGCCGTGGGGGCGGAGCTTGGCGCTTTGGGGGATGCCGTGCTGGTGGAGGAGGAGACATGTGTGAGCCGGCATCATCCTGACCTGGAGATGGCAGCTCTGGGTCATCCTCGTCCCTTCTTGAAGGTGACGGTGGCTGTGGGGGATCCCTGGGTGGAGTAGATGATGGCCCTTGACTGCCAAATTTGACGTAATGCTTCTTCCATAGAATGATACTGCCGTGGGCAGCATCCGCTAACGTCTTTTCTCCGTCGCCACCTGGGATGTCGAGCTCCAAGTCATCATATCCTTCACAAATTTGCTCGACCCCCACCTTGCAGTAGCCACTTGAAATCTGTGCCCCATGAATGGTCTACCCTTGCTCCACCGGATAAGCCATACCGTAAGCCACCTTAGTGGATAAGTTCCGGCTTGGTATATGAAGCTCACATGGTGTACACAGAGTGATTTCATCCACTGGATAGCGAGCACTCTCGTCCCCGGCATCGGCCGTTGGCAGCTCCGTGGAAGCAACACTGCTGCGACATTGGGAGGGCGGGCTAACACCATCACCTGATCCAACAGCTGGTACAAGTACTGCTCCCGGCACCGACTGCCCTTGGCTCAGCAATGTCTGTATCTGTCTAGACACTTCATCTGCGATGCCGGCCTTTGTCTCCCGAAGCTCTCTTTCCAAGTTCTCTACTCTTCTCTCTTGTGCGGCCTTAGAGCGGCTTTGACTCCTGTATGTGTCACTGTCCGCAGGGAATGCAACCTTCCACGGGACGACGTCGACACCTCTAGCTCGTCCGGGATGTTCGGGGTTCCCAGAGCCCTTGTTAGCTCGTTGTTTTCTCTGTCGGGAACGAATGTCCCATCAGCTTTCTCTTTAAGCACCTTAAGGATAGCAGCGGCCGCCTCTTTTAACTCATCGTTGTATATAAGCGACCCATCAGTAAGATCCAGAGTGCCACCATGAGCGTAGTACCAATGCCTTGATCGCTCGGGCCAATTCATTATCGCCGGCGTGATTCCCCTGGCAATCAAATCTTCTTCCATCTTGTCCCAGATAGGAATTTTCTTCTTATAGCCAGTTGGTCCAAGAGAGTGGAAGTACCGTTTCTTCGCGGCATTGATCCTATTTAGTCGCGAGTTCTTTTCACCTAACTCCGACCACCTGTACTGCACGAAGGAATCCCAATGACCCCTCAGCTTTGGGTAATCATCAAAGTTGGGTGTCAGGTTCTTCTCGGCATATTTCTTGTACATGTTTTTCTTCCATGTTTGAAATGCAGTACACATCGTCTTTAGAGCCCAATTTTTGACTCTTGCCTCTGAACCTTGAGGCATTGCGAAATGTTCTTGTAGACTGGCCCATAGCATTTCTTTCTCTGATTACGGCACGTATGAAGCATCATCGCTGGGTTTCCACCTCTGCAGGCTGATGGGCACGTGGTCTCTCACTAGAACACCACACTGATTGGCCATCTTTATAGCAGCTTTCTCTGGCGCAACTGGCCGACCATCTTCTGCCACATCAGTGATTACAAGTCTGCCCTCTAACTTTTTGGTCGGGCCACGTTTCGTCCTCTTCGATGATGAGGACCCAGAAGGCTGTGAGCCTGAGGGCTACATGTACGAGAAAGAAATGTATATATTAAGATTTCATGCTTGAACATATACATATATATATCATTGATATTGACAATATGTATACATGTATACCTCCTCTGTGTGAACATTTGCAGCAGGTTCTTCCATGCCATCACCAGACATATTGAGGAATTGGCTGCCATCATCACCACCTGCCTCCTCCTCGATGTCGAGGAGGTTAGTGGCACGTGCACTGCCTTGTGCAATTTCGTTCATCATAAACATTTCGTTCATTTCGTCTTGCGTCATCATCTTGGCACCTAAAATTGTATTAAATTCTATCAAATTCTATCTTATTCTATGAAATTACACTAATGATAAGACAATTTCGAGGATTTTCTATCAAATTCTACCAAAATCTATCAAATTCGATCAAATTCTATCAAATTCCATCAATTTCAATCAAATTCTATCAAATTCGATCAAATTTGATCAAATTCTATCAAATTCTATCAATTTCTATCAAATTCTATCAAATTCTATCAAAATCTATCAAATTCTATCAAATTCGATCAAATTCAATCAAATTCTATCAATTTCTATCAAATTCTATCAAATTCTATCAAATTCTATCAAATTCGATCAAATTCTATCAAAATCTATCAAATTCGATCAAATTCTATCAAATTCAATCAAATTCGATCAAATTCTATCAAATTCTATCACAACTACATGTTTGTCAACTCAAATGAGTACTGAAAGTTCAAACGAAAATTCAAATTCTTTTTATCCTTTTTGAGAGGCTCCAAACAATTTATTTTGCCTAAGCACTTGAAATACCACCAATATGAAAGTTGGAGTACAAAGTACCAACTTTTGAATGGTGATGATCTTGATCCATGAAAACAAGTTTTGATTATTCAAATTAGTGATCAAACTTGGGTCAAACTTCTGAATTTCAACACTTAGCTGAAAAGGCTGTCCTGAAAATCATGTTTTTGCCCAAATTTCCAGCCTCGTAACTTTCCAACTGTTGATCAAATGTTAATGGTTGCTTTATAAAAGTTGTAGCCCATTGATTCATCTACAACTTTTATAAAGCAACCATTAACATTTGATCAACAGTTGGAAAGTTACGAGGCTGAAAAGTTCAGTAAAAACATGATTTTCAGGACAGCCTTTTCAGCTAAGTGTTGAAATTCAGAAGTTTGACCCAAGTTTGATCACTAATTTGAATAATCAAAACTTATTTCCATGGATCAAGATCATCACCATTCAAAAGTTGGTACTTTGTACTCCAACTTTCATATTGGTGGTATTTCAAGCGCTTAGGCAAAATAAATTATTTGGAGCCTCTCAAAAAGGATAAAAGAATTTGAATTTTGAATTGGAATTAGAATGAGAGTCAAAGGAGTTCAAATTTGAATTTTGAATTTTCGTTCGAACTTCCAGTACTCATTTGAGTTGATAAACATGTAGTTGTGATAGAATTTGATAAATAATCATAAATTGTCCTCACACATGCATGCACATAATCATAAATAACAAAGTATACATGAAATAACAAAGTATGCATGAAATAACAAATTATAATAAATATATTCAAAATTTGTATAACAAAGTACATGAAATAACAAAGTATATGAAATAACAAATTGTCCTCACACATGCATACATATAATCATATATTGTCCTTACACATGCATAATAAATATATTCATAATAAATATACACTAATAATCATATTTCCATAATCATATTTCCATATATGCTAATAATCTAATTTCCATATACGCTAATAATCATGTAAATTCTAGATTCATATTTCTATAGTGATATACACTAATAATCATTTCTAAACAATTTCTAGCACATTTCATAGTCAATGGAATCAATAATTTCTAAATATTTCCAACACATTTCACATTCTAAAATCCTATCTAATCATCAATGGAAATTAAAAAAGAAAAACAAAACACACACACACCCACAATGCGCGGCCGAGGAAGGGGAGGCGGCGGTCGAGGAAGGGGGGCGCGGCCGAGGAAGGGGTGGCGGCCGAGGCAGGGGGACGACGGTCGAGGAAGCTAGGGGGGCGGCGGTCGAGGAAGGCAGCGGCGGCGGTCGAGAGGAAGGGGAGGCGCGGCCGAGGAAGGAGGGGCGGCGGTCGAGGAAGGCGCAGGGGGACGGCACGGCCGATGAAGGGGAGGCAGCACCGGTCGAGGAGGGGGAGGCGGCGCCGGTCGAGGAAGGGGAGGCGCGGCCGAGGCAGGGGGACGACGCGCGGGCGACGAGCGGCACGGGGAAGAAGTGAGGCGGCACCGGCGCGGGCGAAGAAGGGCAGTGGCGACGACGAGCGGCTCGGGCGAAGAAGAGGAGGGCCGCAGTGGCGACGACGAGCGGCGCGGGCGAAGAGGGCGGCGGCGTGGATGAACGAGATCGAGTGCGAGAGAAGGAAGAAGGGGAAGGCGGTTCGGTATATATGCATGCCCATCATCGGTACCGGGTGATGTCACCACCCGGTACCAAAGGTCCCAGGCTTTGGTACCGGGTGATGTCACCACCCGGTACCAAAGGCCCTTTGGTACCGGGTGGTGACATCACCCGGTACCGAAGGGTTCTAGGGCGCCAATTTAGGCGCCATTTTTACAGCCCTTTGGTACCGGGTGGTCTCATCACCCGGTACCAAAGGGGTCCCAATTTAGCTTCCCGCCACATCTTTCTTCCTTTTTATCTTTTAAGTATATATACTCTTTCTTCTATTTTTATCTTTTTAGTATATACTATTTAGTATTTAAAATTTAGTTTGATAGTATGTATTATTTGACCTATATATTATTTAGTATTTCCAATTTAACTTGTTAGTAAGTATTATTTGACAACTATATATTATTTAGTACAATATTATTTGACATATATACTATTTAATATTCACCATTTAGTGTTTTCAATTAATTTGTTTATATTTAGTAGCTGAAATTTAACTCATTAGTATTCAATTTTCTATACATGAAATAACAAAGTATACATCAACTAACAAGTATTATTTTTCTTATAATGATATATGAATTAATGTAAATCTAGATTCATATTTCTATATATATTAACTCCTTTACCATACTATTATTTCTTATAATAATCTTTCAATTTCCTATACATGAAATAACAAAGTATACATCAACTAACAAGTATTATTTTTCTTATAATGATATATGAAATAATGTAAATCTAGATTCATATTTCTATATATATTTTATTTGGTATTAGTAATATATATTAACTCCTTTGATATTAGTAATATATATTAACTCTTTTACTATTCTAGATTCATATTACTATTTAGTAATATATATTAACTCCTTTACTATTCTAGATTCATATTACTATTTAGTAATATATATTAACTCCTTTACATTACATACCATACCGCTTCAACATAATTAGAATTACATAGCATCATCATGCTTCAACATAAGTACAACATTATGCTTGAACAGCAATAATCAGGGTCCCTGCACGCCATGCTTCTTCATGAGATAGAAAGGATAGTTTGTATCGATAATCTCGATGCCTAGGAACCTGTCGACATAATCAAGTGCATATATGTATGCACTATCCTGTGCCTTGTAACGTGAATCCAAGACCTCTTCATAAATTGTGATCTCAGCAGCATTGGCATGACTCAAGGTTATATTAGCTTGGAAACCACCATTAACTCGATAAGCCCCTGTCGTCGTGTGTGCATACCCTAAGTTTCCAAGGACTTGATAAAGGACTGCACGTAGACCAGAACACGCATGCATGAATCCACAGTAGTAGTCATCCTACAATAAGATTAATAAAACATATTGTTACAGATTAANTATTTAGTATTTCCAATTTAACTTGTTAGTAAGTATTATTTGACAACTATATATTATTTAGTACAATATTATTTGACATATATACTATTTAATATTCACCATTTAGTGTTTTCAATTAATTTGTTTATATTTAGTAGCTGAAATTTAACTCATTAGTATTCAATTTTCTATACATGAAATAACAAAGTATACATCAACTAACAAGTATTATTTTTCTTATAATGATATATGAAATAATGTAAATCTAGATTCATATTTCTATATATATTAACTCCTTTACCATACTATTATTTCTTATAATAATCTTTCAATTTCCTATACATGAAATAACAAAGTATACATCAACTAAGAAGTATTATTTTTCTTATAATGATATATGAAATAATGTTAATCTAGATTCATATTTCTATATATATTTTATTTGGTATTAGTAATATATATTAACTCCTTTGATATTAGTAATATATATTAACTCTTTTACTATTCTAGATTCATATTACTATTTAGTATATATTAACTCCTTTACTATTCTAGATTCATATTACTATTTAGTAATATATATTAACTCCTTTACATTACATAACATACCGCTTCAACATAATTAGAATTACATAGCATCATCATGCTTCAACATAAGTACAACATTATGCTTGAACAGCAATAATCAGGGTCCCTGCACGCCATGCTTCTTCATGAGATAGAAAGGATAGTTTGTATCGATAATCTCGATGCCTAGGAACCTGTCGACATAATCAAGTGCATATATGTATGCACTATCCTGTGCCTTGTAACGTGAATCCAAGACCTCTTCATAAATTGTGATCTCAGCAGCATTGGCATGACTCAAGGTTATATTAGCTTGGAAACCACCATTAACTCGATAAGCCCCTGTCGTCGTGTGTGCATACCCTAAGTTTCCAAGGACTTGATAAAGGACTGCACGTAGACCAGAACACGCATACATGAATCCACAGTAGTAGTCATCCTACAATAAGATTAATAAAACATATTGTTACAGATAAAGATAGTTAATTTTAATATAATTACACAATTAAAAATAAAACTAACTTACATAAATCGATTCATATGAAGGACTAATCCTTTTAGGCATCTGTGTCACGTCTGCCTCACCCGTCTCGAGAGCTTTCAACTTGAAGTAGCTGTAGTCCGGGAAAACGTGGCCAGTTTGACTTTCTATTTGGGCTAATGCTTGCCTCACAGCATCACACAAGGCCACATGGTCTTGCTGCCACGCGCTAAAATGAACGTGGATAATAACCATGTCACCAGGATTTGGGTCACGGGTGGCATTTTGTTGAATGCTAACAGAGATCATAACCCTACCAGTATTTTTGGTCACATTTTCTCTTATTACCAAAGGACTTGATTGACTGATGTTTGCATCTTTTAGCCATGTAATTGGATTAATGATCTGCATTATTAATAATTTCTATTCTCAGTGACATAGTGATTACATTCAAATGCAACTTGCAGAGGATTATCTATATTACCATATTGTAGCGAAGTTGCTGAGGTGTGGGAATTGGGACATGATCAACTTGTTGTGTTGTCGACCATCCAGGCTCGTGAGCCTCTCGAATCGGGATGGTAGGTGGCATATTAGTAACATAGCCACCACGTCTAGCTGCCTGACGCTGTCTCGGCATGATACTAACCAAAATAACCAAAATAAACCGCAATATATTACAAGTCAATTTAACAAAACTAGTAAATACTTATCAAGAAGCATAAGACAAAATCAAATTTGGTTAATCATGAAGCATAAGAAACTATTCTAGATTCATATTACTATTTAGTAATATATATTAACTCCTTTACATTACATACCATAACGCTTCAACATAATTAGAATTACATAGCATCATCATGCTTCAACATAAGTACAACATTATGCTTGAACAGCAATAAATGTTTTCTTTACAAGAGTGCCTTCGTTATGATCATTACGAGCGTAAGGAGCATCTTCATTGGCCAACAGGATGCTTGTGTCAACCTCCACATTGAACGGAGACACCTCGTCACACCTATTATAATCATCTTCATCGGTGACGTCCTCGACACCCACGATTTTTCTTTTCCTCGTGAGAACTATGTGCCGTTTTGGATAAAGTTCGGAGTTGTTTGTTTGCAGAGTCCCCGTCTTGGGTTTGGTAGACATGTCCTTCACATAAAACACTTGATGCACATCCTTGGCGAGCACGAATGGTTCATCTACATACCCAATTTTGTTGAGATCCACAGTTGTCATGCCGTAGCGGTCTATAGTAACACCTCCACTTGTAAGTTTCACCCATTTGCACCAAAAAAGTGGTATTTTCAAAGGTCCATAATCTAGTTCCCAGATCTCCTCTACCTGGCCATAATATGAGTCCCTGTTCCCTTTGTTGTCATAGGCATCTATACAGACACCACTATTTTGGTTGGTGCTTTTGTCGTCTTGGGCTCTCGTGTAAAATGTATACCCATTTATGTCATAGCCTTGGAATGTCAAGAATGAGGATGATGGTCCCCTTGCCAAATACGTCAGCTGTGTATGTATTGTCTCGTTACCCCATGAGCTTTTGTCGCAACCAACCAGCGAAAGTTTCTATGAGATGGCGTGTAATCCACTTGTCAGACTTTCTTGGATTTTGGTAGCATATTATAGTCTTGTGCTCCTCGATGTAAGGAGCCACCATGGTTGATGACTGCAATACAATGTAATGGGCTTTCATGAATAAATCGTAGTCGCTACACCTTGTTTGTTTCCTTCCTAACGTGCCCTTTCCAAGTAGTCTCCCCTCATGGCGTGACTTAGGTAGCCCAATCGGTTTCAGTTCGGGGATATAGTCAACACAGAACTCAATGACCTCCTCTGTTCTGTATCCCTTGGCGATGCATCCTTCTGGAAGAGAACGGTTACGAACATATTTCTTTAGAATAGCCATGAGCCTCTCAAAAGGATACATATTGTGTAGGAACATAGGACCAAGAATACCAATCTCTTTGACAACATGGACCAGGAGATGTGTCATAATATTAAAGAGAGACGGAGGAAATATCATCTCAAGGCTGACAAGGCTTTGGGCCACATCATCCTGCAGCTTTGCTAGATTACTGGGATCGATTGCCTTCTGGTCGATTGCATTAAGAAAGGCGCATAGCTTCACAATAGTTGTTCGGACATTAACGGGTAGAATTCCCCTCAGCGCCACCGGAAGCAATTGCGTGAGCAGCACATGGCAGTCATGGGACTTGAGGTGTACGAATTTCTTCTCTTTCATATTTATCAGACTCTTTACATTCGATGAGTAGCCGGACGGGACCTTAATACTGTTCAAGCAATCAAACATGCTGGTCTTCTCCTCCTTGCTTAGAGTGTAGCTAGCAGGACGTAAGTTCCATCGCCCTTTCTCTCTTTTCTCAGGATGCAGGGGATCTCGTTGTTTCATACGTTTCAGGTCCTGTCGTGCTTCAAGCGTATCTTTTGACTTTCCGTAAGTACCAAGGAACCCTAACACGTTTACGCAAAGATTTTTGGTCAGGTGCATCATATCAATTGCGTGGCGGACATCTAAGACCTCCCAATATGGTAGGTCCCAGAATATTGACTTTTTCTTCCACATGGGCGCCTTTTCATTTTCACTTGCCGCTGGCTGGCTGCCAGGTCCCTTCCCAAAGACCATCTTCACATCTTTTACCATAGCATCATAGGCATGCCAAGAGTTGAATTGTTTTAGTTCAAGATATTGACAACCATGAGAAGTAAAATTGAATTTAAAATCTAACTAAATAAGAATATCATTTATAATCTCAAAAAAATCCTAAACACCCTAAATATCAACGTCATTTGAAGCCTCTAAAAAGATGTAATTCTAAAGTTCGTAATAAGCCTAAATATGAATTTCATTTATAATCTCTAAAAATCCTAATAACCCAAAATATGAATATCATTTATAATATCTAAAAATCATAATAAGCATAAATATGAAAATCATTTAAAGTTTCTACAAATAATCCAAAAAATCTAAACAATGTCTAAAAATTTTTTGCATCATCTCTACACATGCAACAACTAACTATATAGTGATTCTCTATTACAAATTCATAATAAAAATAAAGATTAAATCTAAAATCTCTTATTTCAATCCATTCCACAAAACACAAATTACTCAAAATATAGAGCATGAAATAGACCATACTAACTGTCAAAAGAGAGGATGAAGTTGCTAACCTTCTAGCGGACTTGGTTTGCAAAATCTCCAAAAGTTATGAAAAAATTGGGCATGAGCTTTCCCAACCCGAGCTCAATGGAGGATGAAGAAATGAGCCATGGCTCGGGCTGGGGGAGGAAGAAGGGGATTTATACGAAGAGCCCCTTTGGTACCGGTTGGTGGCACCAACCCGTACCAAAGGGTGTCACATTGGTATCGGTTGGTGTCACCAACCGGTACCAAAGGCACCGATGCTCATTGGTACCGGTGGCCATATAGGTACCGGGTGGTGCCACCACCCGGTACCAATAAGCGCGCAGAATTATTAGCGATTGGACCCGGTACCAATGCAAGTATTGGTACCGGGTCCAATCCAACCGTGACCGATTAGGGTGAATGGATAGAGAGTTCTCCGGTAGTGTTCTTGACGGCATGATCTTTCAGTGGTATTAATGTGTACCAAGTAAGTTCGATGGTAAATTTCTAAAACGGTGTTCTTTCGGTGTCACGAATCCAATTTTCCCACGGAAAAAATAGTTGAAGGCGCTTAGACCTAGCAGATTAACGAACTCGGCGCAATTACGTTCACAAGAGATGCAATTTTGGCGACGGGATCAGGCAAGCATCGGTCCAGGCGCCGCTGCTTGGCGGAGCGGCGGCTCCGTCTGCAAGCGCCCGTGCTTGCCTACCCTGGACGTCATCATGGCAGAAAAACGTAGTAACTGCCTATAAGGGCGCAGCCTTGTACAGGCCCTAAGACACCTGGCGAGTAAACGACCTAATCCAGCAGCCGCATCGAGCGGATCGAGTTGGTTCCATCTCGTTAAGCGGCAGCCGGCGGGGATGGGGTTCAGGTCAAGGGAGGGTTGGGGACGAAGTGTGCATGACATGAAATCCTAAAATCTTATCTGTTAGTGTGTGATCCTACGTGGAATTAGATTCCTTGTGGTGGAACCTGTCCATCCGGTTTCAAGTCTCCGACTCGGCATGGGTGTCCTATTTTCCTGGATTTATTCCAGGGTTTAACCGGTGCTATTCTTTCAATGGTAGGTGACGTACCCGTCGATAGCAAGGTGCCTGTGGTGACTTCGTCAATCTCAAGATCAAAACAGCTGGCCCAGTTTCTCGGAGGTGCTCATAGTGGTAGGGTTTATGTGCGTGTATTCATAGAGGTGAGTGTGCGTGCGTGTGTGAGCGTCGTCTGTACTGGTCTTTCGCAAAAAAAAAGTGTGTGATCCCTACGGATTGCTTTAACTTTGCTACTCGACAGTAACTCCGACCATTTATTTTTAGTAGAATGAAGTTCTTTGCACAACTCAAACACTTGTAACTCAGGACATTATTAAATAATGAAACTTTATGTTATTCAAACATCCCTGCTAGAGAGACCAGCCAAGAAACAGCACGATCGGGGTCTCTTGCACAACCAATCAGATGCTTTTGAAGTTATATGTAGCACAACATGTCAGACTCACTGTATAAAATCAACAAGGAATCTTTACAGTACTAAAAGCAAAGTTCGGGGGTGTTTACTTACCCTCTCATTCTGCAGAATGAGCTCATTTTGCAAACTACGCGCTTTTCAATGCACTTTTTCCTCTCTGTGCACGTGGCCCAATGCGCCCATTTTGCATTCTATGGAACTAAACACCCCCTTCAGCTAGGATGACGCTTCAAATCAAAGTGCTCGCGATTCTTAAGTGAGAAAAACAATAGGAGAACGGCAGTAACGAAGATGCGAAGCAGCAGCTGCTCCACCAAAAGCTTCTGCTCCAATGGCAGCCAACAAAAGAACACATCCCCACAAGGCCACAAGGATGGCGGTACAACCGGCTGAAGACGAACGTTGCAGGATGGCGGTACAACCGGCTGAAGACGTGCTGCGGACAGGCCTGTGGCCTGGTGGTACGCTCCCATGGGTGGGAGGCAACCGGCGAGGCATGCCTCTGGTGTCCTGAACCCCGTGCAGTTGGGGCCGCACCATTCAAAAAAAAAAAAGACGTACGTTGCAGGATGCGAATGACATTGCATCTGCTGCATTATTGTTTTCCGGTTTCGTCGCCTTTCACTTAAGAAGCAAAGAATGCAAAGTTTGCATGTACAAAGGTCTAGTCAAAATTGTTTTCCGGTTTCGTCGCCTTTCACTTAAGGCCTGTTTAGATTCGTCGAATTCGACCAATTCAACCAAAAGTATCTTCTTAAAAAACGTGCTCCCTTCTCTGTTTTTACGTTTTCCAATGCACTTTTGCTACAGTCAATTCAATCGAATTCACGAATCTAAACAAGGCCTAAGAAGCAAAGAATGCAAAGTTTCCATGTACAAAGGTCTAGTCAAAATGAATCAAGAACAGGCCTTGCAGCATAATCAGCGAAGGAAAAATCCTCGCAACAGCAGGGACCGGATCTGCATGACTGAATCCCCACGTGGCCTAAGAAGCGTCCAAAACATGAGCACGACGGTCTCCGAGAAAAGCACCGAGCGCTGCTGTGCTGAACACAGCCATGGGTGGTCACGCATCACTGTGAGAAGCACCAAAATAACTTGAATATATCCGAAAGCTCGCAACCAACCCTTTTTTTTATCGAATACGTAAGAGAATTGCGTATCTTTGTATTAAGAAGGAGCAAGAGTTTACAACCGCACATTCCGTGCTCACGGTGGGAACAAAAACTACATAGCCCTATCACATTGAGAAAGAAACCTTACAACCTGCTGGAAACGAAAAAACTGCTCACGTTGGGCAACCAACCCTGGGGAAACGCAGGAATGGAACTATTGTTCACAAACTTGAGATGTGGTCGTGACCGAGCACTACAGCACCACCAACCCAGCGCCAATGCAGCGGATCCAAAAAGAAACGAGGTACCGAAGCATAGATAGGGAGGGAAGCGCAGGACCGGAACTATGGCGTTAAGTTCGGTGAAAGTTACCAAAAGGTGGTAACTTTTTTTATACTGACAATCGTGTCTCTTCTCACAAAATAACATTTCCCAATGATAACTTTCTTTTCAAACTTTCTCAAACTTTTCCAACTAAACAGGCCCTATGTTGCACATCGGCTCAAGAGGAAGTTCCACATGACACTACGCACCGACCAACATCCATGAACACGATGAGATCGGAAGCTCCGTTCATGTACTACTGCGGCATCGTTCCCTCCAAGAAGATCACGTGCAGTTGTACGAAAAGCACAAGGACGTACTGTAGCAAAGACCGCACCTGTCGAATCAGAAAAGAGAAAACATCAAGACAGAACGACGGTTGGGGCTTCTGTGCAACCAAAACCAAGATCGTTTTCGAACTATGGGGGTGTTCTATGGGGGTGTTCAATTGGGTGAAAAATTTTGGTGAAAAATTTTGCAAGAGAATCTTACTATTTAGGAGTACTAAATGTAGACTAATAATAAAACTAATTATAGATCTCGTCTGGAAATCGCGAGACGAATCTAATGATGGTAATTAATCCATGATTAGTAGATGTTTAGCGGATGGTTACTGTAGCATCACTGTTGTAAATCATGGCCTAATTAGGCTCATTAGATTCGTCTCGAAAAGTTACCTGGGGTTATGGAATGGGTTTTGTCATTAACACACGTTTACTACTCCATGCATGTAAGATTTCCTTGGAAAAAATTTTAGTGAAAAGTTTTTTTTGGGGAATTGAACACCCCCTATATGAGTTGCACGACATGAGGTCCCCCAGTATAAGCCGATCAAGAGATTGGACAGTTCAAAAGGAGAAAAGGTTCATATAACTAGTACAGAACAAAAGAAGGAGAACCGAGAAAGAAAGCCTAAGATTTGATAAGAAAACCATACCCTTGCTTAGAAAAGCTCGTGCTCAAACGGGAAAGCCAATGAAAGAACACGCACCATGCGGATGCAACCGGCCGAGTTATCGCTGGATGCATTTTCCAACGCATCTGCGCTTATAAATTGACGGTTTGATGTTCAAACTTAACATCTTTTCGCACAAGAAAACTTTTCACGAAAAGAGGAACTCGATCTGTAGCTCCACTGCCTTGAGAACCAATCTCCAAAAGTAAGAATTGAACGAAAAGACTGAGCATCTGGAAAAAGAACTGTCATTCGACTTTGAAGACAGCAAAGGGGCTAGGACCAATCCCTCATGGACTATATAGAGTGGCCTGATCAAGAGCTAGCACTCCCATCGCCGACCAAGAAGCCCATCAAGGATCCAAGAAAAAGCGACGAAATAAAGCACGGGGAAAAGGCAGGATTGGGAGCTATATATGGTGCACAGCAGCACAGGAGAAAGCCCCACATGAACGTGCGGTACAACAAGCGAAGCGCATGCTGTTCATGTACTGCTGCAACGTTCCCCCGGCCCGCAGGGCCAAGAACAAACGAGGAGATAGCACGAGAACACAAGAAGAGACCTGGATCTGACAGAACAGTAAAAAAACCAACGACCAAATGATTGCAGACACACCGCATGATCATCAACAACCATATACACACAGATATTTCAAAGTAAGTATGAACCCATAGTATTACACAGCAGTGTTTCCTTTCATTGTGTGATACTATTGGTTCATACTTACTTTGATTGATGTGCAGGTTTGTGAATGATGAAGGAAAAGTGATGGAAAGATTTCTTGGAGTAAAACATATTGAGAAATATACATCTGTTGCATTGAAAGAAGCTTTGGTCGGTATGATTTCTACCCACAAGTTAAGCATCAATATGATTCGGGGGCAAGGTTATGATGGAGCATCCAATATGAGAGGTGAATTTAATGGGGTGCAAAAATTGATTCGTGATGAAAACCCTTATGCCTTCTATGTTCATTGCTTTGCCCATCAATTGCAATTAGTGGTTGTTGCTGTTTCAACTTCTACTCCAGCTATTGCAGATTTTTTCAACTATGTTCCTTTGATAGTTAATACTGTAGGTGTATCTTGTATGAGAAAGGATGTCTTGCTTGCAAAGCACCATGATAATTTAATGGAAAAGTTAGAGAATGGTGAGATAGCCACCGGAAGAGGTTTAAATCAAGAAAGTAGCCTTGCTAGGCCTGGAGATACTAGATGGGGCTCTCATCTTAAAACATTGCTTCGGATTTTGGTAATGTGGGATGCTATTTTGGAGGTGCTTGAGATTGTGAAGAAAGATTCCATTAAACCAGCATGCAATGGTGGCGCTTTTGGTTTAATTGGTAAAATAGAAAGCTTTGATTTTGTGTTCATCCTGCATTTGATGATAGAATTATTGAGCACTACAGATAATTTGTCACGTGCTTTGCAAAGAAAAGATCAAGATATTATTGAAACAATGCATTTGATCATGAGTGTGAAAGAAAGCTTGCAGGATATGAGGGACAATGGATGGGAACCATTATTGAAAAGAGTGAAGACATTCTGTGATAAAAATGAGATTAAGGTGCCAAATATGGATAAGGAAGTAAATGCTAGAGGGACATCTGCACGTAGAAGGCAAAAGTAACAAATATGCATTTCTACCATGTTGAGATCTTTCTTGCTGCCATTGATGCCATTTTGTCTGAGATGAATCATCGATTTAGTGAAGTTAGTTCAGAGTTGTTATCATGTATTGCTGCACTTAATCCATGGAACTCCTTCTCTAATTTTGATGTAAATAAACTTGTGAGACTTGCTGAAATATATGCAGAAGACTTTGATGTTGGTCATATTATGCTCTTACCAAGTCAACTTAGACAGTTCCACCAACGTGTTAAAAGAAACAAAGAGTTCCTTGGATGTACTGAACTTTCAAAGGTTGCTGAAATCATGGTAAAGACCACGATGAATAGTTCTTACCCATTGGTTTATCGGCTTGTTGAGCTCACATTGATACTTCCGGTGGCAACTGCTTCAGTTGAGAGGTTTTTTTTAGCTATGTCTCCTATAAAGTCAGATTTGCACAGCAAAATGGGAGATGAATGGCTCAGTGATTTCATGATATGCTATGTTAAGAAGGAGATATTTAGAAGCATTAGCAATGACAAAATCATACAACGGTTTGAAGAGATGAAAAAACATCGTATGCTAGTGCCTCGAAACAATTTAGTGGTATGCTTCAACCTCTTCAAATTTTAGGATTTTTTTGAAGTTATTATTTGCTTTGACAATAATTTAGTGTGCCTTGTTTGTGTAGATTGCTCCGCATGAAGAATGAGACTAATGGGTGTTGCACTATCCGATGAATCGATGATAGTTTGGTATGGATAGAAGTTTATATTTGTCCTTTTTATTTTTAACTTCCCTTAAGATGTACTTTTGTTATGTTTTCACGTCAAACTACGTTAATTATGTCGATCCATTATGAAAATGTGACGTATCTTGTCAGCTCGATGAAATGGTCTATTGTGGTCAGCTCCCCTATCTTTTTTTCCTGGATTCGCCCCTGCATGCCAGTTGTTGACATCCAAAAAGTCAGGCGTTGACTCTCGAAAATTAACACTGTGGCCTGGAAGATTTGCTCCACTTCAGTGCAGGTCCAAAATCTTGAGGTTCGGGGTGTGCCAGTCAATTTGACCTAAAATTGACAAGGTAGAGTTTAATCAGTAAGCAACAAGGAACTCATCGGCCAAAGCCCCGATTCATTCCAGAAATCGGATCAACGTAGAAAGAAGTCCGATTCGAGGGGATGAACCATCGGCCATGAGTCCGATTCGTGAGGATATATCAATGTATTAAAATAAACCATCGGCTATGAAAACCGAATTAGAGATAGATCTAATCTAAACTCGTTCTTTAATATGCATCTTTCCAAAGGCGATAAACAAACTAAATCTTGTGTCACTAACAATCGGATCGATTTTGAGACAACGTTGGTAGCAGGGCACCGATTAGCTTGCTTACTCCGATAGATCAATATACATCAAAGAACTCATTTAAATCAGATCTATTTGTAACTTGCTTATTAAATCTAAATCAGCTATATAAACAATATAAACAGATCTATTATGAAACTTGAGTAACAATAAAACAGAATAGGTCTTCTCTGATAGATGTAAGCCGATATGATAAAATCAACAAGATACGGTAAAGGATGAGCGATCTAAACGAAGAAGGGCGATACGCCTCAATCTAAAGCCTAGAACAACTCGATAAATTGTGAATTAACTAAACGAAGAAGGGCGATGCGCCTCAATCTAAAGCCTAGATTAATTCGATAGGGTGTCGGACTTACAGACAAACCGGAGGTCAAGATGATGTAGCCCTGCTTGCTGAAGAACTCGACGAAAAAGGGTTGTTGGCATGTGAGGCCGAAAGTTGTGTTTGATTGATTGGTTGTGTGAATATTTTTTACAATGGCGCAGGGTTTATATTTATACCCTGGAAATCTAGCTAAAAACTTGCCGGCTACGACAATATCTCTAATTTATTTAAAGCAATCTAATCCTAAACTACCAAAACTACTATAATTGCCGCATAACGAGGTCCTGAAGAAGCTTCCAGACACATCTTCCCTTGATAGTCGTACGCGCTCTGGCCTCCCTTGTCTCGTATCCGATCGGGACTCCTATCAGACGAACTCCGATCGGAATCGAAAACCACCCAGAATCGGACTCGACCTCTGCCTTGACTCTATTACACATGATTTTAGCCGAGTCAAAATCTGGTGTCAATACCAGTCCTCAAAGTTCTCGGTTTTTATACTTTTTATCAAATAAGCACCTAATGTTTTAGTTGCCTTTGCCACATGTCATGCCAGTTACCTCCCACAAACACAGGATGGTTATTACTATTTGGTGAATAATATGCTAAGGTGAAATGTTGCAAGGGCCTACCGTTAAATCGGATAATGATTAGCTAGCTAGGTTTCTTAGCGAAGCATTATCCCACTTCCATTTATTGTTTTCTTCTTATTCTTCTTTTTTAAAAAAAATTGAATGTTGTTTTCGTACGTAGCCCTAGCTATTTGAGTTTCATTTGCCGCAGTTTGAAATCGAAAATTCAAAATCCCCGTTGTATGGTGTGTCGACAATCCACCAAACCCTTTTCCGATCTCGACACTACATGGGTGGCGGGTGCGGGGCGGAGTTAAATTCAAAATGCCCACGAACGGGCCACCCCGTGCTTGCCCCCGCCAACGACTCTCTGCATTCCTACTCTAGTCCTACCCACCGGTTATTATCTCCTGACCATCCGATGGCCGGCAGCTACCCACCGCCTCGCTGCGCCGTACCCCGTCTAGCTTCCCTAGCACCCCAACCCTCCCCTTCCAAAGTTTGGAGAGGCTACAAGGAAACCCCAACAGCCTCCATCCCAAACTCTATCAGCGAGCTCACAGAGATGAAGATCGAGAGCCTGCCCACCTGTAGCGATCATGTGTGCTCTTTTGTGAGGCAGGCTCGCAGTCGCACAAGCGACTCCTAGTATTTCCGGCGGGTGCAAGTATGGGCTGCAGAGGGTGGTAGAAGGGACAGGTGGCCGGGGGCTTTGGTTGTGGCTAGTATAGATGCCCACATGGGCCGGGCTAAATGGGTGGCATAGAGGCCCGATCGATTTGGCCCGGCCCAGCCCGGTGATTGTCGTGCCCGGGCCATGCTAGGGTCGCTACCGAGGCATGCTGGGTGACACGGGCATGTCGGGCACACAGCCTGCTAGCTCGATCATCGACACAGCTAGCATATACCAACGTGTGAAGATAAAAGGCGATGCGGCACGTATGCGGGCTCGGTGAGAGTGGAGAGGTAGCTGGCAGGTGGCAACGGGAGCACGGTAATATTAGGTTTTTTTTTGTTTTGTATAATGGATTACACATAGAAGATGTGCCATTTTTCTTTTTTTTCTTTTTGCAAGTAATAAAGGAGAGAGGAGTCTCGAAATTCATGTGAACCGAGGAATGGGAGCATATAAAGCTTTGTTACGTTTCTTTGAAAAAAAAAGTAATTGTTCGAGGAATTATTCTTAAGTCTACTGATCTTCTATGTTAATCGGTCCAATTTGACTCCGTGTGCAAAAAGATTGTTCACGATGTTGAAGTCTACAATCATCTGTTCTCTTGTTTGCACATGCCCATAAAGGAAGCGTCAAAAGATAAAGGCCATATATATATATAAAGAAGAGGGAAAAGAGATTTTAGCTTCATACTACAATGCTTATATGATACAAAAAGCCTCTAATTAAACTACTTGTAAGTGTTACCCTACAAACGCGTACAAGGAAATTGATTATACGGTGTAGCTGCCTTCAATAGTATTAGCTAGGTTGTAGCATTATGTCCTTCTGAAGAGATTTCCTAATTGTAATTTGTAAAGGGGACTAATTTGATTATATATTTTTATGTGTGTGTGTGTTGTTTTTATGAATGTCATTCCCTTGTGCATATTTTACTTGGGAAGAAGACACATTTTGTACAGTAACCAACATGAACCAGCAGGCAAAATTTGAGCTAGGTTCGATTTCTAGATCTCTCCTAGCTAGTTTTTCTAAAGTTTACACTGTCAGCGCCTGAGCTCAGACGTTTTGGCCCGGTACGGTCAGGATGCTGCATGCAGTTTGCTTGGAGCTAGCTAGCTATCCTTGCTAAGCCACAGGAAGAGGACACTGCATCCAAGGGTCGGAGAAGAAACCTTGCTTGCACCTGGCGGTCCGGCTCCTCGATCGATCTCGCTCGTACGTGTCGCATGCCCTGTGGCGAGCGAACGAGACGGACGAGAGCGCGCGGCTCGTCCCAGTGCGCGCATGATCAGGGCTCCCATGCATGCACCCGACCCGCACCCGGGCTTGGCGCTTGCTTTTCCATCGCATCGCCTCGCCAAAAGCAAGCGCGGGTACGATGCGCTGGCCCGGGCGCCACGCAACGCGACGCCGTGTGCCGCCGCTACAACTTCAAAGTGTTGGGACATGCACGCGCGCGTACGTGCAGTGGCCACGACGGCCTTCGTTCACGGCCGGACGCTCACGGCTCTCCGATCGGACCGATCCGGCTTTAATGGCCGGCCGGGTGCTCCGGGTTGCGTCGTCTAGATCGGACAGCTAGCTAGCATCGTGGCGTCCAAGCCGACCGAGACGCGTGCACCCCAGCGGCTCGATCGGTCCTGGTGCCACTGCCATCGTCCTTCCTCGTGCACGGAGCCCATGTTGCCGCGAGCTTGCAGATTACATGCACGAATTCCATACGGCCAGACGGATCGCGTGCTCTGAACGTTCGTGGGCACGCACCGCTCCAGAAGCAGCGTTTGAACTGCGTACACCAAAATATCAACAACGACGACGTACGCGAATTCTCCTGGGTACGGATGCAGAACACCGGAGACTAGATAGCACATTCCACCGAGTTTCCCCACGTTGTCATGCCCGCATGCAAATTTCTTCTGTATGCCAGGATGTGGAACATCAAAGGGACATGTCTTGCAAATGGAATCCACTGCAAAAACACAGGAAGCCAGGCAAAAACAATAAAGATGAAGATCGTGCTGTGCTACAGAGGGGGGAGAGGGAGAGAGGGTGAGGGTCATACATTCGCCACTCCGACGAGTAGACCACCAAAGAGGGAAACCCAAAACGCTGTAGGCTTCGGTAACTGGTTCATCTGAAAACAGAAGGAAAAAAACAGCAAAAAATAATTTCTGCCAAAAGCATGAGAATGTAATAGCAAAGGCACCAATCAGGCTCGATTATATATAAAGATGTGCAAACAGGTTAACCTATCGGCTTCTGTTAAAAAAAAGATGCGCAAGCAGATCGCAATTGTAGCAACGATTGCAATAGCAAAGACAACGTAGACACTAGGAAGTCTGTGGCCACGAGGCTAAGGAAGATGGGGTTACACCCAAGTCCTCAACCATGGGTGAGAAGCGTAACACGGGGAAGAGACCTGTCCAAGGTTCCCCCAAGGGAAAGAAGAAGAAGACTTTGAAAGATCAGTACATGGAACGGCTGGTTGAAGCATATGAGTTGAAGGCTCAGAGTAGTTCTGCAACTTCTCCTGCGGTTGATCCTGTTAGAGATGAGATTGGTCAAATGATGGATTTGGTAATTCAGGATGGAGCTGATGAGTCGAGTGATGAACACTTTTATGCCACACAACTTCTTCGTAAAAAAGAGAATCGTGATGTTTTTATCACTTTTAAGACTCCAAATGGCAGATTGAATTGGCTGAGGAGAGCATGGGAGGCGAGGAAGCATTAGAGTGTGTTATTTCCTTTATTTGTTGCAGGCTGTGTGTTATTTCTTTTATTTGTTGCAGACTGTGTTATTTCCTTTATTTGTTGCAGACTTATGTCATTTTCTTTGTCTGTGTAATAATGTTGACCAACACCTTTGTGTGCTATTTATGTACTAAAACCAGTGTGCTTTATTTATGCAATGAGAGTACTCCTTTGTGCTGGTACTTATTTTATTGGGATGGTGTATGCATATGAGCTCTTATAGTGAAACAAATGACTCAAGTGATGAGTCAAATGTTAACCATGCTGCCAATGATGATTATGATGATGATTTCATGATTGCATATGCTGCCATACACTATATGAGCTGCCATGGAAGCACATGTATGAAAAAAGGTCCAAGGAAAATACCATTCATGACTGAAATTCAGTGGGTGCATGAGCAGCTTCAAAATAGTAATGATTGTTATGACATGTTTAGAATGAGAAGGACAATATTTCACCAACTCTATGAGACATTGGTAAATCAGTATGGCTTGCGATCAGGTAGAGACATTTGTAGCATGGAAGCCTTAGGAATGTTTTTATGGGCATGTGGTGCACCACAACCTTTTAGGCAAATTAAAAATAAGTTTGGACACTCACTGTTACCGGTTAGTAGGAACTTTAGTGAAGTACTAGTGTGTGTCAACCGGATGGCTGCAGACATTATAAAGCCAAAAGATCCTCATTTTACAACAGCTCACTCTAGGATCCGAGACAACTCAAGGTTTTGGCCTCATTTTAAGGACTGCATTGGTGCAGTTGATGGAACACACATACCTGTGTTACTGTCCCATTAAGTGAACAACCTAAGTATATTGGCAGACATGGTTATGCTTCACAAAATGTAATGGCAGTTTGTGACTTTGATATGAGGTTTACATTTGTTGTCACTGGTTGGTCTGGTTCTGTTCATGATACTCGTGTATTGCTAGACACATTGGAAACATACAACCAACAATTTCCACGTGCACCGGAAGGAAAGTATTATCTTGTTGATTCGGGTTATCCTAACAAAAATGTATTTTAGCGTGTTACAAGGGTCAAAGGTATCATATATCTAAATGGTAACATGGTCAACAACCTGCAGGTTCAAAGGAGTTGTTCAACTATGCACATTCATCCCTTCGGAATGTGATCGAGCGTTGTTTTGGAGTTCTAAAGATGAACTGGCGAATTCTCTTGAACTTGCCTAGCTATCCAATGGATAAGCAATCTAAAATCACCAATGCGGTCATGGCTCCTCACAATTTCATAAGAGATAGTGCGATAGAAGATGAAGATTTTGAGAACTATATATGCTGTCAATGGCGGTCATGATAGCACAATTATTTCGAATGCTGGAACTGCTTCATCAGATGATAGTGATATGAATGCTTCGCGTGATTCCATTGTTGTGGCTTTGGTAGCATGAATGGTCATGTATTTTTTTATTATTTAGGGAGGAATTAATTACAATTTATGAACTTATGTAATTCTATGTCTTGTAATATCAGAAATTAGTTTATTTTTTGCGTGTGTCTAACTTGGATGTCTCCAGGTTCTCTTGTAGAGAAGACGACAACCCTCTACTCACATTTCATCTATAAAGACACCCCATTAATTGGCAGTAGTAACCGCCCACTTAATTCAGGACTAAGACATTGATTGTGTACTTATCCTCTCTAATGATCATTGTCAAAAAGTCACAAAGTCATGTGCTCGTTTACGCGAAACAGAGACATGAATGTGCACACGTGTGTGCGTGTGTACCTCAAGCCTCATTCTCTCCTATGCTCAAACAAAGAGAGAGAGCTCTTCTAGCAGAATATGATAACTCTACGCCATGCGCTTTTGCTTTAGGATTCTATAAATAGGCCTCTCTATGGTCCTATTTTTCAACATAAGCCACGTCGGACATCGTGGTATATGTGTCCTTAACGTACAACACCGACTGTAACTTTTTGTGTGAATAGAGAATACATTTTTAAAATTACTATATTTCCACACAGCAAAATTGAATGATGATACTTTTAATATGCTACTCAAATCAGTGATCAAAATTAGGTCATGTATTTATCAGTGAAGTAGTATATGCATGTGTAGAAACAATCCACGGTTACACGCAGAAAAAAGTTGTCCAAATTTTTACAAAATTGCAAGAACCTGTCTCTAGCTAGGATGTCTGTACTCCCTCCATTTTTAATACACGTAATAGTTTTTGTCCTAAATCAAAATTATACAATTTTGACCAAATTTATAGAGAAATATAACAACATTTACAATATTAATAATATGTACTAGCAAAATATATCTATAGTGGATTCTACGAAACAAATTTGATATTATAGATGTTATATTTTTATATAAACTTGGTCAAAATTAGATAAACTTAGGACAAAACTAATGCAATGTATGAAAAAATCCGAGGGAGTATCTGTCATCCAAGTCGGGGCCACCACGTCTTATTGTTTCCTACACGCCGGAATGAAGGGGGTGTTTAATTTCGGTGAAAAATTTTGGTGAAAAATTTTGCAAAGAGAATCTTACCATATGAGGAGTACTAAATGTAGACTAATAATAAAACTAATTATAGATCTCGTCTGAAATCGCGAGATGAATCTAATGATGGTAATTAATCTATGATTAGTGGATGATTAGCGGATGGTTACTGTAGCATCACTGTTGCAAATCATGACCTAATTAGGCTCATTAGATTCGTCTCGCAAATTTACCCGGGGGTTATGGAATGAGTTTTGTCATTAACACACATTTACTACTCCATGCATGTAAGATTCCCTTTAGTGAAAAATTTTGGTGAAAAATTTTGTGGAATTGAACAGGGCCGAAATGCGTTTGAGGGAGTGCAAAAGTCTAGAAAGCCTAACTTTAAATTTCACACAGTAGCAAACAGTCCCTCTAGGTAATCCTCGCTTTAAAGAGGGCCTGGGTCAATTCCTCTGATTCATGTGATGTCGTTGACAGAAACGGAAAGCCTGCATGCACGTAGCTAAGCTGCTAGCTGAGTGAAAACAAATCATCAGCACAGGTAGTGTTGGTGGCTAGTATGTAGGTTAGTTAAATGATAGCAAGTGAGAAGGAGCTCACTCAGCATATGTTTGGTTTGGAGACAAGTACGGATGGGACGGTCCCGTTCCGATTTTTTGGATGGGATCGTTCCTTCTGATGTTTGGTTGAGAGGGATGGGTTGATTCTAATTTTTTATTTGGTACAAAGAATTGAAAATGAGCGATGGATGGAAAAGCTAACACCGTTAGCTACAGGATCTGGTAGGACCCACATGTCATCTATGGGGCCACATGTCATCCTCTTATTCTTTTTCCCCAACCTTATCTTCTCCACCGTCCATGACCTTCTTCCTCAACAGATGCTCGACCCCTCAGCCAGCGCCGCCCAAGGGAGCTCGCCAGGCCGCCCAAGGGCCCCGGCCGTGTCGCCCCTGCCGGCCTCAGGCCTCGGCCGCGCCGCCCGGGGAACCAGCCTCGCTGGCCTCGCCGATCTCAGTCCCATTTGACGGCGCCCTC
>CM014273.1:5854392-5944117 GCA_004135705.1 Alloteropsis semialata | reverse complement strand
GTAACACGGACTTGATCCAAATGAGGCGCCCGCTGCGCTCCATTAGCGGCCCTTGCCATGAAGGGAGCTTGGTCGCTACTGAGTCAACTATACTTTGTAATTGGGGTTTCAGAATGTTCTTTGTGCTCAAGGGTAACCCCAAGTAGCGGATTGGGAAGTCCACCAACTGGCAGCCAAGAACACTTTGTAGATGTTGTGTGTCGACGTTCTCCCCGTAGATCATAGTGATAGAGAATTTGGCACAGTTGGTGCGCAGCCCTGCTGCTTCCCCAAAAATGTCCAGTACACGTTTGATGGCCCTGGCTTCCCTATTTGTTGGGCTGGCAAACATGATGACATCGTCGGCATATAGACTGCATTGGTACTTGATTGCAGGCAGCTCCATTTGTTGCATGATGCCACTGCTCACGGCCTTGGTGAACAGCCGGTGGAGCATGTCCATTGCCAAGATAAAAAGGAGGGGGGATAGTGAGTCTCCTTGCCTGACACCTCGCTTGTGCTTGATCACCTGACCAGGCTGGTTGTTCAGTAGTATGCGGGATGTTGAAGATGCCAGAATTGCAGCAATCCAATCACGCCATCTCCTCGAGAACCCCATTGCTTGCAACAATTCCAGTAAGAAGGCCCAGGAGAGAGTGTCAAAGGCCTTGGATATGTCCAGCTTAAGCAACATCTTAGGTATTTTTTTCTTGCGGAATAGGACTGCCTCCGTCTGGACATATTTGAAGTTGTCATGAATGGATCGACCCTGAATGAATGCGTTCTGATTCCTTGCCACCATCCCATTCAACATCGGCGCTAAGCGAAGGGATAGCAGCTTGGATATTAGCTTTCCAAAGCTGTGTACAAGTGTGATCGGTCTGTAATCTTTAGGTGCCACCGCGTCAGGTGTCTTTGGGATGAGCACGATGAATGCATTGTTAAGCATGTGGAGATTCATTGTGTTCCCCTCGGCGAAAGCGTTTATGGCGTTCATGATGTCGTCCTTGATGATCTGCCATGCTGTGTGATAGAAGGCCCCCGTGAAGCCGTCGGGTCCGGGTGCTTTGTCCGCAGGTAAATCTTTTACTGCTGCCCAAACCTCTTCTGGCGAGAAGTCCAGGGCTAGGTGGTGGAGATCTGATGCGTTCACTCCAAGCGCCTGAAAGTTGAGTGAATCGCCTTGCTCCACTGCTCGTCCAAAGAGCTCATCAAAGTGCTGGAAGATGGCTTGTTCCATCTCCTGTCGCTGGGCCAGGATGTGTCCATCAATGGTGAAGCTGTGGATGTGTTTCTTCCATTGTCTTCCTCGTGCCATCGCATGGAAATATTTTGTGTTGGCGTCACCCTCTTTGAGTTGGAGTATACGTGATCTCTGTCGTGCGATTGTCCGTTCCAACGATGAAAGACCGAGGCATTTTAATTTGAGCTCCTTGCGCTCGTTGTTCTCCTCAATGGTAAGAGGTCGGGTGTCCTGCTCTTGTTCGAGATGCAGCAGCTGCTCGCGCGCCTGGAGCAATTGGGCTTTGATGTTCCCAATTTTCGTAGCTGACCAGCTCTGTAGAGCCCGCACCAGGTTCCTGAATTTTGCATCTAGGCGCTTGTATGGATCATGGATGGCGTCACTGCAGCTCCACCCTTGGGTGACAGCATCCAGGTATCCGTCCATGCGAGGCCAGAAGACCTCGAAGTGAAAGCGACGTCTCGCGGCGATCATGGCGTTTGTTCGGAGTAGGAGAGGAGAGTGATCAGACGCGTCGGATGAGAGCGCCTGGAGAAGACACGATGGATGTTGCTCCTCCCAGGACAGTGAAATCAACGCACGATCAAGCTTGACCAGGGTAGGGTTGCTGCGTTCGTTGCTCTAGGTGTATGCCCGGCCGTGGAGGTGCAGGTCCTGCAGTTCAAGAGTCGCGACTGTCTGTCTGAACAGCCTCATGGTTCGCCTGTTAATCCTGCCATTGTTCTTGTCCGCATCAGTTAGTATGAGGTTGAAATCCCCTATGATAAGCCATGGGCCGGTACAAGCATCCCTTATCGCAGCCAGTTCATCCATGAAAAGCTCCTTGGTGAAGTCTTCCTGGGGTCCATACACTGTCGTGAGCCACCAAGGCGTGTCGCCAGTAGCACTCACTCGGACAGTGCATGAGAAGCATCCAAGGTGTACTTCTTGCAATACAATGTCAGGTTGCCTTGCAGCTATGATCATTCCACCTCTGGTATCGGCCGCAGGCACAAAAGCGTACTCAGAATAAGCAGTTCCTAGCATTGATAACATGAAGTTGTGGGTTACATTGTCAACTTTCGTTTCCTGAAGGCAGATGATGCTAGCTCTAGTGGCATCCACCAGTGTTCTAATCGCGTCACGTCGGGCCCTCATATTGAGGCCACGCACGTCCCATGAGAGGATGTTGATGTTATTCATGGTTGGTGAAGACAACCAGGTTGATCGTCGGTGGCAGACTAGGCCGCTGCTGAGATCACCCTCCGCCGGCTCGAACTGCCTCTGAACAGCTCTTCGTGAAGAGTGGAAAATCCAGCGGCTAAGACACCTGGCGAGTAAACGCCCTAATCCAGCAGCCGCATCGAGCGGATCGAGTTGGTTCCATCTCGTTAAGCGGCAGCCGGCGGGGATGGGGTTCAGGTCAAGTGAGGGTTGGGGACGAAGTGTGCATGACATGGAATCCTAAAATCTTATCCGTTAGTGTGTGATCCTACATGGAAGTGTAGGTTCCTTGTGGTGGAACCTGCCCACCCGGTTTCGAGTCTTCGACTCGGCATGAGTGTCCCATTTTTCCTGGATTTATTCCAGGATTTAACCGGCGCTATTCTTTCAATAGTAAGCGACGTACCCGTCGATAGCGAGGCACCTGTGGTGACTTTGTCAATCTCAAGATCGGAACAGCCGGTCCAGTCTCTCGGAGGTGCTCATAGGGGTAGGGTTTATGTGCGTGTATTCATAGGGGTGAGTGTGCGTGCATGTGTGAGCGTCGTCTGTACTGGTCTTTCGCAAAAAAAAAGTGTGTGATCCCACGGATTGCTTTAACTTTGCTACTCGACAGTAACTCCGCCGTGGTAGGCCATGGGAGAAGGATAGAAGGACAGGCTCTGCTGGTGGTGGTTCTTCCCTTGGCAGTGGATAGGGACGAGAGGGAAAGCAAGGGGAAGGAAGAAGAGAGTGGTGAAGTGGTTGAGGCGGAGAGTGGAGTGGGGCCGGCCTTTATATAGGCGGAGGGGGCAAGCGAAACCCTAGACCCGTGAGTGAGCGGCGAGCTCGGGAATGGAGGCGGAGGGCGCCACCTCTCACCACGCAACGGTAACATTAATTACCGCCCCTCGGCCCGCCGTTTGTAATCCCCTGCTTAGCTTCTGGCTTGGTGATCAAGTAATGATTAGGACGAGAGGATCGGAGCCAGTGGTTAGTTTGGTCTTTATCAATTTGCTTAGGGCCTGGGTCTTTGTTAATTAGCTAGACCACCCGTGTGGGGGTTCTGTTGGGTGTATGGACACGGTGCATGGGATCCGGTGTAGGCATGTCCGCATGTGGCTGCTTTTTTCCAATGGGCGAATGAGAATTTAGTCCCTGAGTTTCCAAGCCAAGGCAGAGCCCTCTGCTGCCACTCTCTACAACGCATGCATGCCGCCCCCGGCCGGCCATGTGGCCCTGTTACGGCGACTGAGGAGAGGGGTCGGTGGCCTGGGTTTGACGCACCGTACGTGCGTGCGTGCATGCACACGCAGGGATTTCGATTTTGAACGGTGGGCATGCATGCATGCGAGCTTGCAGATTACATGCACGAATTCCATACGGCCAGACGGATCGCGTGCTCTGAACGTTCGTGGGCACGCACCGCTCCAGAAGCAGCGTTTGAACTGCGTACACCAAAATATCAACAACGACGACGTACGCGAATTCTCCTGGGTACGGATGCAGAACACCGGAGACTAGATAGCACATTCCACCGAGTTTCCCCACGTTGTCATGCCCGCATGCAAATTTCTTCTGTATGCCAGGATGTGGAACATCAAAGGGACATGTCTTGCAAATGGAATCCACTGCAAAAACACAGGAAGCCAGGCAAAAACAATAAAGATGAAGATCGTGCTGTGCTACAGAGGGGGGAGAGGGAGAGAGGGTGAGGGTCATACATTCGCCACTCCGACGAGTAGACCACCAAAGAGGGAAACCCAAAACGCTGTAGGCTTCGGTAACTGGTTCATCTGAAAACAGAAGAAAAAAAAACAGCAAAAAATAATTTCTGCCAAAAGCATGAGAATGTAATAGCAAAGGCACCAATCAGGCTCGATTATATATAAAGATGTGCAAACAGGTTAACCTGTCGGCTTCTGTTAAAAAAAAGATGCGCAAGCAGATCGCAATTGTAGCAACGATTGCAATAGCAAAGACAACGTAGACACTAGGAAGTCTGTGGCCACGAGGCTAAGGAAGATGGGGTTACACCCAAGTCCTCAACCATGGGTGAGAAGCGTAACACGGGGAAGAGACCTGTCCAAGGTTCCCCCAAGGGAAAGAAGAAGAAGACTTTGAAAGATCAGTACATGGAACGGCTGGTTGAAGCATATGAGTTGAAGGCTCAGAGTAGTTCTGCAACTTCTCCTGCGGTTGATCCTGTTAGAGATGAGATTGGTCAAATGATGGATTTGGTAATTCAGGATGGAGCTGATGAGTCGAGTGATGAACACTTTTATGCCACACAACTTCTTCGTAAAAAAGAGAATCGTGATGTTTTTATCACTTTTAAGACTCCAAATGGCAGATTGAATTGGCTGAGGAGAGCATGGGAGGCGAGGAAGCATTAGAGTGTGTTATTTCCTTTATTTGTTGCAGGCTGTGTGTTATTTCTTTTATTTGTTGCAGACTGTGTTATTTCCTTTATTTGTTGCAGACTTATGTCATTTTCTTTGTCTGTGTAATAATGTTGACCAACACCTTTGTGTGCTATTTATGTACTAAAACCAGTGTGCTTTATTTATGCAATGAGAGTACTCCTTTGTGCTGGTACTTATTTTATTGGGATGGTGTATGCATATGAGCTCTTATAGTGAAACAAATGACTCAAGTGATGAGTCAAATGTTAACCATGCTGCCAATGATGATTATGATGATGATTTCATGATTGCATATGCTGCCATACACTATATGAGCTGCCATGGAAGCACATGTATGAAAAAAGGTCCAAGGAAAATACCATTCATGACTGAAATTCAGTGGGTGCATGAGCAGCTTCAAAATAGTAATGATTGTTATGACATGTTTAGAATGAGAAGGACAATATTTCACCAACTCTATGAGACATTGGTAAATCAGTATGGCTTGCGATCAGGTAGAGACATTTGTAGCATGGAAGCCTTAGGAATGTTTTTATGGGCATGTGGTGCACCACAACCTTTTAGGCAAATTAAAAATAAGTTTGGACACTCACTGTTACCGGTTAGTAGGAACTTTAGTGAAGTACTAGTGTGTGTCAACCGGATGGCTGCAGACATTATAAAGCCAAAAGATCCTCATTTTACAACAGCTCACTCTAGGATCCGAGACAACTCAAGGTTTTGGCCTCATTTTAAGGACTGCATTGGTGCAGTTGATGGAACACACATACCTGTGTTACTGTCCCATTAAGTGAACAACCTAAGTATATTGGCAGACATGGTTATGCTTCACAAAATGTAATGGCAGTTTGTGACTTTGATATGAGGTTTACATTTGTTGTCACTGGTTGGTCTGGTTCTGTTCATGATACTCGTGTATTGCTAGACACATTGGAAACATACAACCAACAATTTCCACGTGCACCGGAAGGAAAGTATTATCTTGTTGATTCGGGTTATCCTAACAAAAATGTATTTTAGCGTGTTACAAGGGTCAAAGGTATCATATATCTAAATGGTAACATGGTCAACAACCTGCAGGTTCAAAGGAGTTGTTCAACTATGCACATTCATCCCTTCGGAATGTGATCAAGCGTTGTTTTGGAGTTCTAAAGATGAACTGGCGAATTCTCTTGAACTTGCCTAGCTATCCAATGGATAAGCAATCTAAAATCACCAATGCGGTCATGGCTCCTCACAATTTCATAAGAGATAGTGCGATAGAAGATGAAGATTTTGAGAACTATATATGCTGTCAATGGCGGTCATGATAGCACAATTATTTCGAATGCTGGAACTGCTTCATCAGATGATAGTGATATGAATGCTTCGCGTGATTCCATTGTTGTGGCTTTGGTAGCATGAATGGTCATGTATTTTTTTATTATTTAGGGAGGAATTAATTACAATTTATGAACTTATGTAATTCTATGTCTTGTAATATCAGAAATTAGTTTATTTTTTGCGTGTGTCTAACTTGGATGTCTCCAGGTTCTCTTGTAGAGAAGACGACAACCCTCTACTCACATTTCATCTATAAAGACACCCCATTAATTGGCAGTAGTAACCGCCCACTTAATTCAGGACTAAGACATTGATTGTGTACTTATCCTCTCTAATGATCATTGTCAAAAAGTCACAAAGTCATGTGCTCATTTACGCGAAACAGAGACATGAATGTGCACACGTGTGTGCGTGTGTACCTCAAGCCTCATTCTCTCCTATGCTCAAACAAAGAGAGAGAGCTCTTCTAGCAGAATATGATAACTCTACGCCATGCGCTTTTGCTTTAGGATTCTATAAATAGGCCTCTCTATGGTCCTATTTTTCAACATAAGCCACGTCGGACATCGTGGTATATGTGTCCTTAACGTACAACACCGACTGTAACTTTTTGTGTGAATAGAGAATACATTTTTAAAATTACTATATTTCCACACAGCAAAATTGAATGATGATACTTTTAATATGCTACTCAAATCAGTGATCAAAATTAGGTCATGTATTTATCAGTGAAGTAGTATATGCATGTGTAGAAACAATCCACGGTTACACGCAGAAAAAAGTTGTCCAAATTTTTACAAAATTGCAAGAACCTGTCTCTAGCTAGGATGTCTGTACTCCCTCCATTTTTAATACACGTAATAGTTTTTGTCCTAAATCAAAATTATACAATTTTGACCAAATTTATAGAGAAATATAACAACATTTACAATATTAATAATATGTACTAGCAAAATATATCTATAGTGGATTCTACGAAACAAATTTGATATTATAGATGTTATATTTTTATATAAACTTGGTCAAAATTAGATAAACTTAGGACAAAACTAATGCAATGTATGAAAAAATCCGAGGGAGTATCTGTCATCCAAGTCGGGGCCACCACGTCTTATTGTTTCCTACACGCCGGAATGAAGGGGGTGTTTAATTTCGGTGAAAAATTTTGGTGAAAAATTTTGCAAAGAGAATCTTACTATTTATGAGGACTAAATGTAGACTAATAATAAAACTAATTATAGATCTCGCCTGAAAATCGCGAGATGAATCTAATGATGGTAATTAATCTATGATTAGTGGATGATTAGCGGATGGTTACTGTAGCATCACTGTTGCAAATCATGACCTAATTAGGCTCATTAGATTCGTCTCGCAAATTTACCCGGGGGTTATGGAATGAGTTTTGTCATTAACACACATTTACTACTCCATGCATGTAAGATTCCCTTTAGTGAAAAATTTTGGTGAAAAATTTTGTGGAATTGAACAGGGCCGAAATGCGTTTGAGGGAGTGCAAAAGTCTAGAAAGCCTAACTTTAAATTTCACACAGTAGCAAACAGTCCCTCTAGGTAATCCTCGCTTTAAAGAGGGCCTGGGTCAATTCCTCTGATTCATGTGATGTCGTTGACAGAAACGGAAAGCCTGCATGCACGTAGCTAAGCTGCTAGCTGAGTGAAAACAAATCATCAGCACAGGTAGTGTTGGTGGCTAGTATGTAGGTTAGTTAAATGATAGCAAGTGAGAAGGAGCTCACTCAGCATATGTTTGGTTTGGAGACAAGTACGGATGGGACGGTCCCGTTCCGATTTTTTGGATGGGATCGTTCCTTCTGATGTTTGGTTGAGAGGGATGGGTTGATTCTAATTTTTTATTTGGTACAAAGAATTGAAAATGAGCGATGGATGGAAAAGCTAACACCGTTAGCTACAGGATCTGGTAGGACCCACATGTCATCTATGGGGCCACATGTCATCCTCTTATTCTTTTTCCCCAACCTTATCTTCTCCACCGTCCATGACCTTCTTCCTCAACAGATGCTCGACCCCTCAGCCAGCGCCGCCCAAGGGAGCTCGCCAGGCCGCCCAAGGGCCCCGGCCGTGTCGCCCCTGCCGGCCTCAGGCCTCGGCCGCGCCGCCCGGGGAACCAGCCTCGCTGGCCTCGCCGATCTCAGTCCCATTTGACGGCGCCNCCGCCGCCCACGGCCCAGCCGCCGGGGTACCGCACTGTCGCCGTGGTGGCTCGGCCCGCCGAGGGAGCTCGTGTTGCCCATGTGTGGCTCGTCGGCTGAGGTCACTGCCGAACAGCTCGCCCGCTGCTCGCTCCGCGCCCGTGAAGAAGAAAGACGGAGCAGACAGTGTGGATGGGGACGAGCCCGTCCGCTCGATTTTGGCGGACGGGGTCGTCCCGCATATTAGGCAAATATTCGCCTCCGAGACGTCCCCGTCCCTCGTCGCCCCCGAACCAAACGTCGCCGAAAACAGGTTCGCCCTGTCTCGTCCAAGTTCGTCCCTAGAACCAAACACACGGTCACATTTACCTCTTGTCCTATATATAACCGGCACACGCTTCGTCGGACAGCGGTAGGGTACTGCTGCCAGCCCAACGCACAACTACCCCACTGCAAGCAAACAGGCACCGGCCGGCCGGAGACGATAGGGAGGCCGCCGTGCTGCGACAAGGTGGGCATCAAGAAGGGGCCATGGACCCCGGAGGAGGACATCATCCTGGTGTCCTACATCCAGGAGCACGGCCCCGGCAACTGGCGCTCCGTGCTGCCGCCTCCGCCCTGGCATCTGGCGCGGCAACTTCACCCCCCACGAGGAAGGCATCATCGTCCACCTCTAGTCCTTGCTTGGCAACAGGTACTCCAATTCTTCGCACCCTTGTCCAAATGATCCGGCCATGGCATGCATGCACGGTGTGATTGACAAGTCCCTGCACATGCATGCATGTCTGCAGATGGGCGGCCATAGCGTCTTACCTCCCATCCCACAGAGGACCGACAATGACATCAAGAACTAGTGGAACACCCACCTCAAGAAGAAGCTCAAGAAGCACCAAGCCATCGGCGCCATCTTCGCGCCACCACCCCGGGCTCTGAATCTTCCATCATACCTACCGCCACCCGCGCCGGCCATCATGTCGATCACCTTCATGACATGGCCGTTAATCCCCTCTCCAAGGATAACTACGCACGCCCGGCCTGCAGCAACCCAGCCGAGGTCAGCCAGCTCATCGCCCGGCGCTCGCCGTTCGCCGCCACCGACGGTGACAGCTCCTCGTCGTCGTAGGCCTCCAGCATGGACAACGTATCAAAGCTTCTCAACGGCTTCATGAAGAGCTCCCCGCCGCAGAACGACATCAAGCCCTCGGCCTCCGAGTTGCTGTCGTTCAACCACATGGCCGGCAGTAGTACGCTACCGGCCTTCAGCGACATGATGCCGTCGCTACCACCGCAGCAGCCGGCGTTCATGGGACACGGCAGTCTTCACCACGAGCCCAAGCAGCAATATCAGCAGGCGCCGCTGTCTCCAATCGACAAGTGGCTGTTCGAAGAGGCTGCCGACCTCATGGATCTGTCCGACGGCTGCTGCTCGGTTCCAATGATGTTTTAGATCAAACAAAAACAAGAGATCAATATTACAGTTCGGCCATATTTAATTCCATAAGTTTTCCCTATTCATCCCGTCACATCAAATATTAGGACACTAATTAAGGGTATTAAATGTAAATTAATGATGAATTAATTAGACTTAATAGATTCGTCTCGCGATTTCCCGTCCATCCGTGTAATTAGTTTTATAATTAAATCATGTTTAGCCCTTCTAATCTTCGATTTAGTTTTGCTACAGTAAATTTTCTAAACTTATCTTGCTGAATTAAACAGGGCCGAGATAGGTTAATTTGTTGCTGCAAGTTACTTTTAGGAGAAAGCTACATCTGTTACATGGATGCATATGAGAGAGACAGTACAAGATACATACATACATACATAATGGTCACAGTCAAACTCCCCTGTGAACGCCACGCGGCCATCTTACCCATCTAGCTAGGTATATACAAACCTTACTTGTGGTAGATTTGACACTGCAAATCGAAAAGTCAGAAGAATAAGAGATAGCAACAGGAATAAGTGTGACTAAATGACATGCAAGCATGTCAGCATGATGTAATTACGTGATTTGTAATTGATTTTTTTTGTAATATACATACACATGCATATTGATGTGCGCCTTGATCAGTTTACTGAAACTTTTTGTATTTTTCCATTCATACATAAGTAGAATTCTTCCATTCTTCTAGAAAATGGAACCAGACTTAATTTTTGTCAGGAGCAGTGTGTTCAGCAAGCAAGCGCATGGTATGGAGTCTGCCATGACTTCTTGCCATACTTTTTTGTACAGTCCTGAAATATGAAGGGCAGAATGGCAGTACTCATCATAAGAAAAATGAAAATATGAAATCCTGATTTTAGCACAAATCATTTCTTTTCAAATGCTTTAATGCCGCTTCCATGGAAAATTGAACAAGTGTTGAAGCATTAATGCAATAGCTTTCGATGAATAATAACGCATATTTGCAACCATTGGTGCAAAATATTGGCGGTTAGCTCCTACCAAACCATCAATATAAGTGGAAATGCACTGCCAGTTAGTCACATATCAACATAAGTTTTTTTCTCTCTCTCTGAACACGACATATCAACTTAAATCAGGCCCTGTTTAGATTGGCAACTTTTGCCGTCAACTGGCAACTTTCTTTCCACTGACAACCGTGCCCCTCCCTCACAGAACACGCTTCCCAATAGCAACTTTCTTTTTAAACTTCATCAAACTTTCCCAACTAAACAGGCCCAGTATGCAGGGAATGTTAGTATTCTATTATCAAGACATATCTGACGTGCCATTCTGTGGTACACACGTGCCTTTTATGTCATTTGCAGAAAACAGAAGCCTCTGCATCCATGTTCACTGAACTTGTTGTGCACTAGTATTTCATAAAGGAGAGAGTTTTTAGAGACCTAAAAATGCACAACAGGCAAACAGACCTTCTGGCCAAAAACAGAAACAAGCTATTGCATACTACTGACATAAAAACAACAACAGCAAGAAACAAACCGCTGACATTATACACTAAGCTAACATGATATTGATAGAAATATGAACAAACAACTATATAGGAGTAGAATACAACAAAAGGCAGCATGAAAACTTCACAAGTCAATGGTAGATTTCTTGTTATTTAAAAAAATGAATAATTCAAATGGTATATTGATCTTAGATGAGGTTAAAACCTCAGAACGAGGGTAAGCTGATGATGTCTCAACCTTTGATTGTTCTGCCTGTACAACGCCCAGTCTATCTCAGGAATCCCGATGTTGCACACCTGAGTACGGAACGCTTGATCCAGCTTTGCTTGGTGCAGATATATGCATGTCTCGGATCAGGTAGAGCTGGACCAGAGATCATATCAGCATAAACCGTTCAAACTTGTCCTATACCAACCACAACCAGGAATGTTCAGTCCAGTCATTAAAGGCCTGTTTAGTTGGAATGGAAAGTTGCCGAAATTTACTGTAGCAATTCTAAATCAAAGATTAGGAGGACTAAACATGATCTAATTATAAAACTAAATACACGGATGGACGAGAAATCGCGAGACGAATCTATTGTCTAATTAATCCGTCATTAGAGATTGTTTACTGTAGCACGATGTTGTCTAATCATGGCCAAATTAGGCTCATTAGATTCGCCTCGTAAATTTACCGAAGGGTTATAGAATGGGTTTTGTCATTAACACACGTTTAATACTCCATGCATGTGAGATTCCCTTTGATGAATAGTGAAATTCGCCGATTTGCCAATTTACCAGTGGAACTAAACAGGGCCTAAGTCTTCAACCAAATGGAAAGACGACAACCTTCTATCCCGCAAAAAATAGGCAATCGAGGGCCATCTGTATCAAGCTAGAAAAAAAAAACAGCAACACTATGATAACTGAATGCTTAACTCGTCAGTGATTCAGACTGAGGCCTTGTTTAGTTCCTACAACAAACTTCACTATTCATCCAACTTCACTGTTCATTAAAGGAAATCTTGTATGTATGGAGTACTAAACGTGAGTTAATGACAAAACCCATTCCATAACCCCCCTAACTTTGCGAGACGAATCTAATGAGCCTAATTTGGTCATGATTAGACAACGTTGTGCTACAGTAAACAATCTCTAATGACGGATTAATTAGGCTTAATAGATTCGTCTCGCGATTTCCCGTCCATCCGTGTATTTAGTTTTATAATTAGATCATGTTTAGTCCTCCTAATCTTCGATTTAGTTTTGCTACAGTAAAGTTGCTACAGTAAGTTGCGCGAACTAAACAGAGAAATATCAAACACCAACTGAACTTCAATCAAACTTCATCTGCATGTGCTGTATGTTTAACTGAAAGCAACACTATGATAACTGAATGCTTAAGTGCTTAACTCATCTATGCAAAAGCATCTAGTAACCTCATACACATCTGGAGAGCACAATAAGCATAGATTTAGAAGCATACATCTCAGTCTTGGTATATAGCCATAGGTGTACAGGAGGTAGTGAGGGACCAAGGCAGGACAGGACCAATGGAAGAATGTGCCAGCACAACAAACCCACAAGTATGAATTAAGTATGAAAGACCAACTTATGTTACCTCTGGACGAAGCTCCATTGCCCTTTTAAGGAAACTTCTTGCAGCATAGATAAGTTCCCAGTTTCCTCGGAAAAAAAAACTGCTTTAACAACAGGAAAAATCAATCTTTTCAAACGGAGTTCGTATGGCCACCCACCCTAGCATCAGAGTGTCATTGCCTTCTGAAAAAAATGACCAAACTCTGCCACGACCCACCAAACCTTTCTTCTAAAATCCTATTCATGATTTACAAAATCTTCCAACAAAGTTAATCTAGACTCGAGCATAGAGATATTAAAAACAAAAAAGAACAGAGAGATAGTTTTCCCCAACTTTTTTCCTCTCTTTTTCATCAGCGTAAACGACTGAAACCACTGTCTGATCTCTGATGGTCCATCCACTGGCCGCGCAGTGGAGTCGAGGTGGCAGCGCCGTCGCTCGCAGCCACCCAAACCCCATCAACAAAGCGGCGCCAAACTCCAGAGGCCTGACGACGACCATATCTCCGCCATGAAGCACCTCCTCCTCCCCTCCCCTCTCCCGCTCCTCCTCCACCGCCCATCCAAGCCCCTTCTCCTCCACCCTCGCCGCCGCCTCGGCTGCGTCCCCAAGGCCGCGTCCAACGGCAGCTCCGGCGAACCTGCCCCCGCCGCATCGGAGCCCGCCACGGACACTGTCACCCAGCCCTCTCCACCGGACGCTGCTCCCTCCGGCGCCAAGGCCGCCGGAATCAAGAATCGCCTCAAGGCGAGGAACCAGGCCCGCCGGTTCCAGCTGGATGCCCCGCCGGAGGAGGTGACGCCGAAGAAGAAGAAGAAGGCGGCGGCGGCGGCGCCGAGGAGGGAGAAGCAGCGGGAGCGGAAGGAGTGGGAGGAGATGAGCGTGGGCGAGAAGGCCGCGGAGCTGTACGTCGGGGAGAAGGGGCTGCTCTTCTGGCTCAACAAGTTCGCCTACGCCTCCATCTTCATCATGGTCGGCGCCTGGATCCTGTTCCGCTTCGTCGGCCCGTCGCTCGGGCTCTACCAGCTCGACGCCCCGCCGCTGGAGCCAACCGCCGTGTTCGGCGGCTCGCCGTGAGACGGTGAGAGAGAATCGGCTGCGTGTTCTTGCAGAGGGATTACTCTAGTTAGCTTAGCGTAGTGGATAAGATCCATGAAAAAGGTTGAGGAATGGCTTTGATTTCTTTGACAATGTGTGCCTCGTTGCCACAGTTGAAGGAATGGATTGCACCGTGCATTTTTGGAGTAAAAGTTTTAATCCTATGCTGGCAAATATGAATAGTGGATGCACAGATCTTGTAGCTTCAAGCATAGCACTTCCTACTACATCCTGAATTCCTGATCTATATGTGCAAACCTGTTTTGTTTTGTGTACACAAGTAATAATTTGGGCATGCTTTGGGTACATTGCTTCATGATGAGTCTGAGAAATTGAGATCAAAGGGTCATTCAAACAGAGAAAAGTTCAGACAATTTTGAATTCAGAGCCCATTATGGGCGACAAACGGACAATTTCTATTATCTTGTACAAATATCTGAATGCTTTCATTCTAGTAACACAAGTACACGGCACCCCAAAACCCATTGATCAGTTTGACATCAGCATATCGTCTAGTAACTGATTATATAGTCAGAAGAATAAGGATATAGTCACATCGCATCACAAGGGGATCTACATTAGATAGGTCAGTTAGAAAGAGATCGTTTCATGAGAGGGATTGCGCCACTGAGGAGGAGGAGACGAGGCTGGAGAGCAAGCCGACGATGAGCGCGCTGTTGTAGGTCGTCGCCTCGTTCTGCTTCACGTTCTCCCTGTCGTCGATGAAGGTGTCGTTCTTGAAGGGCCCGCCCACCAGCGCCCCCGTGGCGACGTTCGGGTTGGGCTCCGACGACTTGAGCCACTTCTGGCCGTCGCAGCCGGTGTCGACGTCGGCGGGGATGGACGCGCCGCGGTGGTGCACCCGCAGAGGGTAGCTGTCGCCGTAGCCGACGAGGTAGCTCAGCTTCATCGGGTTGTCGCCAAGGACGTAATCAGCCTGCTCGGGATCGACGTGGAAGAGACTGTAAATAGGCGGCTATATGTGCTGCACAAGCTAGCATTTCTCTGAAGATTGTTCAGTTTCATCTCTGATGACGGTGGCCATTATTTCTCTGAACAGTTCTTGGTTTGATGTGTCCGGTGTTGAGGTTGGGCGTGGTGTTACCTGGGACTTGGCGAACTTGCGCAGGTCGGCAGCCGTGAAGCTCTTCCCGCTGCAGGTCAGCTCCGTCTTCCCCGACGTGCCCATGTAGTCGCTGTAAACGGCGGCGAGGAACGCGGAGGCGACAGGGTGTTGCAGGGAGTTCCACTCGGCTACGTACAGCAAACCCCCTGCGCGATTGCATCAGAGATCAGTCTAACCATCTAGAAATTATACGTTTGATCAGTGGCAATGTCACCGTGCACATTCCATCAGTGAATAGTCTGCAACATTTTGCTTTTCAGACGACGATCTGTCAGATGGTTACTGCATCTTACCTTCTGTTCTGAAAGCAGCCGTGTCTGACTCCGGCAGGAGAATGCACATGACGGCGTCGGCAGTGTCCTTGTAGGACCCAAGTCCTTCATCTTGTCCAAGGTCAGATTCATCTGATGCAAAGAAGCTTACCCTTGACAGGAGAACCTACAAGGCAAATGTTGCAAAAATTTCAATTATTCAGAATGAACTCAAATGTTTGGGAATGCCATCTCCATGAACTGCGCTACATCAATTACCTCGGTGCCAGCACGCTTGTCGTCCCAACTGAAGTACCTGGGGTTCCCGAGGTCGGCGTACTCCTCGGCGTTCTTGCCGGTGGCGTAGCTCAGGTAGCTGTGGTTGCCGGTGGCGTGGTAGAGCCAGCTCGCCGCCCACAGGAGCTCGTCCTGGTACGTCGTGGAGTTGTAGTAGGCGCTGAGCTCCGGGAAGGTCCGCGTGTAGGAGCCCCGGTGCCTGTCGGCGAAGGCGAAGAGCCGCTCCGCGTGGTCGAGGAGGGACGACGAGCGCGTCCCGTTGATGGGCTTGTACACCAGCGACGCCGCGGCCATGGCGGCTGCCGTCTCCGCCGCCACGTCGCTGCCGGGGGATTTCGTGGTGATCTTGGTCAGCGGCCGCTTCTCGGACATCGTCTCCGGACGTTCCCAGCACTTGTGGTCTGCTTTCGGGTCACCCACCTGGTGACCAGGACATCAAATCCTTGTTTTTTATTTTCAAATCGATTCAAGAATTATGGTAATTTTCAATCTAGGAGAGCTGAAATCTTATCTACGTTCAGCGAAAAGTTTTGCATGATTGGTATGCAATTCGAACTGAGTTCGAGAATCTTGGATCAAGAAGATGATCCAGAGGCGAAGCGACCAAGGTCACCTGGATGTATAGGACATCGTCGGAGGGGTGCGCGTTGATGAGGAAATCCATGATCCAGCCCAGCGCGTCCATGGCCGCGTCGTGCTGCTTGGCGGTGCGCATGGCGGCGCCGTACTCGAGGACGGACCACGACAGCATGGTGCCCGTGAACGCGAGCGTGAAGCCGAACTTCATGTGGTCGCCGGCGTCGTACATCCCCTTGGAGAGGTCCAGCTTGGCCTCCTTGCCGTCGTCCAGCGCCGAGTCACCTCGCCACGGGATCTCATTGTTCACCAGCTTCCCGGCTGAGACATGCAACAACCATTTCAGATGGCATGCTGTTGAGAGATTATATATTTGAGGTCGAGGAGCGAGATGCATGGCGTCGGCACCTTACATTTCTGGACCTGGAAGAACCGGAGGGCGACGGCGAGGGCCTCGGAGTACTTGGGGTCCGGCACGCCGGGGACGAGGGGGAAAACCTGGCCGCCGTACCTGTAGCGGACGAACACGACGGTGGCCGTGACGGCGAGCGCGACCAGCGTGAGCACCAGGAGCCAGCAGCAGCACCGCACGCTGCAGCCGCAGCAGCGCGCCATTGATCCTCGCTCACGGAGCTCGCACCAGATCGACGATCAGAGGCGCGTCGCGAGAGGAACAAGAACAGCGGCGGCCATCCACGGCCGGCGACGATCCCCTCGGTCGCATCAACCGATCGAGAATTAAACCAGCAGGGGAACTTGCGTGCGCCGAAGAATGGGAACGGATTAACCTCTCTCCTGCGTGGCTGCGTCTGGAAGCAACCGATGGACTGCGCGCGCAGACGTGCCGCCGGCAATGGCGTCGGTTGGTGTGCGGTGGTGGGGAGTTAGAGGCTGGCCATGACCGTCTCGCCTCAGACAGTTGCGCTTCCTTTTTATGGACACATGGGAACGGAATGGGCGAGTTTGCAGTTACGGAATTCAGACATCTAGTATAGACGAGTCAATCACCGGCCGGTTGATCACATAAAAACATGCGCGGGTAAGAATAAGATCGACTAGTTTCTAGCTAGTACTGCATTGCATCATCAATTTGCATAAAAAAAATTCGGTTCATATTTTATCACTTTTTTGTGAGATATTTTTTGTTTTTTTTTAACGTAAGCGAGATATTCTTTGTCACTTATAAAGATACAATTTTTAGATAAAATGCAAAAGCATAAACTCAAATGTGTGCACATTCACTCGTCCTCGTAAACACAAAGTGCACACGTCAGATCTCAATGAGCATCTCCAAAAAACCGACCAATATATCTTAATTTGACGTAGTTCTCCTCCACTGCGGCAAGTTGTGTTCTCGCATCGCCGACGTCCTACTTGCTACCATTGTCAGATCAACAGCCTAGCTAGACATCCGTGTATGGTTGGAAGTTACCTCCCCTCTCCAATCGCGAACCATGAACCCAAAACTCAAAGCTATTTGGAGAAAAAAGACGGCACTAATTTCAGTCAAGTCCAAAGTTGCAAACTAGCTGAGGTCAAGTTGCTTGCAGTGAAATTTATCTATCTATGTTTGAGTCAACACGATCCTTCCATTACAGCTCATTACTATTTTAGTTGAGATTAATTTACCCGTCATAATGATGTGAACGCTCATTACCAAAGACACTAGAGGTCTAGAGCGTCTATGTATTGATCGATGCGATATTTGAAGGTGCAGACATTCGTTTCGCGGCTAGAAGGATATGCGAGCCATTAGTTCATTTCAACTGTTAATTTGTGCCTCATTTTATCTAAGAAGTAGTATTGGCTTTCGTGATGGCTATACAAACAAGCCAACTACCACAATACGTACCTATGGGTCCACATGATCAACATAAACTATTTTCATCGAAATCTGATATTTTACAACGATTTTGCTTCAATTTTGACGTGTTATCTCTGGACCACTATTTATCAAGATTCATATGACCACACCGCAATCCACACCTAAGAAAAAGAGAAAAGCTCATTTCGACCATCCAACTCTTGCCTTAGTTTGGTTTTAGCCATCGAACTTCAAAACCGGGTATCTTTGGCCATCCAACTATCAAAACCGTTCAAATTTGGCCATCGGGCTATTTTGATGAGTGGTTTTAAATTTTTTATTTATAATTTAGTCCTTAGATCTTAAAATAATTATTACTTTTTGCCCGTACCTCCGATTTAGGTGATTCTTGCCGTCACGCGTTCATAACGGTGAGTTTTATCTTTTCAAATGGTCTTTATACTATTTTATCACTATTTGTTATATTATTCTTATGTTATTGTGTAAAAACAACAATATAAGAAAAGTAAAACAAACAGTTACAAAATAATATGAACAACATTTTAGAAGATAAAGCTCATCGTTACGAACGCATGACCACTAGAATCACTTAAATTAGAGATACGAGAAAAAATAGTAATCATTTTAAGATCCAAGGACTAAAAATAGTAATCATTTTAAGATCCAAAGACTAAATAGTCCTTGGATTTTAAAATGATTACTATTTTTTTCTCGTATCTCCGATTTAAGTGATTCTTGTGATCATGCGTTCATAACGATGAGCTTTATCTTTTAAAATCATGGACATATTATTTTGTAACTGTTTGTTTTACTTTTCTTATATTGTTGTTTTTACACAACATAAGAATAATATAAAAAATAGTGATAAAATAGTATAAAGACCATTTTAAAAGATAAACCTCACCGTTATGAACACGTGACCACAAGAATCACCTAAATCGGAGGTACGGGCAAAAAGTAATAATCATTTTAAGATCTAAGGACTAAATTATAAATAAAAAAATTTAAAACCACTCATCAAAACAGCCCGATGGCCAAATTTGAATGGTTTTGATAGTTGGATGGTCAAAGATACCCGGTTTTGAAGTTCGATGGCCAAAACCAAACTGAAGCCAGAGTTGGATGGTCGAAAATAGACTTTTCTCTAAGAAAAACCCACAAGTGTATTTTTTTTTAAAAAACCCAGATGCCCCAAGAAAGAGCCTGTTCGGCTGGTAGAATGAACAGTGCTCGGCTGGTAGAATAAATAGTATTGTGTGAAAGAAAATAAGCCGAAAGAATCCAGTCTAGCACTGTTCATCGGACCAGCCGAACATGCTATCATGATAGGCTATCATGATGAGCTCATGGCCCACGAGGGCCCGGAGACTGACGTACGCACCTAATCAAACAGAGCCAAACACGATGAAATTTCTTTCGTCAAGAAAAACAGAAGAAAAGAGAGAGAGGGGAAAGAACAGAGAAGCAAGCAAAAAACCCAATCCAGGGATTTGGTGGGCAAGCGGAGAGAGGGGAAAGGCGATGACGACGAGAGGCAACTAGCGTCGCCGAGCCCAACTCACAGCCGAAGAAAGCAAAGGCTCACCACCGGCCACCGCACGGCGCCTACCCGATCCGCCGCCGCCGCCGGCCGCGTGCTCACCGCCTCCGGTCGGAAGGTACGGCACCCGAATCCCCTGCATTCCTCGCTCAAATCCATCCGATTGCTCGCCCGCCCGGTCCAATTCGTCGCCGGGCAGATCCGTTTGTACTCGATTTGATTTCAAATGCATTCGCGTTTGCTTCCCCTCATTTCCAGGGGCTCCATGGAGCAGCGAGCCGTACCCGATCGGGGCGACGTACCGGCCGGGGAGTGCGAGTGGCGGGACGAGCTGCGGCAGCAGCAGTCCCAGGTGGACGCGCTGCGGGAGCGGCTCGTGGAGGTGAAGGTCGGGATGCGGTGCGCCGACGGCGACTCCCGGAGGGAGCTGGACCACCTGTGCCGCAGGGTGAAGACCATCGCCACGCTGCTGGCCTACCTCAAGTCCAAGGCCAGGATCATGGCCATACCGCACCTCGCGCACACCTCCTGCGGGATCAGGCTCCAGGAGGGCATCGGGTACATCGACAGGCACGGCGTGCCCCTGGCAGATTGGCCCAGAGGCACCGAGCCCGAGTCCTGCGGGGGAGGTTCTGGAGACAGGACGGCAGTGGAGAGCGGTGCCGCTTCTGAGCATGGTGACGCCGCTGGTGGGGATTTGGATGTGGATGACATTCTTAAATCCATCCGTGTGGTGACGGATGTCATGGAGTCGCTTGTGAAGAGAGTGATTGTCGCGGAATCAGAGACTGCGGATGAGAAGGAGAAGGTGAGGATGGGGTTGGAAGAGATCAGGAGGAAGACTTTGCAGGTCGAGACCATGTCGGCGAAGGTCGAGGAGATGGAGAAGTTTGCTGTGGGCACGAATGGGATGCTGAACGAGATGAGGCAAAGGGTGGAAGATATGGTGCTGGAGACCACTCGGCAGAGGCAGCGCGCTGCTGAAAATGAGCAGGAGCTTAGTCGGGTGAAGCAGGATTTCGAGTCGCTCAGAACTTATGTTAGCACTCTTGTTAGTGTCAGAGAAACTCTTCTCTCATCAGAGAAGCAATTCGAAACAATGGAGAAACTTTTTGACAGGTACTTTTGCATCTATCATGATTCTTTTAATTATTGTTCTTTTTATGAGTGCGCTGTGAAGAATTCATTTTGCCTTGGACATCCTCTGTATTCTGTTAACTTAAACTTGGAAGAAATAGTCTGGTGATGAAAGACATAAAAATATTATCCTTTTGATTTTAAGCACAAAGACTGGCAACTCATTCATTAAATATAATTGTTGCAACATATAATTTTAAGCACAAAGCACAGATGATAAGGCATGCTTCGACACAGATTGCTTTTACTGTTTCCATCCTTCGATGCTTTAGTTACTCATAAGGCCTACTGTAGTGCAGGAAAACCCACAAAATGTTTCTGAAAGTCAGCTGCAATCTTAACTCTTGCCCATGTGGCCAGTGGCGGACCGTGACCCAAAAGCAAGGGGGGGCCAAATTACATTAACACGTAGTACCCAAAAGTAATTTGCATCACACGATGCTACAAGCTGCAAGTTTTGCATGGACATCACAGTTTTTTCCACAACCAAGCAGGGGCCAGTGCCCAGCTTCGCCACCACTGAGGTCCGCCAGTGCATGTGGCCAAATGATATCTTAGGGGCCAGTGCAGTTATCGCCCTTCCAATTTTCTTAATGCTGTCTAGTTTTATTATCTTGTAATCTGTGTGTGAGATGAGTTCTGACAGCTGCTGAGGACCCTTTCTTCTGTCAAAAACTTCACCATAATATCCTATTATTTGCTAAGTAGGGAGTAGACTCTAACCCCAGCGTGGCAGTGTCTACAAGGCACTGAAATCATCTGTTCTTTTTTGAATTAAGTATTTAAATGCCATCTTCAGCAGATTTATATCTATCGCACATCATCATTGTCACTATTGATTATTTGCGATGGTATTTTATGATAGATTCACCGCATGCTGATACTTGCATTGGATACAGTTAATTGTCATGCAATCTTTGAATAAATTTGGCAGTTATTGATCTGATATATATGCTGTCAGCATTCAGAAAAATAATAATAATGTGGTAGCACATCCAATTCTGCTGCTCCATTTTCTCTCTTATCTTCATAAGATCTTGTTCAAAGTGTAATGGTTCAATAGTCAAGAAAATGCACACCTAAATGTATACAGAATTACATGGTCGAGTCTAACAGCCTGCTTTTACTGGTCTGCATCTGTACCAAAGCTAGTTCTTGGTGCTTTCTGAACCATTTAGGTTTTTCTGTATCAGTCTGACATTTAATATGGTCCCTGCTGTTTATATACTATCAAAACTGGACGTCAAGTTGAGAAAATAAAAATACCATGAGAGTTGAGAGGTGAAAAACATAGGTGAAGTCACGTAGGAAGAAGAGATATGCGTTGTCTACTGTCTTTTTGGCTGTTTTCTTCTCTGTTTTTTCCCCTTCTAATTGATACAGGTGTAGTCAGTCTGTTGCTGTTATGTGGGGGCTAGGGTTGAGAAGGAAGGGGAGCGTTCGGGCTGCGAGGGAGACGAGGAACGCCGGCCGCGGGGCTGCTACCCACGGCCGGGCAAGAGGAAGGTTGTTCCTTCTGATTCTTGCTTGCCTAGATTGATACACCTCCTCTCCTTATATAGAGAGGATTCCTTGACCTCTACACTAATGGGCTGCCCAGTAGGCTCCTCACGTCCTCTAACACTACACCCCTCCTGGACATGCAGCTCGTCCTCGAGCTGCAGCCTAACAAACTCATAACGAAGACACGACTTAAGACAAACCTAACACCTAAAAATAAGCCTTTTACATCTCGGCTCATTTAATTATTGCAAACTAAAATGGACTCAAATTATTTATTTGGACTCCTGAACGTGGACACCCTTCCCACGCCGAACACCTACACATGTGAAGTCGCTTGGATTCCAAGTCACATGCTGCAAACGGGCTTCACTTTGTTAGATGCCTGCTGCTGCCTGAGAAGAATTGCAGCCCACCGGAGGCCCATACTCCAAACCTTCAACCTGGGTCGAAGGGAACGGCCACCTCCGTCCCAGCCGCACACCCGGTCGCCTGCCGCATCCAACCGCTCCAGGAGCAGTTCCTCGGCGGCCAGCGCGCCAACCGCTCGAGCCGAAGGGAGCGGCCGCCGCCGTCAACGTCATCCAAGTCGGCAACCGCCTTGGTTCGGAGGGAACGGCCGCCGTCGTCGCACCCCACGCCGGAAGAGTGCGCCCCTGCCGCAGCAACCCGATTCCGGAGGGGAAATCCTCGGGGGTCAACGCGGGTGCGAGCCCGCGGCGGACGACACCGACGTCGGGCCGCGCACGGTCGACGCAGTGGCTGCTTGTGATTCAGATCGCAGGCATCCTGGGTGGGGGAGCTCGATGCAGACGGCTGTGACGGCGCTGGAGGCCGCGGTCGCCGATGAGTTCCCATGCCGCGGCCGATGCGGACGGCTGGGGCCGCGGCTGCGCGCGGTTGGTCCGCCGCCAAGGCCGTCTCTCGATCCCGCATCTGCTGGCGCGTATCCTGCAGCCGGCGTCGCGCAAGGAGGCTGCGTGCTGCAGCTTGGAGTCGGACCGCCGCCGACGCCTGACGGGTAAGCCTCTTCCCCGCCTTCTCCGTTGCGGTTTGCAACTTTTCGCCTTCGGCTTGGAACTGCTGGGCGTCGGTTATGGTGGCGTCGATCTGCCGCAACTTCTCTTCTCCTTCTTGGATCTGCTGGGCGTCGGCAAAGGCGACAGTGGTGGCCACCGGCTCATCCTCTGGCACGCCGCACGGGAACACAGGCGGCGTGGTGGCGATGGTCGGCGCGCTGCAGGGGAGCGAAGGCGGCGTGGTGGCCTCCAGGACCTCGAGACGCGCACTAAGGGACGCCATCTGCTGGGAGACCTCGGCCACGAGTTGCGCGGCGGCCAGAATCCGTGCGGTGGCGTCGACATCAAGGCCTGGCATCTCTGATACCAGATGTTATGTGGGGGCTAGGGTTGAGAAGGAAGGGGAGCGTTCGGGCTGCGAGGGAGACGAGGAACGCCGGCCACGGGGCTGCTACCCACGGCCGGGCAAGAGGAAGGTTGTTCCTTCTGATTCTTGCTTGCCTAGATTGATACACCTCCTCTCCTTATATAGAGAGGATTCCTTGACCTCTACACTAATGGGCTGCCCAGTAGGCTCCTCACGTCCTCTAACAGTTGCGGTCATAAAATTGTTCAGAGAAGGATGGTGAAATCCTACTCCAATCTCATGAAAGAGAAGGTCCATTGGTGTTGTTGCATATGCATGAACAAATTTGTAGACATGGTATGATGGAGAGAGCATGCATGGGTACCTGGTAGTCTTCCTACTGTTTGTCTTTACTACATATGGATAATAGCTTTGGCAGATAATTTAGGAGTTGTCCAGGCAAGTCTGTTTATATGCGGTTGTGTAGTATCCAAATCTCAATCCTCTAGTAAATCTGATATTGAGTTCTCTGTGTCTGCGAGCAGGCTAGTTGCCAAGACTAATCAGCTGGAGACTGAGAAAGCTCAGAAAGAAGCCGAAGTCCAGAAGGTGATGGAGGAGAATGTGAGGCTACGCGCCATGCTGGACAAGAAGGAGGCGCAGCTCCAGGCGATGAGCGAGCAGTGCAAGTTCATGGCGCTGAACCACCACAACTAGCAGGCGAGGGGCCTGAGGCGGCTGCAGTCGCCCTACTGATGTACCTTACAAAACTACAGTTACATTGCTGTGAGCCTGTGATGGTGAAAGAAGAAAGAAAGAACAGATGCCCGTGGAATGATAGCTTGCCGCTGTCTGAGTTCCAGGGCTTTAATTCTTGATGATGCAAACATTTGTTTCCTTGGGTGCGAATAGTCTGCTCAATTGTAACTGGCATTGTTTCGTCATAAGTTGTGTAGAATACTAGAAACGATCTGTCTAATTTCGCAAGCTCACTGTGACATCGCGGTTGTTGCTTATAGCTGGACGCAGTACTTTTTAACCAGTGTGCTGTGAACGATGAAGATACATTGGTGGCATGCCGCAGTAAAACTGGACATTTGGTGCAATGTTTTACCTAAACTAATTCCAGCAGTAAGGCTGGAATTTAGGCAGGCATGCTGGTTAGTGGTTACTGTTAGTTCTGCTGCTATGCTTCTGTGTTGTCCTGCTGCAAAATACTTGCACATGCAGCTGTGTATCTCTAGCTGAAATTCCGAATACGCCGTAGCACCCTGTATGATAAGCATCTCAGTTCAATTGGCAGTGCGCTGCGGGCCCACCTGTCAGGGGATTTACCTTTTACAGCACGGATCACGATCTCTGACGCTGAATTGAATGTGCCAAACAAACCCAAGGCGGAGCGCAAAACCCAAGCCCAAAGCCAAAAAAAAGGCAGCTGCTGCGACGGCCTCCTTCCTTCTAGTGCGTGGACCTCGTGCGCCTGCGGCGACTACTACTGCTACTACTTGTACCCGCGCGGCCCCGTCCCTTCGCGCAGAGCAGAGAAACCCGCACGCAAACACAGACCCGCGCGATCCGATCTGGGCCGGCCAGCCATGGCGATTAGGGTTTGGCTCCCCGCCCTCCTTCTCGCCTTCCTCCTCGCCGCCTCCCCCTTCACCCAAGGTAACAGCAGCGCGCGCGCGCGTCTTCCGTCTCTTCTCGTCTCTCTCTCGCTTCCCACCACTCAGATCCGCTCCGAGGACCGCTCGCTCTTCGGGAATTCCGCGCCGTGGCGGCGCTAGATCCGCGCGCGTCGCCTCTCCGTGGCGCAGAAATGGAGCTGATCGGGCTCCGTGGGGTTGGGCTGCAGCAGGTCGGGGCTTGGGGGGCGGAGTTCCGGTGGATTTGATCGGTGGTTTTGGAGGGGTTTGGATGCGTTGGTCGGATGTAGAAGTGGGGTCCGAGATGCGACGCGCCGCGGTCTTGGGGAGGGTTGGTAGAATTTTTTTTTTCTTGCGAAAGCTATATGAAGTAAATTTGTCTAGTGCATGCATTTGTGTTTGTGTTTCCATGCTGGGCTAACTAATCATCTGAGGGTTAGCTGTTATTGCATCTGCTCGATGTTTTTTTTTTTGCATGATGGACTAACTGATCATCTGAGGATTAGCTGTTATTGAATCGGCTCGAAATCTTTTGCATGTTGGACTAACTAATCATCTGAGGATTAGCTGTTATTGAATTGGTTCGAAATTGTACTAGACCTCATACTGGCATGCCATTGATGGGTAAAATTTTGGAAAACACCGCCACCTTTTAATCCAGAACAACTCCAACAAGTGGTTACATAAGTAGGAAGTATTAAGAGCTCCGTCATTGATTCCATGTATTCAGTACTAATGTAGTGCCCACATCGCTCTTCTTTTAATGAGCTATAGGATAAGTTTTCTATTTTCTCATTGACCTACTTTTGCATTGATATCTTATACTAGAAGCTCAAACTGGATTCCATTGGTACTGCTATCAAGGTTTTTTTTTATTATTGGTGCAAGGATACCTTATCCTGTTTCATGACATAAGATGGCTAGCATGGCGTTCTCTTGATGAAAATTTTGGCGCCTGTGGAGTAGGTTTTATTATGTGTATCTTGGCTAACTAATATTTCTTATTCCCTATTGCTAGAATTAATTCGAATTTGTATGCATCCTCCTTTAGTAGAATGCCTGTTTGCACTGAATTGACTTTTCCTCCCTTCTTACAGTTGCCAGAGCTCAATCAGAGGAAGATGCTGCTACAGCTGAGGTTGTTGAAGGGGCTGATCTAGGAATTGTTAGCGATGATACACAAGTTTCCAGTGATGAACCTTTGAGCCCTGCTCCTGGTGTAGAGACAGTGTGCGTCTTCCCCAAAAACGCTGGCAAAAGTGAGTACATTTCAAAGTATTCTCTGTTATTTATTATTTTATTGTTCACCCATTTGTCTGTGTATTTATCACTCACGAAACTCTAAACTGAATATATTCATTGCTTACCAGAAAGAAATCCATGCATACCTGCAGCATATGATGTTTCTTTGATATTTTCTCAGGCAACCTTTTTTGTTGAAAATGTGTATGTTGTATTTCATTCATTAACCACTAATGCATTCCCTTTTTACATTGTTGCAGTTGTACCAGCTGGTGAAGAAACTGGATTACTGGTTGGCCTGCAAAATGAGGGTAACCATAATCTTTGCTTCCATATCTTTCTTTATTCTCTCTAGCAAATCACCATCAATGTCTTTTTGTATTACTATTATTAATGTCTTTTTATATTTATATAATTTCCTTTTGCTGGTGGCATGTTGATTTTCATCTCTAGCAAACAGTGCTGAAGCTAGGATTAATAATTGACTTGGGTTACATTTAGTTATGTAGAATTTGTTAAGTGATAGTTTCATATTCATGTGATGAACTGTTTGCTTCACTGCAGGCACTTGTTCATTTGATGCAATTTTGAAATTATTTCAAGTCAATGTTATGTCCTGCTAGTTTGTATATAAGTTTGTGTAATCACCATGTTATGACCATTGAAAGAAATTTGGTTTACATTGAACCAAATGGAGAAAATAGATCTTACGTCATGCTTGGTGCTTGAAGGCCAATTTGAGGGTTTTTCCCCTGGGTGATGGATGCTTGTATAGTCTTCCTCCCAGATTGAATTAATTACTTTTATTTAAAAATAGAGGCATGGTTATGCTAGTGTTGACAGTTCATGTTGCGGTATCTAAGCGATTTACTCCCTTTTGGTGGTTATTATGTCGGCCTACCATTTTTTCGCCTTTAATATTTCTGTATCATACTAATTACTGTGGATTGTATTCTTACACCCTTCGCTTACAATGTGTTTACAGGTGAATCAACTTTGAATGTTGTTGCTGTTCATTCAACTCTCCATCTTCCATATGATCATCGTATGTATGGCCAGAACCTTACTGTTCAGGTGAGGATGTAGGCTTTTTATTGTCTGTCATCTTTTATTCGAGCTGAAGTTGCTGTCCCTGTTGGATATGTCCATCGTCCAACCATGAACCCAGTCATCCTATATTTGGTTTAATTATTTGAGATACATTCTATGTAGTTTTAATGTCAAGATTTAATGTGGAAAATTGTGGAGGAATGATTCCTATGGTTACCAGGGCTCAGGGTCTTCGTATGCTTTGCTAGGGCCTCCTGTTCTTGGTTGGTGGTTGTTTCCTTTTATTGGTGTGTGGTGCGAATTCTCTTGAGTGATTTAAGGTGGGGTTTGGGGCATGGTGTGGATTTTGTTTTAGGTGTGTCTGGATCTGGAGGTGGCAGATTGAGAACAGTGAGGGGGTGTGAATGACAGTTAAAATATGTGGTGTGGATTTTGTTGTACTTACAACACGTTTTCTTAATAGAAACAGCATGCAGCTCTCATGTTTGTATGAGAAACAAATTGTAGGGAGTTTCATTGCTCTGTTGATTTTTGCCCAGCTTCTTGTGCTGGATCAAATGTATCAGTAGATTATATTTTCCTGAAGTTCTTGGTTTATACAATAGGGAAGAGGGCGTCCACCGGATGATTCTGATTGGACGAGCCGGGGTAGAGGGTGGTTGTGTTTGTTTTAGGTGTGTCTGGATCTGGAGGTGGCAGATTGAGAACAGTGAGGGGTGTGAATGGCAGTCAAAATATGTGAATCTTTCTAGGATCTACTCCTTTGCTATCATTGAAATAAGTTAGTGTGGGAGGAATGGAGGTGCAGGATTAAGGCTTAGAGATGGTGCTTGAGTGAGGTGGAGAGAGCAAACAAGTCTACTCATTTACTATCATATCACTTCTGAAAAACGATATTAGTAACTTTTTCATTTCTTAGTTTTGATAGCATATAATATTTGAAAAACGATATTAATAACCTTTATATTTCATGTTCTTTTTGTACAGAATTTCTTCAATGCATCTGTTCCTGTTTCTGTGCAAGCAACCTTCCCCTATACATTTGTTGTGAGCAAGTTCTTGCAGGTGTGTGAATTTTTCTCTACCTTTGAAACAGTCTAAGTTCATGATATTTATGTTTTGTAACTTAAAATAACTAATGATTGACGATGGTTACCTCTACGATGAAGACCTAATGCTTTATGCCTTTGCAGCCTGGAGCCTATGATCTAGTTGGTTACATAGTGTATGAGATTGATCAGCACCCGTACCAGAATGTATTCTACAATGGCACTATCGAGGTTGTTGAGGCTGGAGGCTTACTCAGTGTTGAGTCTGTTTTCCTTATCACCCTTGGGATTGCACTTCTTGGTCTCTTTGGACTGTGGGCATATGGCCAGGTTCAACAGCTCTCGAAGGTAATCCTGTTTTCATGCTTCTAAATTTTCTTTCCTTTGGGCAATTTGTTCCTTTTTTGTTCTGTATAAATATTAGCTGTTGAGCATTCAAGAAACCATGGTGAACCGGTAATTCAGACTGTTTCTTTGTGATTTACCTGAGTCTGTAAATAAGAATGTTGCCATCACTGGATGTTCATTCTAGAAGTGGAGTACATTCACACAGACTCAGCACGTACACTAATGCTGTGTGCTGCATAGCGTGCTTTTAGTTCTCACCGTGCAACCATTAGTATTTTTCTCATCAACTTGTTTAGGTGATGATTAATACAAACTCGGTTTGTGGCTTGATGTCATGTGCCTTTTTTTTTTTGCTCACCAACTTGTTTCGTGGCTATAGAAAACAAAGAAGGCCCCCAAGGTGGAGCTTGGAACTGGAACAACTGATGCCAACATCGATGAGTGGCTGGAGGTATGTTCTTCCTGATGAAACGTCTTTTTGGAAAATGATAGCCATGTCAAGGACTAACAGGCATTCCCTTTGTACCTGCAGGGCACTTCGTTTGCACAGAGAAGCAAATCCAAGAAGAAGCAGACCTGAGCGGCTCATGAAACTAGTTAATCATTTGAGGATCTAGAATGGGCAAATGAGGGTAACAATCACAAATGACTTATGCAGAAGATAGATGGGAAATGGAGGTGTTGAAAACTGTAGTTTCGTGGTCGCGCATCTTTGTTAACACCATTTTCGGCCTTGTTGTGTACTTGGAACTTTCATTCAAACAAAATTTTGTTAAAAAGGTATATGGTATCGCTGCTGTGATTTCTGATCTTAACTGAAACTGGAGCTGCCAAACTTGACACTTATAATATCCTTAGCCCGTTGGAATTTCTCCTTTTTAATTGTCTATAACAAATTTTTTTTCTGGAGAGCTAAGGCCCGTGCTGGATCTCTCTCCCACTCGCCTAGCCTCACCGGGCTAGGTGAAAGCACGGCAAGCTTCCAAGGGGCTTCTGCTTCGCACCAGCTCGGATGAGGATGTGGTCGATTTGGCAAGGGATCAAGACGCGTCCTATAAGTATTTGTGCATCGTCGCTTGTGAATGTGTGATTATGCCGTACTAGGTTTATACTCGTGTTTTTCATCACCTGTATTGGCATGTTTTTCATCGCTGGACTGTACGTCCACGCTTGCTCGTGTCCCTTTCTAGCCTGTGAGAACTGAACCAAATCTTCTCTTGCTAGCAAAAGGTTTAGTACCTCAACACTAAGTTCCTGCATGTCTTAAGGGTCTGTTTAGATCGGTGAGAAATTTTGTGAAATTTACTGTAGCAATTTTAAATCGAAGATTAAGATGACTAAACATGATCTAATTAGAAAACTAATTACATGGATGGACGAGAAATCGCGAGACGAATCTAGTAAGTCTAATTAATACGTCTGATCATAGCCTAATTAGACTTAATAACAATTTCACCCAGGGTTATCAAATGAGTTTTGTCAGTTATCTCCATTTAATACTTCTAATTAGTGTAAACATTCAAATTTACTGTAGCGATGAATAAAATTGCCGAACTAAACAAGACCTTATTAACAATTGAATTCCAGCTTGGTATTTTGATCAACTGTTGAGTTCGTACTGCTGGAGCCATGTAATACGTTTAACCAAGAACTATACCCGAGTAAACATTTAGGGGGTGTTTAGTTCACCCCCTCTCTCCTCCATTTTGCATAATACGCGCGTCCCAATGCACTTTTTTCTCTCTGTGGCACGTGACCCAATGCATAAAAACACTATACATAACAACATCTAAACACCCCTTTAGTGTTGGGGAGAATCATCTCAAAAAGCAGGCATCAGAGTCGGCCCCGTTTGGCAGAGCTCCCAAAGCTGATTCTCAGCTGAATCTAGCAAGAGCTCTGTCAAATAGTTTTTCAGAGAGAAGTGATTCCTAACTGATTCTCTGAAATGAACTAAAGGGCCGGGAGCAGAAAAAAAGTAGCTGCTCCTGATTCTGTGAAGAGATTCTCCATCCTGTTTTTGAGAGTTTTTTTAGAGAATCAAAGAGGATCACTTTCGACCACAGAATCACTTCTCTCAGAATCAGCTCCTACAGAAAATCAGAATCAGGTGGGGCTACCAAACAGGCCCGAAGACGAGCAACATGGCTTGCTTCTTAAGCCGGCTTCTGCATCGTAAGCAGGATACACATGTCGTCATCTGCCGCAGCTCCCCCTCAAATAAAATCAAATCTAACTAGGGATGGCAGCGGGTCGAGTAAGTGCGGGTAAGGCGTTTACCCACCCGCGAGCATATCCGCGCATCCGCCCTTTACCCGCCCGCTGAAAGTGCATCTAGGCTCCCTTGTGGGTTTTGGTGAATTGAATGACAAAACGATTAAAGAACTAACGTGTTTGTCAAAGATAATTTGCAGGGATTAAAATTGTATAATTGATGATTCACTATTGGTCGTTGGTTGAATTCAATGTGAATGGCTCATGTTGACATAAATAAATTAAGTGGTTGTTCCCATTATATATGAGTATGAAAGATGGCAAGCTATGGTGCAATAAAGAAAGAGACATAATGACATATGTGATATATTGGTCTCTTAATTGATGAAAGCTTGTTTATATTGATATGGGATATCTTAAATCATGTCAGATTAAAATGTTGCATAAAGCAAGTTTGGTTGAATGGACAAGAGACATGGTGATATGATTTATTCTTGGTCTATATTTGAAGAATGACTTGCAAACAAGACATGATGACTTTGATAGAAACGAAGGGTCAAAGTGAAGTGAATATATTGCATATCAAGAATTGGTTTTTATTGTTGATACAAACTAGTGTGAAGCTATATATGATGCAAGGATGAAGAGGTGGAATTCGGGATAGTGTTTCTAGGTACTAAGCAATGTGTGATCAAGTTGCGGACTTGAGTCATGTATCTTTGCTAGGGTGACGAAACTTTCTTTGGATTTCAACTTGATGAATCTTGGTCACATGTGGTGTTCATACTGGGAAGTATCAATCTTTCTAGGAGTAAGTTGTGAAAAGGTGAATTGAACTAGAAGTGGATTTCATTCAAAGACAATGGTTCAAGTCACTAGCTCAAGGTTGAAGTGCTCAATTAAAAGAGACAAGGTTGGATGCAACTCTCAAGTAGATATGTTGATCAAGTATGGCATGACTCAAAGTGAAGAAGCTCAAGTGCATCATTTGTATTTATATTTGATCTTGAGTTTAGGTATGCCGTACTATCAAGAGGGATGCATCACAAGAAGCCTTGAAATAGTCTAAGTGCTCAAGGAACCCATGTGAGTTGTTGAGAGACACAAAACCCTCACGTACACACTTATAGGTTTTGCCAGGGCAAAACCGGTGGCACCGGTTTTGGAAACCGGTGTAACCGGTTTTGTGTCAGAATTCTCCAACGGCTAGTTGGTTTGAATTCCGGTGGCACCGGTTTTAGAAACCGGTGGCACCGGTTTTCACTGGGTCTGTAACGGCTAGTTTTTGAGGAGTGGAGTATTTATACCCCACGACCTCCACAGTGGCAAGCTGCTGTTCCTGAGGTTGCTATAGTGCTTCCCTGCTCTTCCTTGCCAAGCCAAAGCCATATTTGCTCTCCCCAACCCCTCTTTGTGAGGTAGCTTGCAATTGTGATATCCTTTGTGTTGGGTAGTAGAGAGAGCAGCCATTGTGTGAAGTTTGAGAGCACCAAAAGCACCTTGAGCACTGTTGGACTTCATCAAGCTTGTGTGATTCATTTGTTACTCTTGGAGCTCCGCTCCTAGACGGCTAGGTGTTGCCCGTGAGCTACCAAGGTGTGGTGAGCTGCGGGAAGTTTGTGCAGGTCGTGCTTCGCCTCCGAAAGGAAAGAAGCAAACTAGTGGAAGGAGGAAATAGCTTGACCTAGTGTGGTCGTATAAGCTTCCTCAACGGAGAGTAGGATTCGCCGTGCCGTGGTGGCTGCTTAGTGCAAGCGGTGAATCCGAACTTCGGGAAACAAATCTTGTGTCTCCCCGCTGGTTTGAGCCTCTTTGTGTTTATATTGCAAATTGGAGAAATTGCTCGATATCGTTGTATTTGTGTTTTTGAGTGCAGGAACTTGGAGATACACAATAGAAAGACATTTCAATCATCATCTCCAAGTTTGGTTTGATTCCGAGCTCCTTAACATACTCTATCTATTTTGGGGGTTCACTGCCCGGGCAAAACCGGTGGAACCGGTTTTGCAAAACCGGTTGTACCGGTTTTGGTGGCAGTGCTCTATATCTGCTGCGTTAGGCGTGCTATTCTTTTATTTGGAGATTCTAAAGATCCTTTTAGAAGTTTATTTACTGAACTTCTAAAAGTGGTATTTAGAATACCCAATTGTCACTAATAAATTTGTTTTAAGTGGCAATTTTTAGGTCTCGCCTATTCACCCCCCCCTCTAGGCGACATCAAGGTCCTTTCACCCGCGAGCCTGCCCGCGGGTAAAAATTTCTGCCTGTATCCGCGCCCGCGGATATCCGCGGGTATCGGGTATACCCGTCACCCGCCAGAAAATTGGCTCATTTCAACAAAAATGACAACATTTGAACAGCCATAATGCAATATATGGATCAAACAATATAATCACACATTGAACATCAACAATTTGATCCACCAGCAGCAATATAATGTCTCGTACACACATTGAACAGCAACAATAATACAATATAATGTCTCATTGTATCAATTATTATAGCATCCAGCAACACCACACGTCCACACTACCACACACACAGTGCACTAGTGGGTGGAAGGATTTTAGGGTTTTTTGGTGGGCTTGCTTTGGACCGAATTGTAATATTGGGTTGATATTTGATAGGGATGTATAGTTCAATGGGTAACGGATATTATCCGCGGGTGAAGGATTTTACCCGTTAGCTGCCCGCGGGTAAAATTTCCCACCCGTATCCGCGCCCGCGGGTGAAATTTCTTACCCGTACCCTTACCCGTCGGGTATCCGCGTCTGCGGGCAAAATTGCCATCCCTAAATCTAACAGGACCGAATAAGAAAACCTGGTTCTTTTTTTTTTGACTTGGTAATCCAGAGTAAAAACCTGTACGGTGCTGCAGGTTATTTCCTCATCAACGTCATTATCTCTTAACATGTTTCATAGTTTGTTAATTCATTCATTTCTACTACTGGAGCACTGTTCCTGGAGTCCCAACATTTCTGTCAGACAACAAGATCGTTGCACTTGTACACCTGAAATTCCAGGGCCACAGGCCAAACCACTCGGGGCAGCAACAAAGAAGCTGGGAAAACATGCAGAATCTAATCAGAGAAGAAACCCCCTGCCAAGCAACAGAAGGCTGGGGGTGATAGGGGATTGGGCATCAGAGTCATGGAAGACGAGCAACACGGCTGTGCCTCGCGGAGGCAGCTTCTGCTTCGTAAGCAGGATAAACATGTCGTCATCTGCCCCACAGCTTCCCCCAGCACAACAACATCAGATCAAAACCCAATCAAGAAATCGCGGGAAAAAAAAAGGATACTAGGCAAGACCGCATTAAAGAAACCAGCAAGTTGAACCAAAAAAAAAAACTCAAGTGGGGGATTATATTACTGCTATAAACATTGGACTCTCCGAAGAAGAAAAACAATCGGGGATGGGGAGACGAAATGGGTAGATAGGTGGCGGCGGTGGCCAGGGATGTGGCCGCCGGCGCGGTATTTATGGATGGGGAGCGCTAGGGTTGAGGGTAACATCTGGGTCTCTGTCGGCCGTCCGATCCGCTACGGCGGCACAGCTGAAAAAAAGGCTACGTCTGATTCTGATGCGCGCTTCGTCCGCTGCTTTTCCGTTTCACAACGGAGATCACGCCACCACACCACCTATTAGACCAACTCCACCGGTGGATCAAAAAAAAAAAAAAGGGATCAAGCTGGGCACGGATGATTCTTGGGTATCGTCTCAGTTGGGCCGGCACCGATGGGCCGACATGGACGCGGTGTTCTATAGTAGTGTCCAAGAGGTGAGCTCATTTCTCGTTGTTCATGCTAATATTTGTTTGTTGTTTTTCTCAAAAAAAATGCTAATATTTGTTGCGGTGGATTAATAAATTCTTGTGATGTTTTTCGTTGATCGGGAGTATGGAGGTAGCACCGTCCAATTGATGGATTAGCCCGCCAAGTCAAGCTACATGTCATCTTTAAGTGAGACTCGGAGTACATGTCCATCATCTTTAATACAGTAGTGTACAACTTATTTGAGTGATTTACCGACTGCAGTACATGTCGTCAGTGCGTGCACTTTACGCTTTTTTATTTTGTGTCATGCTATCTTATACTATGCAACATGAGCAGGACAGGAGAAGGGGTTTAAGAACAAGAGGCACATTGGCCATCTCACATCTTTTGTAGCAACGATGGCAGGAGTTTTGGAATGAGACAAGCTAGGTTGCGATGATACATAAAGGATTAGAGCAAATTACAATGGCACATATTTTTTTCTCCAAATGTTTTGGTTGGCCTAAATTTTATACGCCCATTGCATTATAGGGGCATTCAACTGGTATCAATAAAGCAGCAACATCTGGTCTTAGTTCACACACCGTCTTCCTCACATAATACAAAATAATACATACTAATAAATTAACTAAGAGAGCAGGCGATGCCCGACGTTTGTTCCACAAAAGCTCAATAGTCAGTTGAGGACCCGAGGCCTAACAGCATATTATCACCTCTACCCTCAGGCCTTCATTCCAGGCTGCTTCTTCTTGTTGTAGGATCCCAGCAGCAGCCCTCCTGGCCTCTATCCTCAGGCCTTCATTCCAGTCTGCTGCTTGTTGTAGGGTCCCAGCAGCAGATACGGTCCGGGCCTTTTCAGGATTCCCGTTGTCCCTGCAGACAGTAAAACAGCACGTCTTCAGTGGGTAGAAAAAGAATCCTAAATCCTAATAAGACACCTCAGCTAGGATTGTTTGTGTTTACACTTACACACTACCTAATCCATATATGTGCCAAATCTTCCACTTCTTGTTGCAGCAAGGAGTATGTTTTGGACTATGATATTACATTTTTCAATCTAAACAGGTAAGTTCCTAACACTGCCACAGTGCCACTGATAAATTTGTCTTTGATAACAAAATAGGCCCGACAGAAAGCCTTGTTCAACTGCACTGCCAGTTCCTTACTCTATTTGGGCAATAACCTATACTGTAAGCTAGCTCACTGACATATCTGAATTGGCACCCAATACAATTTTGAGAAATATTCGCATTTGGTTAGGCCTGGTTTCTCTTCCAAATGAATGCCGTATTTGTAGTCTTATGGTTAACAGATTATGTGTTATGGTGGAGATTGGGGTTGAGGGAGAATTGAGGGCAGAGAGAGAGAGAGAGAGATGGATCGCCAGCCAAGAGCGTCTGCCCACGGCCGAGCAAAAAGGAAGGGTTTTCCTTCTAATTCCTGCTTGATTCAATTGATAAATCTCCTCTCCTTATATAGAGATACCCTCCTGAGTTCTTACATTATGCGACATTGGTTGAACATACAGCATCATCACATCTGGTGGTCGGTGGAATACATCTACCTCAGTTCAAATGCTAGGCTAGGGCTTTAGCTTTATTGTAGCCCAAAAGGAATTTAAGATGATAACATAAGATGCAGGGTATTACCCTGCGGAGCTGCAACCTATCCTAAAAAAAGTGGGAAAATAGGTACTTGCTCCAGTCACAAATATAAGCAACTTTAGGATCGACGCGGTCTACAAGGTGAAACCTTGACTATCGATTTCTATAGAATATATTATTTCAAAGCTAAACAAGTTTGACTAGGACAATCCTAAAACTACTTAAATCAGAGGAACCAGTATTCATTTGATCAACAACTATTAGCCCGCCTAGCAACCATACTGTAAAAAGTAGGGCCGCAAGTTCCTTGTTGGCAGCCTAGCAATATCTAAAAATTTGCTCCAACAGTAGTTCAAAGTGTCAGTCATATATCTGGCAACCCTTGTCTGCCTCGTATCTTTAAAAAGGGATCAAATTTGAAGGGCTTAGAATAGTTGAAGTCTCCCTCCAAATATGTATAATGGTTAATTACCCCATTGCTACTGCATATTAGTAATCACCCATTCACTCTATGTACCAATGAAGGATACTACTATTGCTTTTATCCTGGTGATGGATATCCTGAACCGCTTGATCGCAAAAGCAAAGGACATGGGAGTTCTGCAACCTATTGCTTTTCCGGCAATACAGCATCATTGCAGCCTCTACGCAGATGATGTGATCCTATTCGCATCGCCGGTCGCACATGAAGCCAGAGCTATCTCCCACATTCTGAGGATCTTTGCTGAGGCATCCGGACTGCAGACAAACATTCAGAAGTGTTCTATCACGCCAATCTACGGGTGCGACGATACTCTACATCACTTCACAGAGGTGCTACCATGCCCGATCGCCCACTTTCCGATTCAGTACTTGGGAGTGCCGCTGTCTAACAGACGCCTTCCAAAGTCCTGCTTCCGCCCGGTCATCGAGCGGGTTGCAGCACGATTGCCGGCATGGCAAGGGCCACTGATGAACAAAAGTGGAAGGCTCACTCTGATGAAATCGACCCTGACCTCCATGCCGCTATATATCATCATGGCGGACAAACTCCCTTCATGGGTCGTGCAGCAAATTGACAGCATCCGACGAAATTTCCTTTGGACGGGGCAAGACGTGGCAGTCAGGGGCAAAAATACAGTGGCCTGGCCAACTGTTTGCCGGCCGACACAATTGGGCGGGCTCGGAGTGCTTGACCTTCGGCTCGCGGGTTTCGCCTTGCGGGCGCGTTGGCTTTGGCTGCACAAGACCGATGGTGCTAGGGCCTGGTCGGCGCTTCAACTACAGGTGGAGCCTGAGGTGAATGCGCTGTTTGACGTCTCCATCGTGACCATACTGGGTGACGGAGCACGTGCTCTGTTTTGGACGGACAGCTGGATCGACGGCACATCTGTCGCCCGTCTAGCGCCTGATCTAATGCCGGCTGTACCCAAGCGAATCCAACTCTCAAGAACGGTTGCTCAAGGGCTCCAGAACAGGAGCTGGACGACTGACATAAGAGGGGGTTTATCTGTTCAAGCGGTGATTCAGTATGTGAACCTTTGGCATCGGATCAGAGGCGTCGCAACAACGCCGGGGATGCCGGACCAATTCCGGTGGCGCTGGACCGTGGATGGTGTGTACACGGCGGCTTCGGCTTACAAGCAGCTTCACGTCGGTGGAATTCATATGGAGGGACACGCGCGTATATGGCGTAACTGGGCACCACCCAGGGTGAAGTTCTTCACCTGGCTGGCGATGAAGAACAAGTTATGGACGGCCGAACGACGACGACGGCATGGACTGGACGCGCGGGACGAGTGCTGGCTATGTGATCAGGTGCAAGAAACGACGGAACACCTCCTGGTATCTTGCTCCTTTACCAAGATCACATGGTGGAACGCCACTTCACTCATGCACTGCTCATGCTCCTTCATGCCTGCCAACGCAACGCTCCAACAATGGTGGAGTCACTTGAGAAGCATCCAGCCACCAAGCCGGCGGAAAGGATTGGACACGCTATTCATGCTCGTCATCTGGTGTGTATGGAAGGAAAGAAACGCAAGGTTGTTCAACGATCGAAGCTCCACGACAGAAGAGCTCCTGATCACCATTCGACGAGAGATAGACATGTGGATCATGGCGGGTGCCTCCAGATTAGGTCGCTTAATCTCTGAGTAGTCCATGTACTTCCTTTTAGCCGTTGTTTCCCCATTGCGACGGCAGCTCCTGCCGCTGCACGGGCGTTTCTGCCACTTGGCGTTTTGGGCTTGTAAACTCTATTTCCTCTTAATACAATGATATGCACGATCGTGCGTATTCGAGAAAAAAAAAGATACTACTATCTTACAGTCTATCTAGAGGCATTGTTACGTACTTTGATTTCTACAGAATCGCACATGTAACCCCACAATCAAAATAAGGATGCAGCACCAAAATAGAATTACCTGAAGCACTCTTGAGATATTTGGATATCCCACTGTGTAGATATGCAAAACCGTAGCAGGCAGACCTCGTTGCATCAAACTCAATGACACCTTGGAGCTTGTTATTTGCCATGTCTACATCAATCACCCAGGCCTTGTCGTCGTCGATCTCTATCTTGACCATGAAGTAGACGGTAGCATCACCAGCTCGCAAGCTTAGTGTGGGTTGGAATACGCGGAGCCTCTGGAAGGGTGGCAGAGGCCTGCCTGCATTGTCATGCATCTTTGGCAGGAGCTCAACCTGTGGGTTGCTGATGTCCATCTCGAACGAACTTATTGTGTGCTGTATCTCCCAATGATCCTCCACAGGACTAGTAATCGGCCTGCTCCATGTGGCAGCCATCCAACCATCTACGATGCAATGATTGCGGTAGAGGGGACAAGGCTTCCAGAAAATTTGATGCTGAACAAACTTGATGCTATCTTCCACAACAGGGGACTGAACAAGAGGAATCAACGAAAGAAAGCAGCTCTGTTGATGTACACGGCATGGAACCTTTGGAAGGAACGAAACCGAAGAATTTTTGAAGGAACATCGATGAACCAGCAGCAAGTGTTTCAGATGATCAAGCAGGAAATTGATATCCGGGTTAGGGCCTGCGGGGGTCCTGTTGTATCCTAGTTTTATTATGTTAAGTAAGCTTAGAGAACGAGTTTTTTTTGGTTTTATGTAATATCAACTTTGTAATGATCCGCATGCTGCTCCTTCTTAAATGACACGGCAGTGCTCCTGCCTCTCTTTCAAAAAAAAAAAAATCTTCCACAACAGCAATGTCCCGAGAAAGGCGTCCATCACCCTGGATTGGTGCATTTGGCCGGAGAGGCGGCGGAACCTCGATGTAGCGAAGCCTGGGGCTGTCTTTGAGCAGGAGCAAATCGCAGAGCAGGATGCCCCGGTGGAGGTCGACAAAGCCCATGGTGCCATCTTTGCCTCCTATGGCGATCACCTTGCTGGTGAAGTGCAGAAAGTAACCATTTTCTTTCCGTAGCTGGTCGTCGACTGAGAGGGCATATGTCGCCCAAGATCCGAGCTTGGAGTCGTAGAGATAGAGGAGGAAGTGCCCGCCCACTAGCCTGTGGTCACGACAGAGAGCAGCGACCATGTAGGGCTTATCTTGGGGGGCGCGGTGGGGGCGCAGCAAGGGGAGGTCGTCGTCGCTGCTGTCGTCGCGGCGGTCGGTGGTGTGGAAGCTGAGGACACCAACATCAGAGGGGTTGAAGACGTGGTCTTTGGGGGGGCGGTCGAGCAGCGTGAGCTTGGGCCCCCCATCGCCGGCGGGGCGGTAGATGTAGAGGTCGTGGTCAAAGAATCGGTCCTTGTCAGGGCTGAGAGCGATACGGAGGAGGACGAGGTTGGCGTCCGTGCAGATGACCTGGGGCTCCACGGCGATGACCTCCGGCTCCTTGGCGCCGGCGGGGCGGCGGCTGCAGAAGACGCAGATATAGGAGACGCGCGGCGGGCGGGCGAAGCAGAAGGTGACCTGGATCTGCGCGCCGAACTTGGAATCCGAATAGGCGGTGGTGGCGTTGCGGCGGTCGGCGATGTAGGCTCTGTCTTCGAGAAGCACCAAAGGGATTTCACATTCCCCCTGAGCATCGTCGTCGTCAAGCGCAGGAGGGTGCAAGCTGGCCTCTAGCGGACTAACCAAACACCAGCGGGACGACATGGATCTCTCCCTCCCTCCTGCCCTACAGATCACTGGGTTTTGGTGGGTTTTTCGATGGCTCGATCCAATCCACCAATATAAGTAATAGACACCAGCCAGCAGTACTTCAGTCTCACAACAAATCAGCACCAGCCATCAGCCACCAGCCAGCCAGCAGTACTTCAGTCTCACAACAAATCAGCACAGCCATCAGCCACCAGCCAACCAAACAGGCTGGGCTAAAACCGGGCAATTCAGCCACTGCACAAACTTGTATGGAGGACCCGGTACGGAGGTAGTATGCAGCAGATGATTACAAGAAAACACAGCATAATTGTCTACCAGCAACAAGAGCAAAACTGTTGCAGCTTTGCACCGACACTAGCAGCATGCTTTACAACAGAGAATGCGATGGAAGCTAAGACGCCATTCTATCCATATTTACAAGGTCCAGAGAACTGGATTAGGGGTAGGAATCTGGAATCAACAACATTGCCGCCACGCTTTGTTTTAGTGTACACAATCTTGCTTGCTTTGCGAAACAGCAGCTCTCCCATAGTGTTCAACTGTCTGCGATTCAACCTCCCGCACCCCATGAGAAGAATATCAGCAAATGGGCACCGGTCAATGGGTTCTGGTTGCTAAGCATAAGCTGGCACTTGAGAAAATCACACCACCAAAGCTTCTGATACTGAATGATGACAGCTACTTCTGCTGAGTGATAGCATCACTGCAGAACTTCTTGAAATTTTGGCACTCATCCGTCAGGAAGTCACTGCAAAAATTTGAGGATGTTAAAACTATTCTAAAAAAAGGCAGCATAGATGGACTACAGGTAGACAGTAGACTTACTGGATCCGCTCTACCATTTCTGCATGATCCCATCTAGGACTCCACGGATAGTCATTTATCGGGGGCGACGTAATAGGTGTCCCATCGGCATTACAGTGCTGCAGAAGGAATCAGGAAAGCGAGCGTCATTCCAAGTCTCAAACCATGGAGGACCAATTAGGATGCGTATTTTGTAACCATTATAGTAAATAAAGGTCTATAAAGTGAAGATTTTCATTATTTATCTTAGTACCATCTAAGTGGTAAAATATACTTATGCGGCTCTGCTGCTCTTATAACCTACACCCAAAAAGGAACAACGAACTGAGGCTAGGCTACTAACAACCAGCTAAAACTAACTATGCCAGACACCCAAGCAAATTAAGTGACATAAAAGGGTTTCAACTACATATTTGCTTCTTCTTGAGATCATTTTCACTACATATTTCCTTCTTCTTGAGATCATTTTCAGAACAACAATCAAACATCACCACAAAGGGAAATTATTACATGGAATAGAATAAAGCCTGAAAAAGTAATGGCTACAGTTACAACAAATGAGAGAAATTAAAAATCCTATCTAAAACTTTTGGAATTTTCTGAGAAAAACCAGACAAGTAAAAGAGAGGGTGAAATACGTACATATAAATTTCCAAGAACACACTCAAAATCTTTTACGAGATATGAAAATGATAAACCACAAAGAGTGAAGAAAAAAAATCCTATCTAAAACTTTTGGAATTTTCTGAGAAAAACCAGACAAGTAGAAGAGAGGGTGAAATACGTACATATAAATTTCCAAGAACACACTCAAAATCTTTTACGAGATATGAAAATGATAAACCACAAAGAGTGAAGAAAAAAACGGTGTACGTCCTGTATTTTTGTCTTTTGTAGCAAGTGGCAGTGTTGATTTTATATTGCATAAACAAAGTTGATTTTTCTTTTTGCTACAAGAAAAATAAAAGGTGTCTACTTCACTATGCAGTTGTATCAAAACTCAATTCTACTTGATGCATTGCAGCATTTTTTTTTTAAAAAAAAAGAGACCTTAGAACAATCAAGTAAATTACAAATAAGCATAACCGGTGACTAGTCAAATAGTGACCTGAGAACTCTGCAATGTGAGGATAGGTTGTTGCTTTGGGAATTGAAGGGGGATGGCAAAGTGAACCTGCAGCACCAGAATGCGTTTCTTGTCACTTGTTAATGAATTAATCCACAATTATAAGCTAAATGACAGAATACAAATGGATGATGCAAATTGTCAAAAAAAAAGCTGAATTAAAGAACGCAAAATTATTCAGAGTGCGACATTACACAGTTCGTAATATGCAAAGTCAAGAAGAAATGAAGAAAACATACTCCAAAAACATATAGCTTTTAATTGTTTCAGCATAAGAATTGCGGAAAATGAATCAGCACCAACATTCTGAAAGCTGGTGGCTGAATACCAAATACAGCATTATGGTGTTGTTGCACAAGAAATAACATTGTTTCTAGATGTTTGATCCTTTTCTTTCTCAGAAGCCAGTTTGGTTTTCTTTATTGTTTCTGCATTAATCTGCTCACAAATTTAGCACAATTTGCAGTGTCACTATGGGCGTGTTTGGATGCTGCTGCTGGCTTGCGCTGGCCGGCCAAATATTGGCAGCCGATTTGGCCCTGGATTCAACAAATATTTGGCGCTGATCCAAACATATGTGCTAGAGTCAGTCAAAGGCCAAAATTTGGCTTGGCCACCCAGCGGCAGAAGCCAAACACACTCTATGTCCAAAGCAAAAGGGAGAACACAACTCCAGAAGAATAAATGAACTTTTACTCTCTCTTTTTCTTATTAACACATCAACACCATGGGATTGAAAAAAAAACAAGAGATGACTAGGTTCATGCATTCTGTCACATACCAGAAATGTAAAAATTCCTGAAATTGAAAGGACTGTAGCTCTCCTGCAAAAGATCTGATGCACAGATGTATCATTAGGAAACTTGACTAAACACACAATTATGTAAAAAAAATAATGCCATATACATACTGGATCAGCCTCTATTGGTCTCCCAAAGGTAGGAGCCAGGGCTTCAATAAAACGTCTTCTGGAACCAATTGAAGCTGATGCCTCCACAACCTTCAGTATAAGTAACAAAGATAATGTTAAGAACAAAAAGGAGCATAAAAATTATGCAAAGATAATCTCCTACTTCATGGGTTTTCATGATATCATATAGCCATCAGCTAGGCAACAACTAGATATTTTAGGCAGCATTGCCAGGTCAGAGTCACTGTCTCAGTGACGGAGAGGAGTCTGAGGGCATCCCTCCCTCCCTCTCTCTGGGAATCATGGCAACAATGCATAGCTTAACTAATTAATAAATGCTTGAACAACATACTTTGGTAAACAAAAAGCCCATCGGTTGAAATGCCACCAGATAGCAAGAAAAGCATATGAAGATGCTGTCAAGTTTACAGCTGCCATCCAAATAATAGTGCAATACCTACTGTTTTTCCCACTTCATTGTTCCTTCTGTTGCAGTCTCCCATCACTTTCCAAAATACCGTAGCCAGAAGAAAACTAGAACACACAGATTTAATGCAACTGAAACAGATAGCCCGTAGACATTCTGCTATCCCCAATCCCCATGTCATATCTTATATGCATGGCATTGACATGAAAATTGCACGACAATAAATGCAAAACAACAGCAGCATAGCTTACCAGCAGGTTAAGACTTTCTTCTAAGGCCGGAAGATACTCCGCTAAACACCTGCATATGATAGACCAAGGAGAGTCATCAGTTACATAGTCATATTTGCATCTGTTTGAGAAATGCTGTAATAAATCAGGAGAGAGGAGACAAGGACATAACAAGCGTGTTGTGTGTGTCATAACATAGTACGCAACAAGATAACAAAGAAGCAGAGATAGTCTTCATCTTGCAGTGTGGCAAGTTGACTTACATCCCATTTGACCATGGAGGAAGTTTCACATCCTCAACTGAGAAAAGTGATTTCAAATCTGGTGTTGAGATCAGTTTGAGTCGTGGAGCAGAAGGAGCGGAAGAGTAGCTTGAACTTCTACTGATTGGAAAAATGACCTGCAGAAGAAACAGGCAATGTATTTTTCAAGTAAACAATAGAAGCTCCTATATTTCATTGGGTTGTCCAAACTATAGAAGGACAAACTGAAAAGAGATGGCAAAAAATATACATGCACCAGGATGGCAAGAAGTTATATGCATGCACCAGGATGTGTATGGCACAAATTGGAAAGTTCCAATAGAGGTCTCTCAGTTTGTTCGCATGCAAAAATCAAACAAATGCTTCTAATTACACATATGATTGAAATCTCACCTATCTAAAGAAAATACTTAAATGCAGACATGATATTGATGTGCGAAAGCCTTTTTTTTAATCTCAGTTTGTAGTGCGTTGTGGTTATTGATATGGTGCTCTAGTCAATCTGACATGCAAAAGGTGGCAAAGCTAGTTTTATGGGAAACAACAGTCAAAAGAAGTATTCTGAATCTGCCAGTAACAATAATAGAGTAATCCTCATGACCATACTCTCCACATATCTTGGTTAGAGAACATGCCGATTAAGATGTAGCAAGTATCTACCACCAGATAAAATATGGTCTAGAGGCCTTATCTGGCATTGCAAATTTTAGTAATAATTTCAAATTTCAACAGGACCTGACTAGTTGAGATTATCCTGGTATAATATTTCTCACCAAGACAACAATTCATCATCAATGCTACTACTACTATAAAATGTCCATTCTGTGTCCATGGAACCAGTAGCTTTAGAGGTTAACCTGTAGATGGATCTTTTGAGGCAATCTCCAAGGACATCCTTGCACTAGTTTGGCAAAGTCGAAGTCGAAGTCCAGAAGTGGTACAGCAAATTTCACTTCATCTCCCTACAAAATACAACAAATACAATGTGAGAGTAGATATCAATTTTCATGGGAAAAAGGTTGTGGAAGTAGGTAAAGTTACCCTATCAGCTGATGGTACCATGCAGACTTCAATCCCCTGTTCATTGAGAGAATTTCAAGAAGCTGTTACTCATCCAACTTATTCAATAAAGCCGTTACTCATCCTACTTATTCAATAAACTGTGCTAACTGGATTACTGGAAGAGCAGTTGGTAGTAACTAGCAAGCCAGCCATGCTGCTTAGCCTTCGACACATACTTAAGATCTTTTATGTTTCTCACTCACTACTGCAACCATACCAAATAAAGGCTGATCTACGAATGAAATCTAAATCTTACAATTAGATATGTGGCATATTAATCTAATATCTCAGTGCCACTAAATGTGGAAGTGTGGAAAAGCGTTACGCCGTTACCTCTTTAGAGAGAACTGTGCTTAGTTCAAACGTCACCCTTGCATCATCCACCTTGGCAACCTGCTTCTTGTGGTATTCGATATACAATTCCCTGCACCAAACAAAAATAGAATGAAACGCTATCGAAATAAAGTTAGCACCAAAAGTACCAGGAGTATCCCAACATGCTTTCGTCAACAACATATTATCAATTCTTGCCACCCACGTGCCTACCTGACAAACTGGTTAAGAAACAAAATTGGGAAAAGCATGCAGTCATTCAATCCCAACACTAACAGAAAGGAAAAACACCATCAGCATCCCTAACTCCTTCTTCACAAATATAGTTAAACCATCTTCCCATGTTTGTGATCCTCAGAACTTAGCACTACTAACTCCAACCAGAAACTATACAGTGACGATGACACCATAAGCATAGACAGCTCGAGAGCAAGAAGATCCTCACCGGAGCTCCTGTACTATTGCAAGGAGTCCCCTGCGGTCGCGGCAATCCCAACGTGCCAAGCAGCTCTTATCGCCATTTCCAGCCTCGGCATAATCGACCAGCGGTTGGAACCCCTCATCCTCCGGCCCGAACACCACGTCAGGCGCCACCTTGGGAGACAATGCATTGTACACGAAATCCCCTGCGCTAGCGGAATTAGAGCCGCCGAATCGAAACCTGAACCCTAGAGCCCATCAGAGGCTTTGAGCGAGGGAGCCTTACACTGGACGTAGTCGAGGCAGAAGGGGATAGAGAGCGTGAATCGATCGGCGTGGCGGCCGGTGCGGTAGCCGGACCAGATCTGCCCCACCTGGAAGCGAGCGAGCGAAGTGAGACGGGGGGAGCGGCGAGGCCGGGCGAGGCGAGACGAGGAAGAGCGGGGGGTGAAGCGGATACCCTGATGGGAAGCTTGGAGTGGGACAGCAGGTAGCTGAGCTGCGCGGCGATGAGGGGCGCGAGCGGCGGCGCCGAGGTGAAGGCCGGTGCGGCGGCGTCGGCGGACGGAGACATCGCCGTCGGCGGATGCGGCTGGCGATGAATTCCGGAGGTCTCGCAAGCAAACCAAAGTTTATTTTCCTCGCTTGGTCTGGTCTTGGACTTGGGTTTAGAAGAAGAAAATGGTCAAAGAGCTTTGGATTTGGGGTTGCATTTTGGGTCCGTATGATATTCCAGGGTTTCTAATTTAAGCCCAACACTTCCATGTGATAGTCCTTCATTTTTTTAAAAAAAAATATACCACTTCATTAGGGCGTCTTTTGTGTTTTGTCAAAAAATAAAATTCCAAATAATAACAAAAATGTATGAAAATCATCTCCCATTAGGCTTATTGCAAACACTGTTTGGCTACACGGACTTTTAGCCCATTTACACGTCGTGTAAACGCTACAAAGTGGCTAGCCGAGCTTGTTTAATAACCATTTAACTCGTTTAAATCTCATGTTAATGTGTATGTGTTAAGTACAGTCAAGGTCTATGCGTACACTGAATATCAAGTGACCTTAAGTTTTTAGCACTTCTGTTCTCCAGTACACTCATGCATTATTACTTAACAAATATCATTGAAAGCCATGATAGATGATGTTTTTAGGTTCTCTTTTTATGCAGTACCATAATTTTTAATTTTTCCCATAGACAATAGCTAATTATTAGTCCAAATATCATTTTTAGGTACGAAGATGTCAGTTGTGACTATTATGTAGCCCAACAAAGTAACAAATGAGCCTGCAAAACACCAAGCTCTTTTCATCCATGCAGATAATTCCATAGCTTTCAAGAATCAGGACACAAGCCTAGCATCTTATGGTACTGCCTACCTCCGGACCAGTGATTAAACAGCTAGAAGCAGCTGACATAAGGAGTGGGCATAAATAACCGGAACAAAAACCGAATCAAAAGAACCGGAACTAAAACCGAACTAATCGAAACCGAAAAATTGGTTCCCAGTTCGGTTCCAGACATCGTGGAACCAAATTTTTTATGTTTATTTTGGTTCCAGCTCTTAATTAACCTAAAGAACCGAATTACATGAGCTTGTACTTCACATATTCAATTATTTACATTTTGTAAATTAAATTTGATTTAAATGTGATTTATCATGTTTTGACTGTCATGCATTTGTGGTAATGTATCATTATTTCTCGCTTGTTAATTATTATTATCTAAAATAGAGGAATTGTAATCCAAATTTGCTTTTAAAACTAGCGCTTTTTTTTTGTCTTAGCCACTGTTGATAATATTCGGTTAGTTCGGTTATAACCGAAGCCGAACCGAAAGAACCGGGAACTAAAATGCTCGATTCCTAAAATTTCTCAAAACCGATCGGTTCCTATTTTCTAGTAACTCGAAATTCGTCAAAAACCAAAGAACCGAACCAAAACCGAATGCCCACCCCTCACATAGAACGTGCTATGCCCAGTCTAATGAATGGCCTTTCTTTGATTTTGCTAGTGATTCGTTGAGTACCCACACATAATTACCTCAGTGTCTGGCGTGTGCAGGTCAGTGCTCCAGACAGAGGATTTGATTTTTGATACGATGTTCGTCGCCAAGCATATGAAAACATCGTTCAAAAGATTTTTGCAGCAAGGGAATGTGTAAAATGACAATAGCATATTCAGATCATCAAAACATTGTTTGCACGGGGAGGTTGGTTTGCACCTGATATGTTGCCATGGTCCAAATTATCAGTACTGGTTTGTTTCTTTAGTTTCTTGGCAAAATGGTACGCTCAGTTTTTTGTGCATAGGTTCACATCAGATTTTTCTCTGCTACTAAAAAGACTGCAAGGTCAGTGTTAGGCACGTGGTTCTCCTTTGCCGGCGGAACCACATCAGATTTATGTAAACTAGACACTGTCTGGACCTTGGCTAAAGTTTAGACATACAATATTCGGATGCTAATTAGAAGAACTAAACATAAATTATTTATAAAACTAATTGCAGAAGCCTCGAGCTAATTCACGAGACGAATCTATCAAACATAATTAATCCATCATTAGCAAATGGTTACTGTAGCACCATATTGTCAAATTATGGACTAATTAGGCTTAACAGATTCGTCTCATGAGCTATATCCATCTGTGCAATTAGTTTTGTAAATAGCCTAAATTTAATACTCTTAACTAGCATCGAAACATTTGATGTGACTGAGCTAAATTTTAGCCCTGCCGGATCCAAACATCATGCAGGTGGCAATGCAACTTGTCTTTAGACAAACAGGGGATTAACAAATCCTATCTTGTCCTGGGTATAAAAAAAATCCACAAGTTTATAGATTTCTATGTACAATATGAAAAATGGCAGATGAAATCTCCTCAACCAAAACTGCCAGAATGTATGTTACTTACCACTTATAAGATTTCCTCCACAATTCGTATTTTTTCCCCAAAGTTTATCAGTTTCTTATGCAACCAAAGTAGAAGAAACTGATTCAACGGCTTTACCTTTTGAAGGCACCGCACAATTTTTTTACAAAGGCCTGTTTAGTTACCTTCAACTTTTCAAACTTTACTATTCATTAAAAGAAATCTTACATGCATGGAGTATTAAACGTGTGTTAATGACAAAACTTATTCCATAACCCCCGGGTAACTTTGCGAGACGAATCTAATGAGCCTAATTAGGTCATGATTAGACAACATCATGCTACAGTAAACAATCTCTAATGACGGATTAATTAGGCTTAATAGATTCGTCTCACGATTTCCCGTCCATCCGTGTAATTAGTTTTATAATTAAATCATATTTAGGCCTCCTAATCTTGAGTTTAAAATTGCTACAGTCAAGTTTGCAAGTTTGAACTCATGAACTAAACAAGGCCAAAGTTTATTTGCTGTTGGGTTGGACACAGGCAGGGCAGAGGGCACGGCCAAAAAAATTCGAAATTTGGCCCCGAATGCAAATAAACGCCAAATTTTGGCTCGGCAGCGAGGAACGCAAACCAAACAGGTCTGTCCAATTCCGCCTCCCGCACCCGTCGCCGCCGGCCACCGCCCCCCTCGGGTCCAAAATGGCTCCGCCCGCCCGCGCCACGGCTCCCCAGCCCCGTCCCCCGGACGTTCGGGCGCTGCGCCTGCGCCCCACCCTGCCTCAGCCCGCGTCACGGGGACGCCGCCTGGGGCTCCCCGCGCCGCCTCCGGGACGGATGAGGAGGAGCTCCAGGAGGGGGCGCGCGCTGCTGCCACGCCCGACGTCGGCGCCGAGCGCCCGAGCGGGCTCCCCGCGCCGCATGGAATCGGGCGAAAGTCTAGAGCGACGCCGGCTTCGGCATCCCTGCCCCCTCCTTCGCGCTCTCCGGTGCCGGCGAGGTATAATTTATTTATTTTATAATCCTTTTGTTTTAAAAAGATGAAGCAGGAGCTCTGCTGATGCACTTTATAAGAAGAAATCAGTATTAGGGTTTAGGGTTCTGCTCTGCCAACGCCAGCAGAACACCCAACCAGCCTGTTGGCCATTGGCTTTGATAATAATGTTTTAGCCATGCTGATAGCTAGACTAGCTTGCTTGAAATCAGTAATAGATTTTGCTTCTCGAGACTTTGGAATTAAAACAACATATATTTAGAGTTCAAAACATTGAAGTGTTGCATTGTTGGTTGAAGAACTAGTTCACTGCCTGCATCATATCCTCCTTAATTATATCCCATGCCATTTTATAGAATCTTCCGATGAATCCATCAGGCCCATGTGCCTTTTCAGAATGTATGGACATGATCACATCTTCATCTTCTGTAAATTCGTCTTCCAATTAATCCAGATTATGTCTTGGCAGATTTAACCTTTCACAGTTCAGTGTGGTATCTATGTGCTTCGCTGCTCTGGAGAGCCCCTTGAAATGATTAGAAATGGTTTCAGCTTTGTCTTTATGAAGATGCACATTACCACCATGTCATTGCATTTCTAAACTTTGTATGAAATCTTTGTGCTGCCTCCATTGCTGGATAGAAAATTTTCGAGTTTGCATCTCCAGCCTTCAAAAATATTACTCTAGGTTGATGTCTTGCTCTGATCTTCTCAACTGCAGTCATTGCAAGATCACTAGGGTCGGTGCCACTTCCTCACATGAGAACAGTAGGCTTTCAGAGGGTACCAGCACTATAGTCTTGAGAACAAGGACAGATGATATGGAATCCATGAGGAGAAGATTAATCCTAGCTGAGTCCAAAGTTGCTAAGGAGAAAGAGAATGTGAGGAGAGGGCTGGAAATTATCAAGAGGAAGGACACGCAGCTTAAGGAGTTAAAGAAGAGATCCAATGCAATGGAGCAAGAAGTCAGGAAGAAGGACGCAAAGCTCAAGGATGAAGAGGAGAGAACAGCTACACTAGTACAAAGGTACTTTCAACTGTCGTGCTGTTGTTTCTAGTTATCATTCTTTTACAAGTGTTGAACCTTGCTTAGTAAATCGCCTATACCTTGGTAAACAGAACTTTAAGAAATGGTGCGACAGATGACTAGAAGAACATTTTATTTCATCTTCCCAATTTTGAACAAGGATGTTGGCAAGGATATTATAATGATTTATATATTTATGTATATGTATATGTGGTACCCAACACGCCAATCTTTTACCTGTAATTGACGATTTTGAGTTTTGCTATGATTGTGAGTAGGGTACTTCAAATGAGCACAGAGACAAAAGACTTGTATCATGGGCTGAAGACACAGAAAGAAGTTGAGCTGCAGTTGTGGATAGTGCAAAAAGAATTAGCTATTGAACTGGCGAAGTTGGAGGAGAACGTGAGGCTGCTTCACGATGTTCTTAAGAATGTGGCACAGCTCCAGGAGCTGGAAGTGCAAAAAGAAACTAAAGTGCAGAAGATGATGGAGGAGAACTTAAGGCTGCTTTGCATTGTTGATAAGCAGGAGGCACAGCTCCAGGCGATGAGCGAGCAATGCAAGTTTCTAGCACAACAGATGCCGTGAGATAACTCATGCTGCTGCTACAAGGGTAATTTTTCCTTAGATGCGCTAGAGTTAAATGTGTATAATAGACTAAAGCGATTAGATGCGCTAGAGTTAAATGTCTATAATAGACTAGAAGCAATCTTTTGTTACTGTGCAGAATCATGTGGATTACAAAGTATCTCGGTAGGAAACGATGCAGATTATGAAATGTAACAAGTCGTTATAGTAGTACTAAAATATACGTGACGAAAAAAAACTACGGCCAAGAGGCCTTTGTGAGTCAATACTTAAGAGTTGTAGTTTTAACTCGCAACAAGGCTTTGACCAGGTAATTTTCGCCAATGTGTTGAAATGTTTATTCAAGTGCCCAATGCTCATGTTCGTATTCATGTACGTCGCACTAGCTTAAGGATTCCCGGCGCCAATTTGGCAGAGTTCGAAGTCCAGAAGTAGGGCAACAAATTCACCTCATCGGACTAAAACAGGGGCACAACAATTGCGTATCGGATGAGATATTTACATGTTCCAAAGTACAAGTGAAAAACGGCAGATGAAATCTCAACCAAAACTGCCAGAATATTGGCACTGATAAGATTTCCTCCATGATTTGCATTATTTTTACAGTTTATCGGTTTCTTCTACAACCAAAGTAGAACAAATGTGTCGTCATACTGGGGTAGGTGAATTTTGCATAGCTGAGTAGTCCTGTTTAACATTCTTCAGCAGATTGTCGCTGTTTAAGCTGATACACCGTGCAAAGTTTCTGGATTTTTTTTTTTTTTTGCTTTTGTTTTCCCTAATAGTCTAATACCCATCACCATACCGAGGACTTTTCTGTTCTTATGTACACTCACCCATTTTTACTTGACAAATATCATTTCAAGCCATGACAGATTACATTTTTAGGTTCTCTTTTATGCACTATTTTTACCCCATAGTCGACAGCAAATTATTAGTCTAAATAACATTTCCAGATATGAAGATGTTAATTTGTCAGTTGTCACTACTATATAGCCCAACAAGCCCACAAAAGAGCCTACCAAATCCCTTTTCCTTGGATTTAAAGGTTCTTAAAGATTCTTAGCAATGCAACTTATCCAATATGTGATACCATGCAGACGACAGAGAGATACATCAATCTTCACTACTGATCTTAAGTTAAAAGAAACTTTTATACAAAACTTGTCTTTGGACAAAGAAGGGATTAACAAATCCTATCTTGTCCTAGGTATAAAAATTTCCACAAATTTACAGGTTCCTATGTACAATTTGAAAAATGGCAGATGAAATCTCCTCAACAAAAACTGCCAGAATGTATGTTGGCACTAATAAGATTTCCTCCACGATTCACATTTTTTTTTTACAAATTCTGTCAGTTTCTTCTACAACCAAAGTAGAACAAATGTGTCGTCATACTGGGTTAGGTGAACTTTGCATAGCTGCGAAGTAGTCCTCTTCAACATTTTTCAGCAGATTGTCGCTGTTTAAGCTGATACACCATGATATGGACCCCTTATCCAAAGGCCAAGGCAACAAAGCTGAAATCAAGGGGAAAGTTTTAATCAGTTCAAACCTTGTCATATCAAAAATATATTGCTGCCAAAATGTGCTAGTGCTAACAGCTTTTGGAACCTTCATAGGCTTCCGGGTAGCAAAGTAATGAAACATGTTTATCTGATAATAAAAAAAATCAAGGAAAATGAAGGCTAACTTAGGGCTGTCATTGATTAAGCAAAATGTTATTAACTGATAAAGCACAGAGCTTAGCAAATTTTCGGTGGCATAAACTTTTGAGTCATCATTGATTAAGCAATAATTTTATGACATTATTAACTGTTTCTTTCATGAAATTGGATGCATTAGGAGCTCTCGACAAAAAAAGGGCGTACCGACTCATAGGATGATGTATTTTGCAAGAAAAGAAAAATGAGCTAAATGACTATACCTGCAGAATTGTTGGCTCCCTCCTCTGCTGTGTGCAACAAAATTGTCCCAGAAAGAATTGTTATTAGGCCACATAATTCAGAAGCAATACTACTTAAGCTTTGACCAGCCCAGTCCTGCATTTCATAGTCTCATAGTAAGTCCAGCAAGTTGCAAACACGGCCTAGTTCAGCTTATATAAGTAGTAAACAATTAGTTTCTACCTTGAACATAATTCCACTCGCCGCTATTGTAAGGGTCGTAAACATTACATAATAAATAGGAGAAACAATAGCTAAATTAAAGGTATCCAATGCCTGCAAAAGTAGAAGGAAGTCAGCATAACCTGAAAAGTGAGATATACCTGTAATGATCGGAAATGCGTACTAGACCAAGTAAAAATACACAGGTTTTCTTGATAACGGTCGTGAAGACTTAGGGCCTGTTTGGAACGCAGGAATCGCGCAGGAATTTCACAGGAAACAGTTCAATTTCACAAGAAAAACGTAGGAACAGGGAAAAAATCCCGCATTCCAAACAGGGCCTTAAAGTAAGCCTGTAGCTCGTTGCAGGTAACAAACCTTTTAAGTTGACAACACTCTGAAGTACAAGCTCTAGATGCAATCAAGCAAAACACAATCACAGGTGAAGGGAGTAACAGGAAAAGGATGAGCATACCTTGTTGAGGTAATTTATTTGAGAAACCCCACAGATAATTGCAACCATAAGAAAAAGCCATGTGTATGGATAAGCAGCCTGATTCACTCCATCCAATGTAAGCTTTATGGCAACACCAATGGCTTTGATGCTAACGACCTACAAAGTAAGGAAAGTTGAGTATCTAGATATCCCTGCAGTTAGACTGTGCAAAAGCTAATCAAAACACTCTTACCGTTAGTGATCCCATTGAAGAGCAGATACCCAAATATATTAGGATATTAGTCTGACCATATCGAGGTTCAAAGAAGAGCACTAGCGTTCCCACGAGTAAAAACGTTGTCATTGCATATGCTAGAAATCCTGTCCATGGTCGACACCACAGTATGGGCTATGGAGTAAGTCTTTAAGAACTGCAGCTGCAGCTAACAGTTATGTGTGCCATTGGGTTCAATGACTCACCTGGTTGAGTAGCTAGGTTCCAGATTTCTACAACGGAGTTAGGCATATGCTCTTCTGGAGCATGCATAACAACAACAACTGAACCTACTATACACGATACGCAGCCAAGGACCCCGAGCTTCTCAAGCCGCTCCTTGAGCACAACGTGTGCCAGCACCGAACTGCCCAATTTCATGAGAGAAGAAAGAAAAAACTGTATATCAAGCATAGAAGATTGTAAGACAGTGAAGACTGCACCAGCTTTGGTGTGAAAACTCACCTCACTATTATGCTCAGTGCTCCGAGAGGAGTGACGAGTACAGCTGGCGCGAATATGTAAGCAACGAAGTTTGCAACCTCCCCAAGCAGCACTTGCCAAGGTCAACACTAGGGAAAATGAGTTGGATGGTAAAGTTTGGATTCACAGGAAATTTAACATGGAACGTGCGTACTTGTGGTCATTCCGGCCCACCACAGAGGCTCGGAAAGGTAAGTGTATCCTCCACCACCTGCAACGCAGAACAAATGAGCCTGGGTAAGATGAAGTGGGAGGACGAAAATCTGTCGATATAAACTCCTGCCGGCCGCTTCAAGAAATGATAGATCGAAACAAGTAAAGAAAACAGACATAACTAGTGACCGTTGGTTGAACACAAGGATTGAGAGAATGTTAGAGGCAGTATGAATTTGACTCCATCCTGGAAACTCAACCGGCACAAGCTTTGATGGATCACTTCTAGAAGAAAGCGACAAGGCGGAACACTCATCATGCATGTGTAGAGGTTTCTGACTTTGTAGGACACATCCTTGTGAAGATCTAGAATCACAGCAGCCGTCCCAATCGCGCAGTCAAATCATGCACCGGCACGGCATAGCATCTTCAGGTCACCCGGATCCAACCCGCCATTGCGTTGACCATAACATTTCCAGGTCGCCCGGCCCGGATGCAACCGCCCATAGCGTCAAATCAGGGCGGCTGAATTGAGCAAAGCAGCCGGTACAGTTGAATCGGCGGCTGAATTGAGCAGAGAGAGCAACCGGTATCCTCCAATTAAAATCGAATCAGAGAGGAATGCTATGCAGGTCCAGGGTGAGCACCGGGACGGGGGTGCGTGGGGCTAGAGGAACAAATCAGCGCGCGCAGCAACGCGGAGGCAGGCATGGCGCGAGGAGGAGGCGAGAGGAGGCATGGAAGGGTACCTGCGCGCGCGCCGCACTTGGCGGCGCGGAGGAGGCCGATCTTCTTGAGGATGAAGCTGGCGCCGATGAAGGCGCTGGAGGCGACCGCGAGGCCCAGGCCCTTGGCGTTGTCCGACACCTCCATCATCGCGCCTCCCTCCCTTCCTCCTCCGTCGTCTAATCGCAATCAGAGGAGAGTTCCCCCCGGACAAGAGGATGATGGACAGGATGGGGGCAGGGCAGGGCAGGCGATTCCCTCCCGTCCCGCCTCCAAAATTTGAAGGGAAGAGGGGGGGAGGGGACCGGGACAAGGGGTTGGGGCCTCGGCCGGCGCCTCCCCCTCTGCTTTGTTGCGGGAGGGAGACCTGGTCTCCGGCGGCGGGCAGCCTCGTGCTGGTTCCCTTCGGCCCTCCCCCCTCCCTCCCGTTGCTATTCTCCGGTTGCCGGCGGCCGGTCCGGTCGTTTGGGTGGTTGGCGTTGGCTCCTTCCTCCTCCTTCCGGGAAGGGAGGAAAGGAAAGCGCACGCCACGGATGCTTCGGCTGACGTGCGGGCCAGGACGGACGGAGTGGGGCCCGCCGGGTGGCCGCTCGCGTCGGGGGAGTGGGGCCGGTGTGGGGCAGCGCATGTGGCTGGTTCGTGTCGCCGGCGACCGGCGAGCCACTTGGGCAGAAAAGAAAAGCCGTTGGGCATGTCGTCCTGTCCTGTCGAGCTTTAGCTGGATGCACGCGCTAACCACGATGATGGGATGGAATGGGCTTTCCCCTCGATTCGATCGTCATCTCATCCGAGGAGCAAACCCATCTTGGGCAACCACCAATAGACAGTGGAGCCTCGAAAAAAAGAAGCAGCAGTGGCCACGTAGGCGGAGAACTTGTGACTGTTTTTAGTTTCTCCACGGAGGAAAAATTGCGGTAATAACACAAAGTGTTCACACACACTTTGTGGCATTGGAATAATGAAGTTCAGGCAACAACCCTTTGTGGTTTATTTTGAGGGGTTTAGTTCTAATAAAATTTGTATTCCACATCTCTTCATTAATACCCTGCTGCACCATCAAAGCAATGGCTCGTCATGGAGAAAAAGAGAAATAAAGGAGCGTGTGACACTTGTCCTGGCCGGAGCCGGAAGCTCGCCGGCGCCCCTTCCCTTGGTGCACATGCACGCGCTTGTCAAAAGTGTGAAGCCTTGAAGATTCGCTTGTCGTGTTTTGTCGATCGGCGTCGCATGAAATGAATATTGTACATATGATCCGTCGATGTCCAGACGGCGAAGGAAACGAGCAGACGACTGAGACGAGGGTTGTTGCCGATTGTGAATATATATTTTTGAACCTCCTAGCGTAAGGATAAGGCCCGGCTAAGATATTATATATATATATATATATTTTTGAACTAAAATTAATTAAATCAAAATTGGATTGTGAAGTAAGTATAGAAGTCACAATGAATTACCACCCCTACGTATACCTGTTCGAAAAGAATATCGTGGTCGTATGCAGTACGCTGTCTCCCTTCTTTCCGTAGGCCGAAACGATGATCGTGCTAGCTGTTGACCGGTCCAAAATATTCTAGGATATGCCACGCGCGCGTACGATGGATGATTGGTAGCTTATCCGATGGTTGACACGGGATCATCCTCGTCGTCATCATGTCTAGCGTTCACACGCGTACTTCCAAATTTCTGGATATCTATGGTTTATTAGTTGCGGCCGCTGAGATATACGTATTGCTTCTATTCTAATATTCTATACTATGTTCTGTTCACTTGGAAATTACTATTACCCCAACAGTACATCATCCTCGATCATCTTACATGTAACTAAGACGATCCCAATGATTAATTACTATCCTGGGCTGGGCCGTCACACGCGGATCATATCCACCGCGGCCGCCTGCCACGTGGGCTGACCGACCAATGCAAGGCAAGCTGCTCGGAAGCAACAGCGACGCGCTTGACTGGCTGGCCTTGCTTGACCGGGACCGGCGATGATATATGATGAATTGATGATGCATGTGATGTGATGCCCCCGCCGCCGTGCCGGACCGCGATGGTCGCCTGTTCCCTTCGCTTATCAGCCACCGGCCAGCAGTAATTCAGTCTCACAACAAATCAGCACCAGTCACCAGCCACCAGCCAGCTAGCAGTACTTCAGTTTCACAACAAATCAGCACCAGCCACCAGCCAACCGAACAGGCTGGGTGTTTGTTCCCCGCCTGCCGCCGTTGCGCACGTTCCAACTTTCACACCTGGATTGGATGTTGGATGATATTGATGCACAACCACAAGATGATTTGTTTTTGTCTCTTGGAACAATAAAAAGGCTCGCTCCAAGAGAGAAACTACCTACTAATATACCGCGAAATATTTTTTTGGTTTCTGTCTTCTACTCCTAGTAAAGATCAAGGGAAACTATTCGATGTTTTTGCCACCTTCTTCTGTTTTTTTCTCTAGGAACTACTTGTGTGTCGGTTAATCTCCGCAACCAAAAAAAAAATATGAACTTCATTTCTGCAAAAGAATTGAGGACCCATGAACACAACCAAGGGCCCGAAGCACGCACGATGCCTAGTAGGCCATACATGGATGGACGGCCTATGTTCAGATTAACCTTTGCCGTGCAACGTTGAAATCCAGAGTTGAGAAGGCTGCCTCTCAGTGTGTGTGGCCACGTTTGGTTTTCCAGTACTAGAAACTGTTCATAACTTTGACCGCTAATTAAAGGTATTAAATAAAGGTATTTTACAAAACTAACTCCAGAACCCCTGCACTAGGAACCCTGAAGAATCTAATGAGGCCTTTGACCGCATGATTAGAGGATGGTTACTGTAGCATCACTGTAGCCAATCATCGATTAATTAGGCTCATTAGATTCGTCTCGAAAAGTTACGCTCATCCGTGAAAAAGATTTTGCAAATAGACTTCATTTAGTACTTCATACAAGAAAAATTCCCTCCATGCTAGATACTAGACTAGAAAAACAAACGGTGACTGTGCCTTGTCAGAGGATGGTGCTGGCACTGTGCCCAGACGTGAACACACGGATGGATGGATGCGCCGTGGTCCATCGAGCTGGATGAAAGCCAGGGTTCGTTGGTAGTCAACGCATGCTCACGCACGCAATGCTTGACCGGATTTTCATCATATTACTTTTTAAAAATGAAACAAATAAGACATGCTAATCGATCAATTGACAGGAGGTGGTCGTACGTGCCTACGTGGTGCTAAGTACCAGCTCCCGGCGGGTCAATTTCCTGCTCCCGCTGCGGCTTTTTATCTGTTCCTCCAAGTGGTGAATTCTCCTTCTGCCTCAATCTATTTATTATTTCCCATCAGAGTAGCAGCGCAGCACGAAAATGCTAAGAATTTTACACTGAACGCTTACGATTTTACTTCCAACCATAGCAAGGATCAAGTCACAAGTTTACAACTAGCAAACGATCGATTTTGGGTCACGTGAAACTGCTGAGTACTAGTACACGTCTTAGGACCTATTTGTCAGAGCTTTAAGAGCATGTTCTAGGCTGATAGTTTTTCAGAAAAAAAAACTTTGACAAATAGTTTTTCAGAAAAAAACTTTGACAAATAGTTTTTCAGAAAGAATTGATTCTGTGCTATTTTTGTGAGTTGATTTTTGAAATAGATTAAGGGGTTGAGAGCTGAAAATACTATCTTCTCTCAGAGAATCAGCTCTCATAAAAAACATTATCGGATAAAACTCCACCAATCAGGCCTTTAAACTAAACACTATTTACGAAAAAAAAGTACTTGCAATGACTTGCGTTGATGCCATGTTTTTGAACCGTCGATAGCGAGGATCAGCTCTTATGGGTGCACCAAACACTGCAGACGCACGTGTTGTTTTAATTGACAAAAAAAACAAGAACACCGCATATGGTCAAAGTTTACGGTTTTGATTTAAGGAAGCCAAAGCCAACTCCAGCAGGAGGACAGTGCGTAATTGACAAATTTTTTTACGACGTCTGATCGGCGCCGGTCCAATCTGCCATGACCAAAAGCCACAGTAAAAATGCTCATCCTACGCAGCACAAGGAAAAAAAAGGCTTTTTTGAACTCCCCTAAAAAACGTTTTTAGCTTTTGCTACGGATTCATTATGTGTTAATTCTTTGCGGATATAGATAATATCGAATATTTCATATTTTTTCGAATACGGATGATAATTCGGATAGAGAAAAATCTATACTATAAAGAGAATAACATTTGAAAACAATTCTCACCTAAAGCCTATCCAGCCTTACCCCTCACAACTTTCTTAGATGGGCCCACAAGGCAGACCAAAAAGTTTGACGAAAGGGAGGGGGGAGAGAGAGGGAAATTTTGATAGTTGCAAAATAGTTGCGGCCAAAAGTTTAAATTTTTTGTCACCAAGCTCTGATATACCCGCCCATGTGTAATCCCGCCCCAATTATAATCCCGGTCCAAATTGTGGTGATTTGTTTCCTTATTACCTGCCTTTTTGGTGTCAAATGGTTTCAATCAAATTATTTCCAAATTTTAAAATGCCGTATGCCCCTAATTTCTTTCCTTTTTGTTTCGGGATCCGCGTAGCAAGAGACTCGGGAGCCCGACCGCATTACGACACGACGCGTTTGGGCGGGATCCAATTCGGCGTAGCCACGTCGTCGGCTCACTATGGAGGATCGCACGCCAACCGACCCGCGCGCATCTGCCCTGGTGTACGACTCCGGTTCTGCCACGTAACACTCGGTCCACCGAGCGGGGGATCAGGTCTTGCGTCAAAGTTAAGGACTCGAAAGTGATTACGAAATAAAATGTACGAGCTATTAGGAAATAAATTGGAGCCAACGCATTGATTTTCACGTCTTGGTCTCATTTGATTCTATACTTAAGTTTTGCTAATCAATTACACATTGATTATTAGTATCCAAGTTTCGCTAATCAATTACGCATTGATTATTAGTATCCTTTTTCACGTCTTGGTCTCATTTGATTCTATACTTAAGTTTCGCTAATCAATTATAACCATTGGGAGATTGTAAAATCTATTTTTTCTATATATAGATATATATAGACTCTGCTAGGTTTTCCCGCACCCCGTGATTCCTCAATGATCCTTCCTTTCAAAATTCCTTTTCCTTCACATGCCCTGAGGCACGTTAGTTTTCGCATCGCCGGCATCAGCGTGCGCCTCGACAACCTGCTGCGCGGGCAGAGCGACGTGCGTGCCGGCGGCGGCGCGGGCTGCCTGGCGCAGCACAAGGACCGGCGGCTGCACCAGATGATGTTCGACGACCGGGGAGGTCACACCGAAACCGCACCCGACGACACCGCCAGCCCGGCGCGGCCGGAGGTGTCCGTGACGGCGTGCGTCGAGCGCGGGTACACGGCCGTGGTGGTCCGGTGCCGAGACCGGCCCAAGCTGCTGTTCGACACCGTGTGCACCATCACGGACATGGAGTGCATGGTGCACCACGGCACCATCAGCACGGAGCCCGGCGGCAGTGCGTACCAGGAGTACTACATCCGGGACGTGGAGGGACACGCTGTGTGGTGCGAGGACGAGCGGCAGCGGCTGGTGCGGTGCTTGGAGGCGGCCATCGAGTGGCGCACCCGCCGAGGGCCTGGTGCTGGAGGTGCGGACCGGGAACCGCGCGGGCCTGCTCTCGGACATCACCCGCATCTTTCGGGAGAACGGGCTCACCATCCGCCGCGCCGAGATCTCATCCTCCGGCGGCGAGGCGGTGGACACGTTCTACCTGTCGGACACGCAGGGCCACCCCGTGGAGGCCAAGACCATTGAGGCCATCCGCCCGCAGATCGGCGAGGCCACGCTGAGGGTGAAGAAAAACCCGTTCGCCACCGGGGACGACGTGGCGAGGAAGGACGCCGACGTCGCCGGAGCCGGCACCACGGCATTCATCTTCGGGAACCTATTCAAGTTCTACCTGCCGTTCCAGAGCTTCAGCCTCGTCAAGCTCTACTCGTAGACCATTTGGTTGATTTCTCGATCACAGTTTAGGTTCTGTATATAGATTTTGTTTTTTCGACTAGCAAGCAGTTGATTATTCCATCTTATTTTTTTCTCGAAAAAGATTATTCCATCTTCTGAATGCCTTCAGTTTCTGAAGAAATTTCTGACACCTAAAAATTTGGAGCATTTCACGTCTTCTTTGCTAATCAAGATTTAATGTTTTCTATCTTACCCATGTCTGAAGTCTGAGCAACTGAATTTCAAGCTCTTCTGGAAAAAAAATTATGTTATTTGGTAAGTATAAGCTTTCCTACCGAGCCTGATAGATTATATGCATGATGCTATGTGGGTCCTATAGTGCTCCAGCCAAGGTATTAGAAATTATGTCATTCCAGCAAAAGGATACTCTCTCTCATTGCTTCGGGTTTGAATTTGGATGCTTAATACTTTCAAAAAATTGGTGCGTTTGACTGCCTGTCAACATTTTTTGGGTTATTGCATTACCTAGGTTATATTACTCCATTTCGTTCTATATTAATATGGAAGTCATTCATTAGTCTCTATGTTGAATTTTTTACCAGTATGCCGAACCCTGGTAATTTTGAGAATTGTTTTCTTTTGATCAAAATCATTAATAATTTCCCTGTTTAGTAGATTGCGGTATTTTGCCATATATAATTTTTTATATCAGAATTTTGTTTAAACGTGCCTGTGGCACGTGCTTAACCACTAGTAACAAAAAAAAATGAATTAGAATACATCCATTTAACATCTATATTAAAATCAAATACAAATATAAATATCTATATTGATGTTTTAAACGAATAAGAATACTTTTTAGATGTTCGGACATCCATACATCCATATCCTTCCGGAGGGAGCACGATGCAAGGGAAAGCGAGAGGAGACCCGGTGGGGTGGACGGACGACGACGAGACGAGAGAGACGGGATGAGAGGAGAAGGTGAGGGGAAGGACTGATGGCGACGGGCGGACAAGGGCTTGGGACGAACGAGTCAAAAGTTGCCTACGGCGACGACCACGGAAGAGAGAGATGGAGACGAGACGGGACAGGACATGGACATGTACAGGAGAAGAGAGGAGGGCACACCACACGCCACGCCATCTCTCACCGTCGCGTCTCACGCGCGCCATGGAATGGAAACAAAAGCAACCCCAGCGAGCGAGGAGCCGAGGACCAGACCAACCCACCCCAAACCCAAACCCGAACCAACCCCTCCGCCCGCCGTCTCCATTCGCCCCCCGCCCCGTCAATCCCACCGCCACCGCCTCCTCGTCTCGCCCCCTCCATTCAATTGCGACTTCAAACCCGCGACCCCACCGGCCACCGCCAACGTCCCCCCCGCCGCGTGCCTTTGCCCACCACGCCGCGACCTCGCCAGGTAGAGGACCGAGCTGCTAGGTGCTAGCCTCCGACCCCGACGAGGGAGCCGTTCGAGGCGCTGAGTGAGCGAGTCGCCCGCCGCCTCCGCCGCCGCTGGGATATCAGTCTCTCTGTCTGTCGGCCCGCCGGTGAGCAGAGCTAACAGCCATGGGGTGCGTATGCTCGAGGCGCTTCCCCGAGGAGCCGCCGCCGCGGTCGCTCGCCGACGCCTACGTGGCGCGCCGCGGCCGCTACGGGCCCGGGGACTTCGACTCCGGCGAGCTCGCCATCCCGCCGCCCAGGCCGCTCCCGTCACACAAGGTACCGTACACCTACCTCGCGCCTGCTACTCTTGCTTGCCTCTCATATGAGTCATAGGCTCATAGCCTACTCCCATGCATGCCGCGCGCCTTTCTCCCTCCCTCATCTTCCTCCCCACCGCTTCAGGCGCGCGCGCCTGGGATCGACCTCCGTTACTGTGCTTTGCTTTTGCCGCGAGTCCTGTCAGCTTCTACTTCGAGGGGAAGAGCATGATGTCACGCCCGGGCTTGCTTGCGGTTGACGAGTGTTCTGATTTGTTGGCTGACCAGTTCGTCGTCAGAGTTCTCCACCAATTACAGCTCAGAACACGTGTTGCTGCAAGGCTTTCGCTCGGAATTACCGCCCGGTCTGCTTAACAAGTTGCTGCGTCTTAGTTGCCGTGATCAGAGGATACGCGATTGCTACTCGTCCCTGCCAAGCTCAAGATGTTTTCTGCTGTCGCCGCTGCGCAAACAATACCAGCGCCATGAAGCTCTTCGCTCTAGTTGGTTTCCTCCATCAAAATGGAACACCGTTTGCAAATTGATTATCAGACTGTTTCAGTATCTGATGCAAAATCTTCATGTGTTCGTTTACATGGGCTGGGGAAGGAGAGGGAAACAGATGCAGCAAGGGAAGCCAACAAAATAAAAATAATAAAGTCCTTCACAAATCTGCATGTCGGCATACAATGTAAAGTCAAGCTTGACTAGAATCTCATAGTTGGAGATGTCAAAAAAACTAATCTACAGGATTCCAAAGCACCTAGTTAAGGGAATTCGCTGTAGTCTAGTATAGTCAGGGATAATATGCTATTTTGCAGTAAGCTCGGAACAGCAATGGAATAGCTTTGAAGGAGCCACATCTCCTTTAATATCTTATATATCCAGCTCATTCAATACTTCATGTTTCCATTGAGTTGCGTGGCATTCCAGACCAAAATAACATTCCTAAAATATATCTTTCTTTATTTCTCATGAGTTCATAGCTAATGTTATGTTTTTAAAGGGATAACTATAGTCGATCTCATTTTCTTCACTTTGTTTTGTGCTAGTCAGATAGCTTTCTATTGGTAGCTGACATAATACAACTAGGAGATTGTTACATGAGTAGTAGGTTTTTTCACATGAACTCTGACATTCTAAGTTTTGCCAGGTATCGGAAACAGGTACATTTTTGGGAAGAGCTAGCATTGCTGGTCTAGAAAAGGCTGTTGAGGTGTTAGATACCCTCGGTAGTAGCATGACAAATTTGAACCATGGAAGTGGCTTTCTCTCTGGGGGAACGAACCGAGGAAATAAAGTCTGTATTCTGGCATTTGAAGTCGCAAATACAATTGTTAAAGCCTCTAGTTTGTGGAGGTCATGCTCTGATCAGAGTATAAAAGAGCTCAAGGAAGAGATTCTGCATTCAGATGGAGTGCGGACATTGGTTTCCTCAGATACCAGTGAGCTGTTGCATATAGCTGCTGTTGATAAAAGGTGTGACTGTACGATTCAAAGTTGTTTTGAAAATATTTGGTTGATATAGGCAAAACTATGGCTGACATGGACTTGAAAAATGGTATTCAACAGGGAAGAACTTGCCGTTTTTTCAAGAGAAGTCATACGGTTTGGCGACCTCTGTAAAGATCCTATATGGCATAACTTGGGACGGTATTTTGACAAGTATGCCCCTGAAAAGTATGCTACCCATTTGATACGTCGCTATCCACAATTATATTAGCACATCATGTTCTCTGAATTACTTTTATACGCAGGTTAACAACAGATAATACGCCTCAGGATCATTCGAAGGAGAGTATGGAGGCTACTGTCCAGTATTTGATTAATTTGGCACAGAACACTTCTGTACGTATGCTGTAAAGAGTTGTTATATGTTTGCTTTAGTATCCTGATTTGTGTACTTGCAGATGCTTGAACTTTAAAATTATTTCTTTTAATGAGTCAAAGGGCTGTTGTTTTAGATATCCACAATTGATTTATTGATTTACTTAAAAATGCTGAAAACTTGGTTTTCTTGAGCTTACAATAAGCTCTTATGAAAAAAAAACCTTAATCTTCCTTGGGTCCTGAAACTCAACCTAGATAGAGTTTTGAGAGTGGGGGTACCATCACGCTATGTTTGTCAACATTCCACTATCTGCAAAACTTATGCTTATCAAACAAAAAATTGCAGGAGCTGTACCATGAACTGCATGCTCTGGACAGGTTTGAGCAGGATTTTAAAAGGAAATTTAATGAAGAGGAGTCTGTGCCAGCAGCTAGACGAGGTACATTCAGACTTATGCCTTTTATGAACAGCACCAATAGATACTACAATGCAAGCTTTAGGCTTTTTCTCATTAGCTTGTCTAGAAATAGTGATTTTTATACTTTGTGAACAAAGGCTTGACCGCTTGAGTGAAGATATCATAGTATTACTAAGTTACCAAGCTAACCATTACTTTCTTGCATTCAAAATAAAGGGAAATGAAGCTTATGTTGGTAGTAATGCAGATATTTTTTCTGATCCTCTTTTTATTAAAACACCATAAGCTATCTGCTATTCCCTCACCTTTTTTTTTTTCTAAATGAACCAATTTGTGTCGGCCACTGATAAATAGACTGGTTAACAAGCATTGGATGACAGATAAGACTCAGATGGGAAACCAAGGGAAAAATCGACATCTTTTGGAGAATGGACTACGAGAGATGTCTACGACACTCGTAACCATCTTTATGCAAAAAACCATATTTTTTGTAATTGCATTTTCTTCCTTTTCATTGCAGAGAGCATTATGATATTGCATAGTGAACTAAAGCGCCAGAGGAAGATTGTGAAAAATCTGAAGAAGAAATCCTTGTGGTCCAAGACTTTGGAAGAGGTAAAATTTCAACCATATCTGCTTAGTTATTTTATGTTCGTTAATCTATATTGTTGACATTGATAAGCTAATGAAACATTTCCTTGCCCTCAAATCACTCTTGAAGAATGCTGACAATGCATTCTCCTATGCAGATTGTGGAGAAACTTGTGGACATTGTAATATTTTTGCATAAACAAATCCGAGATTCATTTAATGAAGCTGGTAAGCAGCACTCATGTTGTTTTTGTTTATGTTAAGTGTATCTAATAATTTATTAACACCTCTCTGAATAAAAAGTTCCTGCAGGAACCGATTTCACTGATTCTGAGCATACTCAGAACAAAAGGCTGGGTTCCTGTGGTCTGGCTCTACATTATGCTAACATTATCAATCAAATTGAGAATATTGTAAGTTGCTCTGATAAGCCATGCGATGTCTATTTATTTCTTCTTGATGTTCTGCTTTCATTACATTGGCATGGAAGCAAATCTCCGTAGTTCTCCTGTTCATCCAGAATATATTTCCGTTATGTTGACAAGCCATGATGTAGCCATTTTTCATTCCATACCATGAAGTACTGTTGTAGACTGTAATGAATATTTTGTGGTCTCCCAGAATAATTATCTGTCTGTCCATTAGCAGCACAGTACAAGTACCGACATTGTTGTGCATAAGCTGTATCACCCAAGTCCTGACTTTGAACTTAAGCCTGCTATTGATTAGACTTCATTGATAAAAAGGGGAATTACATTCTCAAACCATTTTGTGTACCTACGCAGGTTTCTCGGCCCCTCTCTCTTCCTCCTAGTTCTAGAGACAATTTGTACCATGGTCTGCCAATAACAGTAAAGTCAGCCCTGCGATCACGATTGCAATCATACAACACCGAAGAAGAGGTTTGTCTTTTTATACAAATTTCAGTGCTTAAATGTTTCATCACATTAAGATATCTTCCATGTACATGAAGCCTGTAGTAGGTCTGCAAAACTGATGGTGGGGCGAAAATTTGAAGTTCTGTTTGTGCTACACATGCGCTGTTTGATTTGAAGAACATGATTTTTTTTTCCCCAAATGGCATACAAGGACCTGATTTGAATGCTAATGTTGCTGCATCCATTCTTGCGCACTAATAAATTTGTTTTATTGCTGCAGCGTACGGTAGCTCAAATCAAAGCTGAAATGCAGAAAACTCTTCGCTGGCTTCTGCCGATAGCAGAAAATACCCTACGGTAGGTTGAGCTTGTTTCAAGTTATTCTGACAATCTCACTTGAACATAGTACTCTGTCCTAACAATTGAATATTTTGATTCATTGACCAGAGCACACCAAGGGTTTGGGTGGGTCGGCGAATGGGCGAACCTTGGGTTAGTATTAAATCTACAAGTCATGATTCCCTTGCAACCATTCATAAACCTTTTGAAATTTCCCATCGACAGTATAACATCACATATTTTGTATTGCACCATCCCATAACTTGTACCCTTGTTACAGGAGTGACATGGGCAAGAAATCAGGCTCCCAGCACAGCATCACCCGCATCCAGACGCTTCACCACGCCGACAAGGCCAAGACGGAGCAGTACATTCTTGAGCTGGTGGTGCTGCTCCACCACCTGGTGGTCCAGGTGAAGAACCGCGGCTACGGCAACAAATCAACCAAGCACGAGCGTTCCCGGTCCCGATCCAAGGGGCTGGACCTGCATCCGGAGACCAGGCACAACACGTCTCCGGTGAACGGCGGCGTGGCCTCGTCGAGCCCGTTGTCGGACTGCGAGCGCGCGGCGCTGGACCACCTGAGCTTCAGGAGGACGAGCTACGGGAGGAGCCAGAGCTGCGAGCCTCCGCCCGACAGGGGGAACAAGGCGCACCGGAGCTGGGACTCGTGCCGGAGCCAGGGCAGCTCGCCGGCGAGGGACGGCGGCAGGACTCCGGGCCGTGACACGACGAGGGATCTTGATGTAATCGATGGCTTGGATAGACTGACTTCGTACTCGCACCCATCATCCCCGACATTTTGCTAGATCATGATAGTATAGCAGTTGTAGAGTAGGTGATGATTCTTTTGCTGCTGCTCGTGCTTTGCCCGGCTCATCGTATCTCTCGTCTTGTATATGCGTGATTTGTCTATAGATTGTCGCAGTTTATGTACATAGTATATGATTTCGTGTTGCAGCCTGCGATTTGAGTGGAAATATATAAAGCGAGATCACACAAGCGATGCTCGTTAATCTTATGGAGAGAGAGGAAAAAAACATTTTGTTTGAATGGAGCCAGAAAATGTTTTGAATTTAGCCAGAAAATGTTTTGAATTGTGCAAGATTTTTGTTCCTGTCAAAATAACTGGAAAACAAAGACGGGTGCTTTCTACAAGCAGTCTCGTCTGTGTTTGCTTCTGAAGCTACAAAGCTTTGCTGTGCTGGACCTGAAATATCCATTGGCCCCTGCTTGTTCAGGCACGACTCTGCTCCCAGGACCCCCAGCTCTTTGCCACAAGTGGCAGCAGGGGTGGACCCAAGTTTATTCTATCCACAAATATCCTCCAATGAGAGGAAAAATGATTATCCACAAATATAGCTACTATCTTGGCAAATTTCTCTAATCCAGATCCAATGATCGAGTACTGTTGATTTTCCGGCGACGGCCAAGTCCGGCGCTGCTCCCTTCACCACCCGACTGTCCGCCGCGAAAGGGACCAGCACGCGCGCGGTCGCCGTCGCCGTGCGAGTGGTCGGCATATTAATTCGCCCGCAGCGTGTCTTCCTGTGGATAATACTACGGGGAAAGAGAGGCCATGATCGAAGCCGTTGCACAAGCGTGTGTGAAACGGAGCTAGACGGAGGAAGGTGAGAGCAACGTCTCCCCTACCTGGTCTCTTCCATGCTGTGAGAGTCTTGTCGGTGTAGATAGCTGCACGCTTGCACTGGGCCACTGGCCCAGACCATTTGTGCTTGGCTTTTTGCATACCAAGCTGGAAAGAAATGCTCTGATCCGGGCCTGCCAATATGTGGAAACTAAGAATTGCGAATGAGCATAGCAGATAAGAGTTGATTGATGCAAGAAGCATTATCATCTACAAAAAATCATAAACAAGATAATCCTATAGGCTACAGCCAGGATAAAAAAAAGTCAAGTTCCTAGTCAGAAACAAAATCACCGGGAACCTCAAACGGCCGTCGCTTTCAGACAGTTTTTTAGTGGCCGGTGAGCTCCAAGTCCAGATAGCCACAACAATAGTAGTACCATACCAGAGGAAAGGACCGATTCAAACAAACCATCTGGCCATCCAGAAGATCACCTCCTCCAACAATGATCCATAGCCATAATTCACGTAAGATCTCAAAAGAAAAGAGGGAAAAAAACGACCATCGACGAATCGGTAATGGCTGATGCAGATGTGTGGGGCCCCTTTGATCTTTGCTGGAGGAAGTTGGCAAGCCGCGATGATGCCGTTGCTGCCAATTGTGTGAAATAGAAGACACCAGCCGGAAGCAGAGGACGGAGGACATGGATGAGTCAGCACGGACTCCTCACATCATCCCCTCCGATAGAATATCCTCCATCCTCCCGAGGATAAGATCGAGAGCTGGACGCGCGAGTGCCACCACAAGCTCCCCTCCACCAACGCCCTATAAATCTGACGAGGATCCACGCAGTCCGGTACAGTGCTCTCTCCTACGCATCCTCGACGTCGACGGCGACGAAAACACTTCAAGAAACCAAGAACACGAGCGCAAGGGAATCAATGGCTTCGTTTGCATCGACGGCGTCCACGGCGGTAGCTCTTCTTCCGGGCTGCGGCGCCGGGGCACGGCGTGGAATCCGGTGCGTTGTGGCCCGCGCGTCCGCGGTGGCGATGGCGCCGGCGCTGCGGACGGCGAGGACGCACTACGAGGTGCTCGGGGTCGGGGCCGGGGCGAGCAGGGGTGAGATCAAGGCGGCGTACCGGCGCCTCGCAAGGGAGGTGCACCCGGACGCCGGCGGCTGCGCCGGTGACGAGGGCTTCATCCAGCTGCACGCCGCGTACGCCACGCTTGCTGACCCCGACGAGCGCGCGCGCTACGACCGGTCGGTCGCGCGGCCCTCGCCGGTCCGGAGGGCGGCAGCGGCGCCGTCGGGGTTCCGGCCGCGGAGGTGGGAGACGGACCAGTGCTGGTAGGACACAGCTGCGCCTACTGCCCGTCGCGCCGCGCCTTACGCCGCCACATCCGCTCAAGCGTGGCTGGCCGGCGGTGAAGTCGCCGGCCGGAGCGCGCTCTGCGAGCGCACCGGCGGCCCATTTGGGGAAGGAAGCGAATGGCCCACGTGGCCCACCTTGACAGCGGATCGCGACTATTCTCCGCGATCCATCAGGGCCCACATGCAAAACGGATCGCGACCCTCCCCCGGCCCACGAGCTGGTTCGTGGACGCTAGCGGCGCGCCCCGCGCCGGCCGGTTTCGCCGGGCTGCACGCCGCGACGGCAGAGATCGCTGACCATGGCGGAGGATGGACCGAGGGAGCAGGGGACACCTCTCTCTCCGTACCTTGTTCGTAGCTGCACGAAGAGAGGCATTTTAAACATCTCTTGTGTATCTAATCACCTTGTAAATATGGGTAATCTATGTGTGTGTATGAATTCTGATCTTAAATTTAAGGATTTCTAAAGTGAATATGAACTGATGATGCCTGCAAGCACAGCACGTCCATCCATAGATCCAGGTCCATTTCCCTTTGGTTAACGATAGGGCAGGTCAACTTATGCTAACTGTTTCTGCTTAGCAGTCATGTTCATGCTCGCGTTAATTCTAAAGCTTCTGAAACTCTGAACACGCATCCAGATCTGAAGCAGAACTATGACCCTGAGAAAAGTTCAGCAAGGGACTCAAGGGAGCAGCCGAGCAGGCGGATACGAACATGCCTTCGAATTCACTAATTCAGATGGAAAAACACATAGCTTTGTTCCACTCAAGCATTGTAATTTGATAGCTCAGCTAGTCAGCTGTTGAATTGAAAGACTGTCACCGATCTTCTTCAGCGACAGATCACAGATCCTTTCAAATGTCAATCACAGAGTAGCCCAAACTGTTTGGAACACGCGAGATACCACGGACTCACGGAGTTCCCACATGATGATTAAATAATCAAGAACAAGCCTGATGATTTACCCAGCATGCAAGCCAGGTGAAGGTCTGATCAACGGCTCTCCGCAAGCAGCTGACCTCACCTGAACACAATTAGCAATGCCATCTGGATCCACCAAGACGATTAAACTAACAAGAACAAGCCTGATGATTCGCTCACCTACTTGCAACTTCCCAGTTTCCCAGAGGCCAGCCAGAGCTGCCATGTTTGTTTGTCCTTCTCAATCAGCTCCTGCAATGCAATCAGCCTTATTGGCAATTAAAAAGAAACTCTTCTCTGCAGCATGAACCTTCCCTGAATGTTTCTTGGAAGCAAGTGAAGTTCCTCTTAGTTTAATAATTGCTCCAGTTAGGAGTATCTTAGTTACCTTACCTCATCATGTCATGCATCGACAGACCAATTTTTTTGCATCTGTCTGCTTCACCCCTGGGTTCTCCTCCATGGGAGGACTTCTCCCTCTCCTCTCTCTGCTCTGCTTCCTCACATTGCTCCCCAAAGGTAACCACTTAGTTTTCGCAAGATCAAGTCATCCAGCACGCATAAAACTTGCATAGCAAGAGGGAACACAACACTTTCAGTTCAACTCTCTCTTGTGTTAAATAAAGGTTTTTTTTTCATGTGTAATTGATCACGTTTACTCTTATGCTCCCTGCTTCTGAATTGTTGTTGCTCGATGTTCAGAGTGGTGTGTGTGTTCTTCTTTCAAGCTGTTATGTGCTGATCGATGCACAGTGCACTGTAATTACCAGGAGCAGAGCCTGCGACGTTCACCATAACCAACAGCTGCGACTACACGGTGTGGCCGGGCATCCTCTCCAACGCCGGCGCCCCGCCACCGTCCACGACCGGCGTCGCGCTGCCACCGGGGCAGACGTTCGCGGTCACCGTGGCCTCCGCGTGGTCCGGCCGCATCTGGGGCCGCACGCTCTGCGGCACCGACTCCTCCGGCACCTTCGCCTGCGCCACCGCCGACTGCGGCTCGGGCGCCGTCGAGTGCTCCGGCCGCGGCGCCGCGCCGCCTGCCACCCTGGCCGAGTTCACGCTCGCCGGCGGCACCGGCGGGGACGACTTCTACGACGTCAGCCTCGTCGACGGCTTCAACGTGCCCATGCTCGTCGCGCCGCAGGCACCGGCGCCGGCGGTGGCCAACGGGAGCTGCCAGGCCACGGGGTGCCCCGCGGACCTGAACAGGGCGTGCCCCGCTGAGCTCCGCGTCGCCGGCGGCGGCGGCGCGGGGGCGGTGGCGTGCCGGAGCGCGTGCGAGGCGTTCGCGGAGGCCGTGTACTGCTGCAGCGGCGCGTACGGGTCCCCGGCGACGTGCGCGCCGACGGCCTACTCGCGGCTCTTCAAGGGCGCGTGCCCGACCGCCTACAGCTACGCGTACGACGACGCCACGTCGACGTTCACCTGCGCGGCGGCCGGCGGCGGCTACGCCGTCGTGTTCTGCCCCGCCACGTCCAGGTACGGTGGTGATGTCGAGCTCTCGCAACATGTTCCCACGCACGTCCACGCATGCAAATGCAATGCACGCTCGTGCTCATTTTTTTCTCCTTTTTCTCTCCGGTTTGTGCGGGCTCGGCACGTTCCATTTTCTTGCCCGGTTTGGGGTCGGCACCGGCACGTCGTTGCTACGTCCATTTGGCATCTCTCCATGTGGACAAGTTGGCCGTGTCCGTTTGTCAAATTTTCCTCTCTTTTTCTTTCTCTCATTTCTTCTTTGAAACTGGTTTGGTGCGATGCTCTGATTCATTGAGGATAGAAGAAAATGACGAACAATTTTTAAATGATGTCACAAGATCAAGCAAAGTCAAATGAATGGCTGGTTCAAGTCTGCAACTTGTTTGTTTGGGCGTTTCAGTCGAGACGGGCAAATATATGGTGACGACCGATTGGGACTATGACACTTGTCCAATCTGGATAATGCACCATTTTACCGTGTTTTTATCTGATTGGTAGATTACAACGCAAGTTGTTAGTAGTTTTCAGCTCAATCATTTTGTGAGCACCTGTTTATTTTTTTTTTCAAAAAAGAAAGGGACAGGGCCGGCGTGCGTTTACATGCATCACACCGTCATTAATCATGATCCTAATGTTTGCTTTCTTTCCTTCTTTTAAAAGGAAAATTGGTTCGTTCTAGTTTATTTAGCTGTAACAGTTATGGCAACTCTTCCATGCTCATGTTTTTTTTTTCTTATCACTAATTTTTTTTTAAAAAAAAAGAGCTAACGTCGGACGTGGTGCTTGCGGACTGATTGATGCAGCCTAAAATCTGGCGGGAATCCCGAGGCAGCCGGCATTCCACCCTCCAACCCAACAATGGAGTTCTCTGGAGATGCAGACAGCTTGGTGATGTCGAGCAGGAGGTTGGTCCTCGCCCTCCTGCAGATGCTCTTCTTCTCGGCCATATCATGGTCATGTTGGTGCTGATCCGAAGCACTCCGTGCTGCCACGATTACCTTACCATAGCTGAGAGAGAGAGCATTGGAACAGAGTTTTTTTTTTGGTTCTTTTTTTCCCCCCTTTTAACCGCGGCTGAAGTTGAACAACTACTAGTCCATCACTTTTCAAAGAGTTCAGTAGTACGGTGTACATTTGAGCTTCCATTGTTCAGATCCTAGCAACATGTTGGTAGATTTAGCCAATTGTTTTTGGTTTGCTAAATGTAATCAGGCGGCCGGTTTTTGTTAGCAAAAACTTGCTCACCCCAAGTTTTAACCTACTGCTTGTTCTTAGGTTTGTACATTTTACTGCCATACATGCACTCGTGTACCGTTTGGTCAGGCCACTAATCATGTGTCAGCAACCCAGCATAATCGTTTATGTTTGCAATCAGGTACAGTGTATCGATCGGCCCAGTTTGAGCTGGCTCGGTCGAATGCATATTTAAATTCCGGACTAGTAGGTCAACAGCAAGTCAGCAACCATAGGGTGTCTGTTAGATACCTCAATGGCGTGTACCTGCCACACACAAGCAGCGACCACCTCGTTCTCGTTGCTCCGTCACTAGAAGAAATCAGAACACGGACCCAGACTCCCCGATGATTAGGATATGCAACCACTAATTAGATTGAAACTAAAGTTTGTATAGTTACAAAGACAGGCAGACAAAAATCCCGTATCACGTCGTATGTTCGCTTGGGAAAAATGGGCACATTCCTAACACCAGGCAGTGAGTGGAGGAGGGGACCAGATTTTTAAACATTTCCAAACAGCCTACAGCTCGTCCTTGTCGTACGACGGCTCCGACTCCTCCTTGGCCAATTCCTTCTCTTCAACCTCCGGTTGCTCCTCGGCCTCGTCTTCCTCCTCGACGGTGGCTTCGGGGCTCAGGTCCAGGCTCTTCTGCACCGACCTGTAGATGCTGGACGCGAACTCCTTGGGGTCAGGGAGGTTGAACCCGCTCTCCATCAGGGCAGTCTGGTACACCAGCCTCGCTGTCTGCTTCAAGCCCTCGCTCTGTTGCATCATGGAAACACATTGAGTTCTCCTGCCATTCTTTGTGGATCTGCAAAGACCTTAGATAGAAATTTCCCTACCTCGTTGTCCTGGGCGACCTTGTCGCGGAGCTCCTTGATGATGGGGTGCCTGGGGTTGATCTCGAGCACCCTCTTGCCACGCATGTACGCCTGCTTGCTCGAGTCGGAGAGGGTCTGCGCCTGCATGATCTTCTCCATGTTGGCGCTCCACCCATACTTGGAGGTGACAACAACGCAGGGGGTGTTGTGCAGCCGGTTGCTGATCTTCACTGAGTCCACGTTCTCGCTCTCCAGGGCCTTCTTCCACCAGTCAGTCAGCTCCTTGAACGACTCCTTGAGGTCCTTGAGCTTCGAGTCCTTGCCCAGCTTCAGACCCTCCTTAGACACGTTCTGGAACTTCTTGTCCTCATAGTCCATCAGGTATTGCATCAGGTACTCGTCCACTGGGTCAGTGAAGAAGATAACCTGCGAGACAAATACAAGTGCAGTGTTAGTTCACAAAATGCATCCAGATCTCAGACAAAACTCCAGTAAAAAAGCTAAAAGGGGCAAAGCATGTGACACAGTGCCCCAGTCCTGATTCCTGAATGGATGGCTATTTTACATCCAGATCAGCATCATACCTCATAGTTCTTCTTGGTTAGCCTCTCAAGGAAGGGAGACTTCTCCAGCTGTTCTTTGCTGCTTCCAGTGATGTAGAAGATGTCTTTCTGCCCTGCCTTCATACTTGAAATGTACTCGTCAAGAGAGGCGAGTTTGCCGTCTGACTTGGTACTGAAAGAAACAAATACAATGTCAGCTTTCTTATCCATACTATATCTAGTTAAAACTCGCAATGAATGGAAACCAGTAGTGAAGGACAAACCTTTCAAATCTAAGAAGCTTAGCAAGACGGTTCCTGTTAGTTGCATCTTCGATGATTCCCAGCTTGACTGATTTGCCAAACTCATTCCAGAACTTGGCATACTGGCCCTTCTTCTCTTCCATTTCACTTTTCTCTTCCTCTGATTACAGAATATGTTTATGAGTGCAACAATCATAAATATACAGTATTGAGAAATGGCCATTTATTACAGAAAACCCCATTTACCTGTCTTATCTTTGTTGCTGTACTCATCAGGATCCTCTTCAGCAATTTTCCTAATCATGTCAAGAGCTTTACGGATCAGCTTCTTCTTGATGGTCTTCAGACTGCTATGTTGTTGAAGCATTTCTCGTGATACATTCAGGGGCAGGGTGTCTGAGTCAACAATACCCTAGAGAGAAACAGCTATAAGGTTTAGACTGCTATGTCATGAATTGGTTAGTATAGGCATTCTTGATATGGTAATCCAGTACCTTCAAAAAGCTGAGATACTTCGGAAGAAGGTCATCAAATTCATCAGAGATAAAAACTCTTCTAACATACAGCTTGAGGTTCGACTTGTTATTGTTGTAGTAACTCTCATACAGATCATGTGGAGCCTTCGGGGGAACAAAGAGCAAAGCTTTGAACTCAACATCTCCCTCAGCAGTGAAGTGGCTCCAAGCCATAGGCTTGTCATCACCGAAATCCTGCAAAAAAAATGTGAGGAATTAGACAAGGTTCCTTCAGCAAGGCACAAGTACAAAGCTTTCTTTGGAAATTTGTTTGAACCAATAAATTCATCACTACAGTCTTTACCTTAGCTAGTGAGTGGTAAAACTTTGAGTATTCTTCATCAGTAACCTCCTTTGGGCTACGAAGCCATACAGCCTTCACATCATTCAGAAGTTCCCATTCAGAAGTAGTCTCCTTTATTGTCTTTGTCTTGGGCTTTTTCTCTTCACTTTCTTCTGTCTCTTCCTCCTCTGTGGTTTCTGGGGCTGTTAAGAAACACAAGATGCGTTAACACTTACATACAACATTACTACCATCAAAGAAACAAACAACATTGACTAAAGACTTACTTGAATCCTCTTCTTCACTTGTTTCCTCCTCATCAGCTGGCACTTCAACATCAACCTCCTTGGTTGACCACAAATAAATGGGGAAGTTGATGAACTCAGAGTACTTCTTCACCAAATCCTGCAACACAGAGTAAGTTAAACACTAATAACAAGAGACGCAAAAAATAACAGATACATTTATTTGCCTTTTTTTTATAACAGATGTGTTTCATCTTATAATTCGTCCAGCTCAACTAGTAGACAGGAAAAAGAAGTAACATGAAAAGCATCCTGTTATTGATGAATTTGCTTCTATGTGCTATTAAGACAATACAAACTGACCACTGCGAAACCATGACTTTTACAAAATGTGTAATTGAAAATCCTAGTTAGCACTACCAATTATATGTCACCATTACAAGAGGAGCACTTCATTCATGTCTAAGTCTAATTGAGAGATGTATTCATACTACACTGTTGGACTTCAAGTTGAAATACAGATACAGCAACAAATTTAGTGCACACTATATTTACAGCAGAAGCAAGACACAGTAAAATGATAATACCTTTAGCTTATCCTCTTCCAAGTACTCCTTGGCCTCATCTCTCAGATGGAGTTTAATCTCAGTTCCACGGCCAAGAGGTTCATTCCATGTATCCTCAGATATAGCAAATGATCCATCAGCCTTTGACTCCCACACATACCTACAAGTACAATATCACAACAGCAGTAAGAAAATTGCAGATACAAAGCAAGACATGTACCAAAAACAACACTACAGGACATGTCTTACTGTTTGTCATCATTGTGCTTGCTGACCACTTCGACATAGTCGGCAACCAAGTACACAGAATAGAAACCGACACCAAACTGTCCAATAAGATTGAGGTCACCTCCAGACTGCATCTTTTCCACAAAAGCTGCAAATGTCCAAGCAATTCAAATTATTTTGCGAAAATAATTTAGTACTATGTTTAAAAAAATTGTGGAGTGCAGAATTAGTTAGAAAAATGAAAGAACAGCACCTGAAGTCCCAGACTTTGCAATGGTTCCAAGGTTCTTAATAAGATCTTCCTTGGTCATACCAACACCCCTATCCCGGATGGAGAGGATCTTCTTCTCTTTGTCCAACTTAATCTGCATAAGCATAGACCAGATGCCTTGAGGTCCAAATCTAAAGCAAAATATGATGCCCAACAAAAAATGTCTCCCGATGTTGAAGTCCACCATACCTGGATCTCAAGCTTTGCAGTGTCACCCTCACCCAGGACTTCCTTGTCAGTAAGGGAAAGGAACCTAATCTTATCCAAGGCCTGCAAACATGCAGAACACGACTGTTAATTTCGAGCATCCACAATGCAGCATAAACAAAGGGGTCAAATGCAATACATACATCAGAGGCATTGGATATGAGCTCCCTCAGGAAGATGTCCTTGTTACTGTAGAGTGAGTTGATGAGGATGTCCATGAGTCTGGACACCTCAGCTTGGAACTCAAACTTCTCCGCTGAGCTCCTGAGAGTCTTCCTAGAGATAGACTCAGCTTCCCTACACACATCACAATCATATTGTTCATAAAAGTATCAATAACATGACAAGGCAGTAACAACCAATACTGATCAGAAATTCAGAAGGTTGTGCACACCTCTGGGCAACCTCAGAGTCAGTTGAAAGGCCATGAGGAACAGCACCAAGCTTCTCCTCTACCTTTGGTGGGTTGGCTAAGTCATCACTGCTCTCCTCGGCATTCACTTGTAGCTTCTTAGCTGCATTATAGGAACGGTGAGATCAAGATAAAAATTCGAATTGGATGCAGATGTAAGGAAACCAGAGCAGAGACTAGACTAGACTGTCCTTTAAATTCACCAAGAATAGCATGATAGAGACAAGTGTACAGAGTCCTTAACTTACTAAGAATAGTATGATAGAACGCTAGATCGGTCACAGTGAGCAGTAGATTTACCACAAATAAGCACAGGGTTTACAGGTCTAAACCCTATTTAACCCCCCCAAACGGTATAACCCACCAAAGAAAAATGTAAAGCGCCCCATGTGGATCTAAGAACTAGCCAACCATCTCAAAATCCAAACAAACCCTGCCATTACATCAGATCGAAGAGGCCCTGGAGCTCACCTCGCTATATAGCAAAACTCCTAAACGCGAGATCTACCAACAAACTGGAATCAAAATTTATAACAGAGAACGCATCTAGTGGCACCAACTTCTGCTTCAACGAATCTAGCAGGTAGGAGCGACATTTTACAGGGGCCTAAATCACAGAGCACGATCCATCAAAACGGGTGCTTATGCAGACAAGCGCCACAACAAACGTCTTAAACAAACAGTGAGGTGAAGGGCAAGGGCTAATTTAGCGATCCGGTGAGATGGAATCTGTCAGCAATCGCTTCCAAAATCGCGGGATCGACAAATCGCCACTTGATTCTACTGAACTGACGCGAAAAATCACACAGAAATTCGCGAAAAATCAGGAAAAACTCCAAGCGGCGGGGACATGCCTGGATCGGGGAGGGTTGTGAGGAGGAAGAGAAGGAGCAGCGCGGAGGAGAGCGCCCACTTCCGCATCGTCGCTTCACTCTGCGAAACCAGTGATGAGTTCGTCGCGCTCCGCATCGGAGCCGGAAGCCCTTTTAAACGGCCCGCACCCGAAGACCCATGCGCCCGGTCCACGCGGGTGCGATTTGGCCACGTGGACGAACGGACGGTGCAGATTGCAGTGGATCCACGTGGCGGCTTTTCAGTGGGCGAGGCCGCGGGCTTGACGTGGAGCGCGCGCGATGGGAGGCCTCCGCCGTCCGATGGGAAGATCTGCGTGCTCGAAGGGCTGGGATCTAGTGCGGGCCTTTAATGATGGACACGTGGAGAGGTGCTATTGGTCGGAGGCCGGGTCCGCCACGTCGATGTGCTAGAAAGTTCGGAGCGGACGTGCTCAGTGGATGATTAGTTCAGGGAAAGGGAGTTGGGGTGGGTCAGGCCCACAAGTCAGTCAACCGGTGTTGACGACTGACCCGTCAAATCGCCGTGCTTAGAACGCTATTTTTATGGGTCTTTCGCTGATTTTGCTAAAGGCAATAGCTCTCGGTCGGACGGCGTAAAGGTAAATCAAGTCACACGGCGTTTAAACGTACTAATCCTTCCGAGAATTAATCCTAAATATATACAATGACCTAGACTAAGATTAGAACTTGGTATACTAGAGGTGAGCATATGGGCGTGTAAGGGGGTGTTTAGTTCGTGAAAGTTGGCAAATTTGGAAAGTAGTTTGTAAAGTCTCAAAGTTTGCAAACTTGTGGAAACCAAAAGTTTGTAGAGTTGTTTAGGCATTGTTTAGTTCCTGCAAGTTTCTATAATTCAACCAAAAGTAACGCATTGGAAAACGTGCCCCCCCTCTCTCTGCGACACACTCCCCAATGCACTTTTTCTATAGAAAATTCAATCAAATTGCAGAAACTAAACAAGGCCTTAGTTGAAGGTGAACTAGTTTGCATAATTCACTATAGCAACATTTAATGCCATGAGGTGAAAGTTGGTAGGGTTGTACATGAGAAGCCAGAAACAGTGAATTTTGGCAAATTGATGAACAGTAAATTGAAGGGGGTGTTTAGTTCAAGGTTGCAAATTTGCAAACTAGTTTTGCACCTTTTCAGAACCTAAACAGGCCCTAAGTATGTCAGAATATGTTCAGCTGTTCACAGCTTAGAGCTACAGACTTCCTGCGCAAGTTCCCATCGATCCAATACACCATTTACTACTGAATGAAATAGAGAAACATTCAGATAATATCCAAATGACATAGCAATAAAAAGACAGCACCTACACACTAAAGATTTCGAGCACAATGCATCTACATTGGGATTACGATTCACATCAAACTTGAGGTCACTAACAAATCTGATGAGTGCCCAAAGCACAGATGACAAAATTTAGCTAGTTTAACCCCTTCAGATCCAGTTCAGTTCTGAACTTCATCATAGAGCATCTGGGAGACTAGGAATAATAAATGACGATGTCTTGTAAGCTTTATTGCTAAGGAGCTTGAATCGCCAGAGGCACCACAGAAGCATCATCGGCGACAAACTCACACAGAACAGTCTGAACCAGATGCGATCCTAAATATAGAAGCTACCAGTTTATACAGCATTTCTTGGATGCGGAATGAGACCCAGTAGTCTCTGGAAGGAGACCATAAACCCCACCAGGAGTCCTGAAAAAGAGCAATAGAATGTTTGTTACTTGATTTCAGAACATGAAAAATTACTAGCAGCAGGAATGGTAACAAAGAATAAAATGCGACCATGTAGTAGTAGCAGGTTTATCTGGTGTAAATCAGTAAAAAGAACTATCAAATGCTAACGTACACATCAACTTATGAACATGGATACTAATAAGGACTATTTCAAGAATAAGATACCATCTCTTGTTTTTTATTGAATAAGTTCCATGGTGAGAGATGAGTAATAGCTACATTCAATTATTCAATAACAAATTATACCTACAACTTCATAACAGCCCTACAATTGAAGAATATAATGGACATAACACAGATAGCAACGGATCCAAATAGATAACAACAGTAGCCTAAACAAAGTAAAGCAGGAAATCCTGGTTCACTATAAGATACACAGGCACTACCTAAAGAACTACCTTCAAAACTGAGAAAAGGCCAGCCATCGACCAAAGTACTATAATATACAAGAGCTAGTTATGCTAATACTAAATCACCGTAAAAATACTCTTCAAAATTAGCAAAATTTAGAGGTATTACTGCATATAATGTTGCTATGTGGTACCATGACATAATGTCCCAATTAATATTTTTCCAAAGTACACAAAGTTGCGTCCTTTTTTTCTTGAAACATGCACGACGATGTGTGCTATTTTACTATTTTCTGGAAGCATAACTCATCAATAGAATGGCGCACAGGTCACAGCTAGCATGTCTAGGAAAAAAATTCAGCGTACATCTGTACTGCTCATTTGACCAGACATGAATCCATTAAAAGTAGCATTGAAAAGATATATGGAAATGTACTGCTGGTATTAAGCCCAGAGTTCCATAAGTTGGCCAAGTCCTAGCTTACACAATATCTCTCTCCTATAGGACCAACTTGTAAGTACTATGTTTCAATGATTTTAGTAGTTTGGCACTTGAATCAAGTGAAATAAGCACAGAAGATAATAAAAAAAAAGGGAAATAGTTTTTAATCAGCCATAGATGACTTAATGGTTTGCAAAACTAGCACGTATCCAGCTGAAATATAACACTAAAACTCTAACCATGGACTGATAAGATCAGTATTGAAAAAGATCCCATCTTCAGTCGTGACAAGATGCGAGTTCACTAAAATGCATCTGACCGGACCCAGCAAACTGAATACGCCACAAAATAATGGCCTGATCGCCCAAAAGTCAACTTATGCTCTTTTTCAATCAGGGCTATAGACAACAAAAACTTCCGAGTGTTATAGACATAGTTCCGAACATATATGGATTGCCATCAAATAGATACTAGGAATTATTCACCAAAAGGTAGTCCTGCTAGTACAAAATCAACATGAACAAAAACACGCTTCATGGTTAGCAAAATAAATTTGGAGGTACTAATGCATGCACAACTGCTATGTGCCATCATGAGATCTTGAATCAGAAGACCTGCATAAATGACATAGTGCCCTGACTTTTTTTCACCGTGCAATATAGTGTCTTAAGCTTGTAATTTACTATGTGCTAGCAACAAAATTCGTAACATGGTTCACAGGTGGCAGCTGGAATGTCTAAAAAGAGGGTATTAGTATTATAGCATTAAGCATATCTGGCAAGATGGAATATGTTGAAAGAAGCAACCACATATACTAAATTTATAGGCACCAACAAGTACAGATCTTGATATAGTTCTTTTGGTTGTTCAATGTTGTTTAGTATCACTTGGTTCACAAAATATGAACCTATCAAAAAATGCATTGAATGAAAAGCTTCTAACAATTCTTATACCCATTTATGATAAACTACGTATGGACCAACAAGTAGTGCACTGCTAATCGCCTTTCTAACTGTCAGCCTGAACAAAATGTATTTGAGTAGTTCTGGCACTTGAAACAATTCCTGAACTGAGTTCAAAGGACGACAAAAGGCTAACATGGGAAATAGTATTAACCAGCTGCAGGTGATTTATAGAGGTTAATAAGGATTTTTCTCAAAAGAAAATAAACAGCATGATGATCCACTCATAGCATTTAAGTTTCTCGTATATCAGTAAGACTACTAATGCTTTTAAAGGGATAGAAAATATCCGGCTGAAATATATACCACTACAGGGACTGACAGGATGGGGATTGAAGAAAATATGACCTTCATTCACAATAATCAAAATGCATTCAACCAGACTGCAGCAAATCAATTAAAAAACAACATAATCGCACAACACCATGAAAGTTGACTTATGCTCTCTTTCTAACAAAAACTACTGAGTGGTATGAGCATGAGTTGAAACACATTTATGAACTGCTACCAAATTGATATCCAAATTTATGTAGCTAGTACTAGTATCTAAATAGGAGTTTGTAAAAGAATAGCAAGGAAAGGCTAGTCAGTTACCTTCACTTCTTTTCAACATTCGGCAAGCAGCCAGCAGGTACTGTGTCCATACCCCCACAGACAGGTAGCTTTGTAGATCCAGACTTTACACTGCCCATGCATTGGATATTGGCAATATCACAGGCACCTTGTCCCAACACCTGAGCACTAATAGCCCCCTGCATTCCGGGGTTGCAATACATCTGATCATTGCATCTGAAATCACAGGGGTTGGTAACCTGGGCACCGCCAAGAAAGCTTCCCTGATCAACACTAGACACCAAATCAACGTTCTTGACAGGCCTCTGATAAGGGAAGGCGCCAATCTCCCCTTCAATCCTCCCTCTGATATCAACAAGCAGACAGCGGAGCCTGGCTACCTCCGCCTCAAGCGCCGCGTGATTCTGGAGCTTCTTCATGAGCTGCTGGTTCAAAGCCCTCAGATGGACCACCTCTTCCTCCAACGACGCCGTGTGAGCCTTCTTCTTCTCCCGGTACTTCCGCACCGCGGCTCGGTTCCCGGACGGGCGCTTCTTGGAGGCGTTGTTCTCAGACGGCGACTCGGCAGTCTCGGCTGCCTCTGGCGAAGCCGCGACGATCTTGGTGTGGACATGGACGCAGGTGTGGGTGTGCGAGTGGTCATGGACCGGCGGATTGCAGGTGTGGGTGTGGGTGCACGCATGGTGCTCTGTATCCTTCAGGATGTCATCAAAGTAACTGTCCATGGAGCAGCTGCTGGGTGGATCGTTGCCGATGGCCGGGCACAGGAAGGTGTCGGGGTTGGAGAAATCAAGGTCCCCGTCATCCATTGCTGCAGCTAGCTGTCGAGAAGACGCCTGGTAAAAAACAGGACCAGATGCCTTAGCACTAAGATAGAATATTAGAGCGCCTCCAACAGCATACCTAAACAGGATACCTATACCTAAAAACTGACAGAATACCTAAAAACCAACAAAAATTTGCTCCAACAGCATACCTATATGGATACCTAAACCTAAAATTTTTAGGTCTCAATCTAAATTTCTCTCTCCTGAACCAAAATATAGCAATCCAAAAGGTGGATACCTATTTCCCTCCTGAGAGGAGAATGGACAAGGAAGGAGAGGTGCACTGACTGGCGGGTCCCATTCGTCAGTGTTTTGTATGTCAATAGGTCTCCAGTTTTAGGTATACTGTTGAAGAGAAGTTTTATGTATCTAAATTTTTGTCTCTCCTGTACCTAAAGCAAATTTTAGGTCTCCAATTTTAGATATGCTGTTGGAGATGCTCTTACAGTGGGGGCAAATCAGTATCAACTTAAACTTGGGGCGAATCTCACCTGAAATTTCGGATTCGAGGGCTCACCGCAGCGATAAACGTATCCTACCAGACACAAACACAAGGAACAAGCAAAGGGCAGCGATCCCTAACCTGGCAGCGACGGGACAAGTCAAGGCAGACCCCGGCGCGTCTCCGCTCCGCGGTTGTCACCGGGGCGAGGAGGGGCTGCGCCGCGGCGGCAACGATGAGAGGGGGAAGAGAGGTGCGGCCGTGGCTGGGGTGGGGTCGTGGGGAAGGGGACGGAACGAATTGCAAAGGGATGGACGGACGTGGATGGATCAGGACGGGGACGCGTTGGGCGGCGGAGAGAGAGGAGGAATTCCGAGCCTGCTAGTGCTGGAGGCCCACGGAGGGAGCCCAACAAATGAAATGAGTGGTTGGCTGGACTCGGTTGGTGAGTGCGGACCCAGACTCACTTTCGCCGATCACCATGTTACACAGCCAAGTCACGATTGCCCTCGAGCTCTCTGTTGAACAAACACGGTTCCACAGTGGATCAATCTTAGGAGTTTCGTGGTGCTTTAGTGGAGTTTATACAAGATATGCCACATACCACTAATAACTAATTGGTGCCTTCACTAGTCTTCCCCCTTTTTTTGATGAGGGAAATTTTGATAATGACTAGAGTCTTCACATGACATTTCTATGGATTAGCAAGAGAACTAGTTGTTGATGATTAATAAAAACAGCCCACAACCAAACCAAGTTAACAAACGAAAACGAACTTTGCAAGCGTCTCCAGTAGTCCAGCACTCCAGTGTTCAGTAAGCTTTTAGTACAATGCCATGAAAAAGCACACGATCACTTGCAAGGAATAAGGCTTTCATTTCCAGCACACAAATTTACAGAGCGAACGCTGCTATACTGATAGCAGTGCGTCCGACAGTCGTGACAAAACGAAAGCATTCGAGAGGAAAAAAAAAACTTGCTTGGGCCTGGATGGAACATCTTCTCTCGGTGAAGATGCTTCTCGGGGTCAGTCAGTACACAGCTACAAACCGAACTACTTGCTGTGCTTCGCACGAAGTTCAGCAACGTTCGCCTTGATGGTCGACTTGGCCAGCGCCGTGGGTTTCAGCACGCTCTTGGGATTCAAGGCCTGCCGTATCTTGAACACGGCCCACGCCGTCCCGATGGCGTGCCCGGCGGCGTCCAGTCCTTCGTTGGTTGCAGCGGCAGCTTTGTCCCCGTACCTGCACGGCACAGATTCAGTGTTAACGGACGCTGAAAAGATTGGATGTGTTTGAGATGCAGGATTGCAATGGATTTACAGAAAGTTAGAACGGTACTTGTGAGATACAAGCCCAGTAGTCACGGTTGATGATGTGGACAGAACATTCTTCCCAGACACTTCTACAGCATCACAGATCTTGCCTGTTTGGCACCAGCACAAGAAATGTCAGCGAAACAGAGCAGCTGAACAAGTTAAGAGCAAAAGCAAAGCATGGAACAAAGCACATCAGTCAAATGCATGGGTTCGGTCATCAGGACTACATTGCTGAAACTTTTTGTGCTACAACTCAAATGTTTCATGAAAGTATCAGACTCATGGAACACAAGGACCAGGTGAAATCAACAACCCTTTTATGAATTTAACCTTATTATTATCCTACCATGAAGCATGATGACAACTGACAAGGCGAATACAAAGATAGAAAACGTCCATCTGCAAAGCTTATGATGATGCTGACCACAGAGCATCACCAATATGTGGCTGCATTGAAAGTTTGAAACCAATACACACTTGCAGACTTGCAGTAAGTTCATTAACGCAAGATTTTAGCATCTGATCATTATCGCCACTATGAACAAGCAGAATCAGCAGCTGATTCACCATTTGTGTTAAAAGAACTGCTGCCGTCTGCTGTGTGGAGGAAATCGTCAGAAAAACAAGGACAACAAGAACCACCACCTGACTTGAAATCAAGTTATCCCTACAACTACTGCACTTCGTACCAGCGAGACTTTTGCCCATAAAAACACAAAGCATCTTTTTTGTTCATTATAATTACTGAGATGCGAAGTAATAAAGGTTATCAAGAGATCCAAACTGGAGATAGGTGAAACGAAGTAACAAATTCTGTTGTCATATGAGACAAATGCCTTCTTGGTAAAATAGGCAATATATAGTTCAGAAGTCAGAACAATGATCGTTTGGTAACTTAAGCTAGTCAGGTTTCGTCTTTGCATCAACATAAAACTGCCATGGAATTAGGGGGTGCAAGTTTGCTTTATCCAGGTCACTAGGTCGAACACAATACTCATTTTATTGAACTACCTGGGTGGTACTCATCTAATTGAACCAACCATGATTTCATAAGTGGCCCAGAGCTACACATTGATGTCACCACTTATCCTTACGTGGAATAGATCAATAGTGCCACATAGACACACGATCTTACTACAAATGTCGATACAGATACCATTGACATAGTAAACAACACTTACCAAATCCATCGAGCGAAGCAAGAACAATTTCTCCAGGCAATAGGTTGAAAAATTTCTTGCCAGCTTTTGAGTTGGCCAACGAGCTTGCGAAATAGCCAGTGACCTTCACAACTCCGGACAAAATTCCCGTTGCCACTTTCTCAGATATTTGGGTCATCTTCTTAGCCCTGGAAGCAATTGTAAGCATTGTGTTCAGAGATATGATTCTCACATAATATGTGCAAATTATCAGTGTTTGATTTTCCTTAAAAATGTAAATTATCTGAAGAGATAAAGATACCAAAAGTGAGATAATACACTCAGCAGAACCATACATAACTTCAACATACATGGACCATATGGTGAATTGGTGATACTGGTGATCTTTACAATTTTAAAAATGCTCACAAAAGTTGAACTCACATACTAATCAGTTATGCAGTACAAGGACACATATCATGCTTACATCTGAACAATGTCTGAAAACCACACTACTATTCCAAGCAATTATACAACTTCAGAAACAACACTTCCATGAACAGCACCATTTTAACTTCAAATTGATGGCCTATGTTTTGTCCATTTGTAAAATCCATTGCAAAAATACATATTGGTTTTGCCAATCTAATTGGGTATCACTACAGAAATATTTAGGAATCGACAGCCTTTTCTATATGAACAAAACAAAGAATCAATCTGCATATCAAAATGCTGAATCAGACTAACTTATTTATAAATCATTGTGTTCAGAGATATGATTCTCACACAATATGTGCAAATTATCAGTGTTCGATTTTCCTTAAAATGTAAATTATATGAGGTTGTAAAGATAGCAGAAGTGAGATAATACACTCAGCAGAACCATACTTAACTTCAACAATCAACATACATGGACCATATGGTGATACTGGTGACCTTCATAATTTTAAAAATGCTCACAGAAGTTTAGCTGCCATACTAATCAGTTATGCAGTACAAGGACACATATCATGCTTACATCTGAACAATGTCTGAAAACCACACTACTCTTCCAAGCAATTACAAAACTTCAGAAACAACACTTCCATGAACAGAACCGTTTTAACTTCAAATTGATCGCCTATGTTTTGTCCATTTGTTAAATCAATTGCAAAATACATATTGGTTTGCCAATCTAATTGGGCATCACTACAGAAATATTTAGGATCAGCAGCCTTTTCTATATGGACAAAAAAAAAAGAACCAATCTGCATCTAGAAGACTGCATACCAATATGAATCAGGCCAACTTAGTTATAATGTATCATGAACATTGCACAACTATGACAGGGTGATATTTATACCATAGTATGGGGTAAAACAACAGAGACATGCATTACCTTTTGATCCGCCTGAGCATCTCTGGGCTGACCTCGGCGTTGGCGTCGCCAGGCTGCATCCTCTTCTTGAGGACCTCATTCCCCCAATGGAGCCTGTCCACCGTCACCACCCCGCACCACAGTATCCCCTTGGCCAGGTGCTCGGCGCCCGTGGCGATGGCATTCGCCACCCTGCCGCCGTACTCCTCCACATTCGGCGCCACAGCCGTCCAGTAGGCCGCAGCCTCGACCTCGTCGCGCACCCTGTTCTCCAACTCCTTGGTTCCAACCACGGAATGGACGGAGAAGCTGGTGTAGGTCGCGAGGAGGCCATCGAGGCGCGCGTCGGGGTGGGTGAGCGTGAGGCCGTAGTGGAGCGGGTCGGGGCTGGGATCGTCGGCGGATGCCGGCACGGTGAGGGAGAAGGAGTAGTGGCAGGGGTCGAGCTTGACCGAGGCGACGTCCCGCGCGAGGGGCCACTGGACCGGGTCCAGGAGCGCGATGGCGGCGAGGTTGGTGTGGCCGGAGCGGATGCGGAGGAGGGAGAGGTCGCCGGCGGCGAGCGGGTAGCTGCGGCTGCGGTCGATGAGGTGGAGCTGCGCGCCGGGGATCCGGAGGAGGACGTCCTCTGACGGCGGAGGCCCGCTGTCTTCTCCGGCGGTCGGCGACGAGACGGGGCCTATTTCGACGGGCGCGAGGTCCGCCATGGCGAGCGTCGGGTACAGCGGCGGGGCGGAGGGAGCGGGCCAAGGGTTATTAGGGCTCGCGGAGGAGGAGCCGCTCGGCGATGCCATGGGATCTCGGCGGCGGGGGAGATTTATAGCTCGTCGGAGGAGGAGGGAGAGCCGTGGGGAACGCGGCGACGGCGAGACGGCGGCGACGTGGCGCTTGTATAGGGCGCTCCGGCCGCGTACGTGGCGACGGGGAGGCTGTGGGGTCCACGCGGTTGAGGAGGGTGGGCCCCTGTTTTGCGGGGGAAGCGCTCCACTGCGGATGACTTGTGGGGTCGGATGTGCTGTCGCGGCGTTTAGGCTGTCCGCACTGGTCGTCCTCTAAATACATCCTCTAAAAGGAATATTTCGTCCTGGTCATCCAAATCTCGTACTCTATACCAAATTCTCCCGCACCCGTCATACTCTAAATCTCATACTCTATCCCAACCACCCTATATTTTATTCAACCATCCCAACTACCATATCCTCTCTCTCCTCACCTTTTTCTTTTCCTTTTCTTTTTCTAT
>CM014273.1:5840188-5853783 GCA_004135705.1 Alloteropsis semialata | reverse complement strand
CAGCACATGCTCCCTTAGGCGAATTGTGCCACTCAGTGGTCTTCTAAACAAGAAGCTTCAGCCTAATATTTCTTGTTCATCCATTCGTATTTGCAACATTTTGAATTAATATTGTATAACCTCAGTCTAATTCAGAACGATGGCAAAGTAGTATAATACAGTAACTTTCCATGTAGCACAGTTTGATGTAGAGTGATAACACGAACATGGTACAGACAAAATCATAAGTGGGAAGGAATAGATGCCTGAATCACAGTTAAGTAGGCTATCTGGCTCAGGATGGCCCATCGGAAAATTGCTCTTCAAACACAGTGAAAAGGGTCCACACAGGGCTCCATGCATTCTTCAAGATATCCAGGCAAATTTCACCTGTCTAATTTGATTAATTTGACAAAGAACACTTCTGTGTGTACGCTGTAAATAATTCTTTTATGTTTGCTTCAGTGTCCTACTTTGTGTAATTGGAGATACTTGAACTTTATAATATTTCCTATTTTAGAGTCAAAGGGCTCTTGTTTTAGATTTCCACTATTTGATTTATTGGTTTACTGAAAACTGCTGAAAGCTTGGTTTTCTTGAGCTTCTGAAAAAAATAATAGTCTTCCTTGGGTCCTGAAACTCAAACCTTAGGAGCTAATTCCCTCACCTTTTAGTTTAACTGAATTAACTTTCGGACAGACACTGATAAATAGACTGGTTAACAAGCATTTTCTGACTGATAGGATTCACATGGAAACCAGTGAAACATTCCACAATATTTGTAGAATGAACTAATGAACTACAGGAGGTGTCTTTGACACTCCTAACCATGTTTCTGCAAAAATCCGCATGTAAGATGTCGCTTTCTACAATCATATCACTATATCAGCACTTTATTTTCTGAATAATTTTGATACACAGGTACAACAGATAATATGCCTCAGCCCCTGTCCAGCATTTGATTAATTGGCACAAACCGCTTCTGTATGCTGTATTGAATTCTTATATTATTGCTTTAGTGTCCTGATTTGTCTATATATGATACTCCTAACCATGTTTTTTGGAGAGATTTTGAAAGGTCCTTCAAATGTGTGAAAACTGCTATTGTGTTATGTAATTGCAACCTTCTCCTTTTTTTATTGCAGAGAGCGTTATGATAGTGCATAGTGAATTAAAGCGCCGGAGGAAGATTGTGAAAAATTTGAATAAGGAATCCTTGTGGCCTGCGACTTTGGAAGAGGTAAAATTCCAACCATATGTGCTTAGTTAATTTGTATAGTTTATATATCTGCAACTTTATGCCCGTTACCCACACCTCCTGAAGAGTGAAGACCAATTCTTTTTTTCTTTTGCGTGCTGTCAGGTCAGCTTGTTTATAAAGTTACTGTATTTTACTACTACGTGGACTTACTTTTGGTTGGGCATCTCCATTCAGCTCCCACGATAACATTCTGATTCCTGCTTTTTGTACACCTTGCATCTATCATTCCTTCCAACTTTCACAACATCACCACATTTTGCTTGGAAAAAAGATCAAACATCTCTTAAATAAGAAAACATGAAGAAAACAAAGAACTTTGAACAGGAAGAGCTCTCTCGAATAACCAAAGCAGCGGCAGGGAATTTATGCCATCTCAATCGCATGGGCAGTGAGCAACGACGCACTGGGATAGATATATATTGGTGTACCATCAGGCCAGATAATCGAAAGGAGAACAAAGACGAGAGAAAGGCAAGGTATGCGAGGTCCCGTTCTTTGCTAGCTCAGGCTCAGATTCGATTCTCCAGGGACGGCCTGCAACCATCCACTGATGGAAACATGCATGCCACGATAAAGATCCATATTATCTTTGGTATATATGAAACTCGATTCGTTTGCCTTTGGCGATTCCGTCTCAAGTTCTCGACTTACTTGAATAGAACGATATAAGAGCGTCTCCAGCAGTCCCCTAAACCCCAATACACTAGAATTAATTTGATTGCAAAGAGCATATGTTAGATATCTCAACTTCAACTTTACTATATGCACATATTCTTCGTTCAGCCATGCGATAGCCTACCAGCATCACAACACGAACGAATGCTAACCCTTGAGCTTCCAGGACCACGAGTAGGCATCTGCTGGTGGTTATTCTACACATCCATCACAAGCACCAGGCAAGACCCAAAATTAGAGGCTAAGCGCATACATTAACCCCCCAAATCACACCGTTGTCTGACGATCCAAGGGCTAAGCCGCGGCCTAAGCAAGTCAGAACACGTGGAGGCCGTCGTCGTTGGGCTGTAGCTGGGCCGCGGCGGAGTTGGAGAGCATGTGCACGACCTCGCGCATGGTGGGCCGGGCCGTGCTCGCCTCCTCCACGCACGCCATGGCCACCTTGTAGAGGTCCACGACCAGCGCCACCGGCTCGGGGGACAGCCGGCGGTCGGCCACCGCCAGCACCGCCGCGGAGTCCGACGTGTCCGGGAGCTCCGCGGTGACCTTCCGGACCCAGTGCACGATGTCCACGCCGTCGCCGAAGCTGCCGACGGGGCGGCGACCCGTGATGAGTTCCAGGAGCACCACGCCGAAGCTGTAAACGTCGCTCTTCTCGTCCACGCGGAGAGTGTACGCATATTCTGCAGGGCAACCAAAGAGAGGAAGGGTGATGGGATCGTCAGTAACATCAGCTGAAGAATTTACAGTTTCTATAAATAGCTGCTTGCTGGTTTCAATTTAAAAGTAGCATCAGTTGAAGAATTTACTATGTCCGGCACTCCAAAATCCAAATATCACCCATGCATACACATCAGACTGAATCAAGCCAAATCTATAGCTGCAGATAAAATTAATGAGGCCCTATTTAGTTGAGAAAGTTTTCATTGAAACTGTAACTTTTTTCACACTGACACCCGTGTCCCCTCTCACAGAACACGTTTCCCAATGGTAACTTTTTTTTTCCAAACTTTCTAAAACTTACCGAGCTGTGGCCCTGAACTCTGAATCTAGCTTCATGAGTGAGAGTAGAGAAGAAGCCGACAGATTAACGAGGGATCTGACAAGTCAAGACATGGGCAGATCTGCTCCAGGCATGGAGCTGCTGCCTAGCATGGAGAGAAACTTTTATCCCTGTCGGATCAATTTGCCTAGGCCCACAAGGGTAAACAAAACAAATGAACAGCAAAAGGACTGCAGCAGAAATCAGAATGCCCAATCCTGTAATCGAAAGGCAGAGTTTGTCTTATAGCTCGTGTCCCCTCGTTGACCTCCCAGATGACAACAAGATCTGCGTCTCGGACATGCCAAATCCATGCTACAATCCAAGAAAGCAGAGCTAGAACATGACACTGATTTTTTGCACTCTACTTTGACCACTAATTAAAGGTATTAAATAAAGTCAGTTTACAAAACTACCTCCGCAACCCCCTAGCAAATTCGCGAGACGAATCTAATGAGGCCTCTGGCCGCACGATTAGAGGATAATTACTGTAGCATTACTGTTGCAAATCATAGATTAATTAGGCTCGTTAGATTCATCGCGCAAAGTTGCACTCATCTGTGAAAAGATTTTGTAAATAGACTTCATTTAGGCCTTGTTTAGATTCACGAAATTGCACCAATTCGATCAAAAGGCAACGCATTGAACTACGTGCCCCCTCTCTACTTTTCAATTCCCAATGCATCTTCAATCATTGAATTCAATCGAATTCTCCTAATCTAAACAAGGCCTTAGTACTACATGCATGCAATATTCCTTTGTACAATTTTTTTTGTTCGGTTTCATCCGAACACGCTACCTATCACCAGTGCTACAGTACACAGCCATGCTTTGGCTATTTGCAACAGCAAAGATGTGACTCTGAAAAAGTTACCGTTTGATCCTGATCCGGGGCACGCAGCTTTTGTCATCTCTCCAGTTGACTACGCACAAGGCAACAGAATGCTAGTACAAACACCGTGCAAGCAGTACAGAGGGGGCTGGTTACCTGGCGCGATGTAGCCGTAGGAGCCGGCGATGGCAGACATGCACTCCGACGCTGCGCCGCCGAGGAACTTGGCGAGGCCGAAGTCGGCGACGTGCGCCTCGAAGCCGGAGTCGAGCAGGATGTTGTTGGACTTGACGTCCCGGTGGATGATCCTCGGCGCGCAGTCGTGGTGCAGGTAGCAGAGACCGCACGCCGCCTCCGCCGCGACGCGCGCCCTGGCCTCCCACCCGAGGTGGCCGCCCTTGCCGCCGTGCAGCATCTCGCCGAGGGAGCCGTTGGGCATGTACTCGTAGAGCAGCAGGTTGGTCTCCCTGTTGGAGACGAAGCCGAGCAGGCGCACGATGTTGCGGTGCCGGATGCGGCCGAGCGTGGTCACCTCCGCCGTGAACCCGCGGTCGTGGTCGCCGCAGCCTCGCCCCACGAGGCGCTTGATGGCCAGCTCCGTGCCGCTGTGGGTCACGCCGTGGTACACGATCCCCGCGCCGCCCTTGCCGATGATGTTGTCCTCCTTGAGGCACTCCACCACGTCCTCCGCCGAGAAGTCCAGCTTCTGGAACGCCGTCATCTTCCAGGCGCCCGACCGCCTCCTCGCCGCCTCCCGCCACGCCTCGCACCCCTTCCTCGCGCCGAAGATGGCCATGATCAAGAGGGTCAACAGGACGACGAGCCACACCAGCATCTTCTTGGAGTCCCACCGCCGCAGAGAGAAGGGCGAGCCCGGACCGCCGGCCAAAGGAGCGCAAGGGTCGGCGAACGGCGCGCCGCACAGGCCGGGGTTGCCGACGAACGAGCTCTCGTTGAACACCAGGAACTGGCCCTGCATCGGCACGGCGCCCGACAGCTGGTTGTAGGAGACGTCCAGCGTGGTGAGGCTCGTCATGTTGGGCATCGCCGGAGGGAGCTCGCCGGACAGCCTGTTCCTGGACACGTTCAGCGTGCACAGGATCTTGAGCGACGTGATGGTGTCCGGTATCTCACCGGTGAGGTCGTTCCGGCTGAGGTCGATGGCGCCGAGGGAGCCGCAGCCCGTGATCTCCCGCGGGATGTCTCCGGTGAGCGCGTTGCCGCTGACGTTGAGCCTGGTGAGGTTCCTGAGCCTGCCGATCTCCGGCGGCAAGGGCCCGGAGAAGTTGTTCGATTCCAGGGACAGCGTCTGCAGCACAGGGAGGTTGCCGATGGACGGAGGAATGCGTCCACCGATCCCATTGTTCCCTAGCATCAGCATGGACAGCTTGTCGCCGCTGATCACGTCCGGGAGCTCGCCGGTGAGCAGGTTGTCGGTGAGCTCGAGCATGTTGGCCTGGGGAAGGTCAAAGAGGCCAGGCGGCACGGGGCCGGTGAGGAAGTTCTTGCCGAGGCGAACGCGCATCAGCGTCTTGCAGTCGCCGAGCGAGTCAGGAATGCGGCCGAAGAAGCCGTTCTCCATAAGCACGAGCATCTCCAGCTTCCGCCCTGCGCAGAGGTCCGGCGGTATGGTGCCGGTGAGGTGGTTGCCGGTGACGTCCAGCGTCTTGAGGCGGCCGTTCCTCCCGAGGCCCGGCGGGAGCTGGCCAGTGAGGTTGTTGTCCCACACCTGTAGCACCTCCAGGTGCGGGAAATCGCCGAGGAAGGCCGGTATGTCGCCGCGGAGGTGGTTGCGGAAGAGGTTGAGCAGCTTGAGGCTGCCGGCGAGGTTGGCGAAGCTGGGGGGTATCTCGCCGGTGAGGTCGTTGATGGAGAGGTCGAGCGACTGGAGGTTTCCGAGTTCGCTGAGCTGCGGCGGTATCTCCCCGGTGAGCTGGTTAATGGCGAGGAAGAGCGTGTCGAGCTGGGTGAGGCGCGCGAGCTCGGGCGGGACGGGGCCGGTGAGATTGCAGCTGCTCATGTCGAGGCGGACGAGGGAGTGGAGGTCGCCGAACTCGGGCGGGACGCCGCCGCTGTATTGGTTGAAGTAGCCGATGTACATCTCGCGGAGGCGGGCGAGGCGCGCGAGCGAGGGCGGCACGCGGCCGGAGAGGCCGTTGCCGTTGAGGCCGAGGTACTCGAGCGCGGCGAGGTCGGCGAAGGAGTCCGGGATGGAGCCGTTGAAGTAGTTGCCGCCGAGGTGGAGGTAGCGCAGGCCCGCGTGGCGCGCCCCGAAGGGCGGGAGCGGGCCGGAGAGGTTGTTGTTGTACATGTCGATGAGCTCGAGCTCGGGGAAGTAGGGGTCGTCGGCGGGTGCGGCGGGGGCAGGGGACGGGAAGGGGCCGGTTAGGTTGTTGTTGGAGAGGTTGAGGTGGCGCAGCGCGGGCATGGAGGCGAGCGCGGGCGGGACGCGGCCGGGGAGGGAGCAGGCGGCGAGGGTGAGGTTGGCGAGCGCGTCGAGCAGCGCGACCTCGGGCGGGAGGTAGCCGCCGTGGAGCGGCACGGCGGTGATGTTGATCGCGACGACGCGGGACGTGGCGGCGTCGCATGTGACGCCCGAGAAGGCGCAGTGCGCGGGCGGGGACGCGGCCGGGTCCCAGTCGGCGAGCGCGCGGGAGGCGGCGGGGACGAGCGCCGCCTTGAGCCTGGCCAGCGCGTAGGCGTCCCGCTCCGGCGAGGCGGAGGCGGCGGGGAGGAGGAGGATGAGGAGAAGGACAGCGGGGTGAAGGGGAGGCATGGTGGCGGCGGGTGCGGCGTGGTGGTGGCGACTGGCGAGCGGGACGGGACGTGGGGATAAAAGGGAGGGAGGCGGTGGAGTGGTGGAGGAGGGAATGAGCATATGGAATCCACCGGCCGGCGGCGAGCTCAGGCTCAGCCAGTGGTAGTGGCTGCCATGCTATTGCTAGTAATTGCTATGGTGGGTTTTGTTTTGGGTTCCAAAATTTTGGTAGGATTTTGATTTTGGGGTCAAACAAGGAAGAATCCAAGGAAGGAAGGTCCCGGCACGGCAGGCTGACGGTGTGCTGGCTATGCCTGCGGCTGCGGTGTCAGAGGAGGCGCAGGACCGGGGGTGGTTTTGTGGGCGGATGAGACGGGACGGTGCCCCGTCAGCCGGAGCCGGAGGGGACGTGACACGCGGCTTCAATTCTCAGGCCTCGTTTAGATTGGGGTTGCATAGAGTTTTTGTGTTATGTATAGGGTTTACAGAGAGAAAAAGTATATTGGAGAACATGCGTTATGCAAAATATTATACATAGTGGTGAACTAAACAGGGCCGGAGTGAATTTGATCCAATTCACTGTAGCAGATTTCTTTAGAAATTAAAAAAGTAGAGAGAAGACACAAAATTCAATGCGGTTGCTTTGATCGAATTGGGCTCTTCTTGCGAATGGGCCTGTTTAGATTGGAAAGAAAGTTTGCGAAAGAAAGTTTCCAATTCTAAATCGAAGATTAGGAGGACTAAACATGATTTAATTATAAAACTAAATACACGGATGGAAGGAAAATCGCGAGACGAATCTATTAAGCCTAATTAATCTGTCATTAGAGATTGTTTACTGTAGCACGACATTGTCTAATCATGGCCTAATTAGGCTCATTAGATTCGTCTCGCAAAGTTACCGAAGGTTATAGAATAGATTTTGTCATTAACACACGTTTAATACTCCATACATATAAGATTTCCTTTAATGAATAATAAAATTTCAAAGTTTCAAAAGTTTCACCGTAAACTAAACAGCAATTCACTGCTGCTGCGGCCGCTCTGCTCCGCTTTTTTGCAGTCCAACCCCAACTCGCTCAACGTTGAGGCTGGGCTGACCAGGCTGATGGCTCTACTGCTCCGCTGCAGCTTTCGAGTCTGGTATCCTGTCCAAGCAGAGAAGAGCGTGGTGGTGATTCGGGCGTTTGGTTGCCTACATGGCCTGCCTCGTATCGCAGAGCCAGGCTCAGCTCAAAGAGGCTGGCTGCATGCGATGACATCGTGTTGGTTGTATGTATATAGGCCTTCCCACAACAAACTTTACTATTCATTTAACTTCACTATTCATCAAAAAGAATCTTACATGTATGAAGTATTAAACGTGAGTTAATGACAAAACCCATTCCATAATCCCCCTAACTTTGTGAGACGAATCTAATGAGCCTAATTTGGCCATGATTAGACAACGTCGTGCTACAGTAAACAATCTCTAATGACGGATTAATTAGGCTTAATAGATTCGTCTCGCGATTTCCCGTCCATCCGTGTAATTAGTTTTATAATTAGATCATGTTTAGTCCTCCTAATCTTAGGTTTAGAATTGCTACAGTAAAGGAATTCAAAATAGTTGCACCAACTAAACAAGCCCATAATCAGTCTGGTCGAGAAGAGACTGTGTTTGGTTGTCTGCGCAAAGATACGTTGCATAAGACAAAAGAGATAAAACGTTGCATGAGAGAAAACGTTGCATAGGACAAAAGAGATAAAACATTGTCACAAAGATCTTTATTTTGTCTGAGTACACTTGTGTAGCCCTTATTTTATCTTACTATGTCTAAATATCCATTGAAGTACACTAATATCACTTTATGTGTACTAATTACATATTAATAGCATCATTAATTGAGTAAGCACCTGCATCCAGTGAGTCTGGCTCCACAGAAACGACCAAAATATACGTATCTGTAGAGCCAGACTGAGAGGGCCCCTTTTAAATCCCACGAGCCAGGCTCAGGCCCTGTTTGGAACGCGGGGCTTTTTCCCTATTCGTGCGTTTTTCCTGTGAAATTGAACTGTTTCCTGTGAACCTCCTACACGATTCCTGCGAAATTTCTGCGTTTCAAACAGGGCTAGTATGTGGTGCAGCCGTGCAGGCAACCAAACAGCACAAGCCTGCATCCCACGAACCTAGTTGGAACATATGCAGCCAATCAAACACCTCTCCAATGCTCCAACCAATTTGTTGCCCTTGTATATTAGTCTTTGCATTAGAAATTCAGATGACAAAATAGACTAATTAGGCAGGATTTAGAAGTTGCTCCGTTTTCTAACCGCAAGGAAGGGAAGAAAGAAAGATCTACAACTCTGTGAGAAGATTATTAATTCTTGCATCCAGATGTAATGTGTTGCATGAGCTAATGCTCTACTTCGGGCCTGTTTAATTCCAGTGAAAGTTGAAAAGTGGTGAAAACTTTTTGCATTGGGAAACGCGTTCTGTGAGGAGGGAAACGGTTGTCAGTGTGAAAACTTTTTGGTGAATTTGGGAAGTTTGTGGAATTGAACAGCCCCTTCTTGTAACAAAACATCCTTCATCCACTTAATACATCAATACGCAACTATTCGTGTGTATTAGAGAGAAAAAAACTCGATCGATGATCTGGTAATTTATTTTTTTCCTCCTCCTTTTGCAGCGTTGTTTTCATTCACCCGTCAAAATTTCCTGATCCGATTCACTGGGAAGGTGTGTGTGGCTTGTGAGCCAGCAAGGACTATGCTGCTGGCCCCACTCCCTGACTGGTACATACATGGTAGTATGGTACGTAGAGTACTACGCACCTCTCTGCTCTGGTCCTCAACTCTGAACTGAACGTGACCAAGCCCCTGCCTGGCCCCCCGCTGCTGCACACATCGTGATCTTTCATCATACAGTCAAAGTAACGTCCCTCACTGGACCCAACCCAATCCAGCTCATAAATCTAAACACAATTGATTTGGGTATTCCAGTTCATTCGTTCATGGGTTCAGCAAAACATCTGGTATGCTTCAGCTTCAGAGTTTGGTTCATTCGTTCATGGGTTCAGCAAAACATCTAGTATGCTCCAGCAGCTTCAGAGTTCGAACTGAAGAAAACATATAACTGCAGAATTAGGGTGTCGGATATAAATATCCACGACGTCTAAATCATAAAGATAAAACCCCAAACTTAACGGAGGACGACCTTCGAAATAGGCCATCAAAACAACCGAGTCTCGCCAACAGTCCAGCTGTGGTCCAACCACGGCCCAGCCAAGGTTCGACACACCACGCTCCGCGTCGCCCGACCCCCAAAGGTGGGGAGACTGAGAGCAGACGAACCGGTCCGCCTCGCCCTACCCCCATCGGACGAAGGCCCACCGACCGACCCCCTCTGGGTCAACAAGCCATTCTATAACCCAGGGTCTGAGCCTGTCAAACACGTCAGGCTCTGGATGTGATCACACGCTACGGGCATTAAATGCTAAAGCGGGCGCCGCAACCTAATACGCCAGTCTACTCGGCCTAAAACCAATGATGGCGTGCTGGCACGCTCAGCACCTGACCCGTCATAAATGAATGACGGGATGCTGCCTAGCACCCGTTCAGCCCTAAGCGAGGGCCTGAACACTGACAGCCCTGGCTTGCCCTCCACCCTAAGCTTGGTCATCATTTCTTCTAGCAGGTAATGAAGCTCTGGCGCGTGGTGTAGAAATGTCAAATATCACTGACGCCTACAGGATACTCTCCATGAGTACCCTCCACGATCCCCAAGACGGGACTCAACGACAAGCGGAGAATCAGAGGCTCGCCCGACACCTTAGCTTTTCCTTTTCTTCCCCTCGAGATCTTTTCTCCTTTTATCCGGCCATGTATCCGACCCAACCCATTTCCTTGGACTATAAAAAGGAAAGGAGGCCGTCCTTACCAGGGGATCAATCACAATCCACACAACCCACCCGACATATTCGCATACGCATACATTCATAGAGACTTGGGAGCTCCTCCTTCTCTCGATCGCTTGTAACCCCTACTACGAGCAACGCGAGTAACACGAGCAGCATCGAACTGGACGTAAGATGTTCGTGTCCGAACCAGTATAATCCCTTGTGTCCTCTCGCGAACCATCCGGGCCTTAGCACGCAATCCACTAAATTCACTCGCCGGTGATTTCTTGCACCAACACAGGGTATAACTACAGAATTACAGGATCCATGATAACTGTCATTGCTAAGTAGTCTGCCACACAAGTGTCTGCATAGCCTGTCTATGCAGAGGATGATGGAGCTGTAGAGCTTTTTTCCTCCCGACTTTTTTGTTTTTTATCCCTTTTCGCGAAATAAGTTCACAAATAGACCCTTTACGGAAAGATTTGCAAAAATAGACCCTCACCACGGCGCCACAAGTCACGGCGCCGAGTTTACACGTCTTGGCGTCGTAAACCATGGCGCCGAGGTCCATTACCGTAGCAGCAGACGTGGCATACGTGGAGTTGAGGTGGCAACACGGTTCAGCGCCAAAACTGATGGCGCCTAAAGCGCCCCTGCCTAAGCAGAGACTAAATGTGATACAATTATCAGTCCCAGGAGGCTGATACACATTTATTCAACAGATGATACAGAAACTTACAACCCACGAGGAAGCGGGCACCTAATACAAACTAAGACAGCTAAAAGGTAAACTACGGCGGTAAGCCAAAGGATGAACCAGACCGGTTCAACCAAGGGATCAGAGTTCTGCGACAGCGAAGCCATCTTGGGCGGGACCAAACTCCACAGGCAAAGTTGGGTGCGGAAGCGACCACCTATTCAGCGTCCTCAACAAAGTCCGGGTCTTCTTCTGGATTTACAACAACAAGGGTGAGTACAAAAGTACTCAACAAGCCCAATCACACCCACGGAGGGGTTAACACAGAATTATGCACAAGGAATATCAAGGATAAGGCTAGGTTTTATTTTTGCTAAAAAGCTAGTTTTAACACATGCACGGGTTTATCAAGGTATGTTTTTAGCAAAGCAAGCTTTAGTAACAAGTCAATAAGTGGGGGTTGATCCACAAAGGATCCATCTTTTAAGTGCTACCGGATTTCCCATCCGCCGTAGCTTTTGGCACAAAGCCGAACTCATTCCAAAACCAACACACTCCAACCCATCCCAAAACCTTAGTATTGTGACCAAGCCATAACTCGCCCATAACCGTGGGCACGGCTATTCGAATAGTTTAAGAAACTCTGCAGAGGTGTACACTTTCACCACAAGTAGGGTACCGCAACACGATCACCTTAGTGTCAGTGCGGATCCTATCGAAGCCATTACCCACCATAGCCAAAACTGCCTAGCCATCACGAGAAAAACACCAAGGGGTTTATGTCACTAAGACGGCAACCATGTCACTAAGACGGCACTTGGTTTTCCCGCTGCACACCTGCCACCAGACAACTAACAGCACGGCTAGTGGGATTTAGACTAAGCCCTTGCACCATACAAGAGTCGAGTGGTTGTACGAGATAAAGTGGGTTAGGCAAGATGACACATCACCTCGGTTTAAAACCGGACAAAATGGATATCTCCCAACTTGCTTAACCACAAAGGTACAAGCCTCCTTTTTGGCATTTCACAAAGTCATGCCCATCCATTTTATCCACACAATTTCACTCTTTTCAAACCCAAAACCCAAAACCCAACTCACACATTTAATCTTTGATAAAACCAGTGTATAGTCATGATTGAGTAAGGAGTAACAAATCCTAAGCATTCTAGAGTTGGTTATCATCTAAACAGAACATATCATATTTAGTGATAACTGGGTTGTCAAGGAATGTCATATCAATCAAGGAGTGGCTAACCAACCGGGTTTTGACTAAAACAATGCAATTATCAAAGGCTTAATAGGTTGTGTTTATAAAACTGGGATAAACATGCATCAAAGGATGGGATTGGACTTGCCGTCAACAAAAGCTTCCGGGAGATCCTGCTCGCGGTACGGGTCCTCAGGGTCGGGCTCGCGGTACTCTCCTGCGTAGTCCTGCTCGCGGTACTGCTCCTCCTCGTTCACTCCGTCGTCTAGGGCACGATCAAACAAACACACAATAAGAAAACACATTCCTTTACCGATGAGTTGGAAACGGGAATTAACAAAATAAAATAGGAAACGGAATTATATTGGGATGATTTGAGTAAAGCTTGGCCGGAATGGATATAAGAGAGACGTGTTTGAGTTTGGTGGAGTTCTGGAGGAATTTGGCGCATGAAATGACGAGTTTAGGGAGGTTTAGGGCCTAAACGGGGGGTTTAGGACCTATTTGTGAAGGTTAAAAGAATCAAGGGCCTTTCTGTAAGGGTTTTTATATGGTGGAAGGGCATGGTTGTGATATTTGGAAAATATATGGGGTTTTGGTAATCAACCAGGGGCTCATTTGGAATTATTTAGAAAGGGCAGGGGCTTTCTTGGAAACTGGCTAAAGGGGGGGAGGACTCTTTATTGATTAGAGGAGATGGCAGGGGGTTATGCGAAAAACGGCGGCCTTTCTTCTCTTCTTCGGCCCGACTCAGAGGAGGGGAAGGGGACGCCCGGCGGCGCGGCGGCGCGCCGGCGATTGCCGGCCCCTAGGGCATGGCGGCCCTCGGGGAGGTGCGCACGGGCACGAGGGAGGCAAGGGGAGTCCATTCCCCACTCACCTCGGACCGGAAAGGAGGGAGGCGGCGGCTCCGCGTGCGGCAGAGGGGAGCGGCGGCGGTGAGGCGGCGGCGGCGCTGCTAGCTGCGTGGGAGCGTGGGAGGCGCTGCTGGGGCTTGGCGGGGTGGTGTGGGTGCTCGGCGTGGTGGTGTAAGGCGTGAGGGAGAGGCCTTTATATAGGCGGAGGAGGGGGGCTCGGGCTCGGCCGGCGCCGGGAAGCTTCGAGCTCCGGCGTTAATGGCGTGGGGCCGGTTCGGCGGGGATGCGCGCGCGTTGGCCGAGGAGGTAGGCGGGGAGGACAGAGGGGCGGCACGGCAGCGGACAAGGGAGGACGGCCGGCGCGCGGAGGTCGGCACGGCGGGGCCCGACGGCGCGCGAC
>CM014273.1:5775657-5839834 GCA_004135705.1 Alloteropsis semialata | reverse complement strand
CGGGATGGCGGCGGCGGCGACATGTCGGCCTGTACGGGTGGCCATGCCGGCCGTGGTGCTTGGGGCGGCCCTGGTGGGGGCGCCATCGACGCTTGCTACCCTGGGCGACGCCGGCAACGTGCTGCGTGCGGGCATTGGGTGCGGTGGTGTGCTGGGCGGCGCTCCCTTTGTCTTCTCCTCGATGACGTTGCAGGGACGGCTCCACCACGGTGGTGGGGCAGGGAGGCTTGTGCTGGGCATGCCCAGCACGGGGCTGCGCTTGTGGCGTCATGGTGGCGCTTCGGGTTGTGCCGGGCCTCCTCTCCGGCGGGGGTGTTGCGGAGACGGTGGGGAGCGACCTCCGTCGCATGGTCGTGAGCGCGCAGCAGTTTTGGGATGAGCCGGCGAAAGTCTTCACTGACACTCCTGTCGGTGGCGATGGTGGCGACACCCTTGGTGTGTTTTCCCTGTTGGGGGTGCCATTGTCGAGCATTCTGCCCTGCTGCTTGGGGTTATCGGGGTGAAAACCCTGTCCAGCTTTGGACGAGCGACGACGGCGTCATTGGCGTCGTGCCCTTCTTGGAGGCGTCGTTTCTTGAGACCCGTATCGACCTGTGGCGGTGTTGGTGGTGATCTGTTTGGGGGTGTTGCCCGTGTGCAGTGGCGGTGGTGGTGCGCAGGATCCGTGTCGAGGTTGGTGCAGAGGGTCCATGGGTCTGGAGGTCTGGAGCTAGAGCGCATGATGTTGTGGTGAGCTCTGTGACGGCCGGGCGGAGGCGATGCTCTCTTAGCGGCTTCAGATATCTGAGTCCGGGCAGAGGAGTGTGGCGGTGGGTGAGGCGAGACCCCCATGCAGAGTGGCCAGGATCAGTGGTTTTCATTGGTGCCGTGATGAGAGTGTGCTGCTAAAGCTCCAATGGAGCAGAGGGATCGACGTTCATGGGTATGCGGCTTGAGGGTGATGGGCCCATGGTGGAGGCATCCAGGTAGCCGTTTGGGCTTGCAGCAGGCTACGGCTTCTGGCGTGGCACAACGTTGATGACGAAGGCGCAATCTTCGACGGCTTGCTTTGGGCTCCTCTCCCGGGTGGTGGTGGTGTAGCGTTGTGTTGTATAGTGTGCGTTGTTCGTGTAGTGGTGATGTTCGCTTCGGCGCGTGATGTACAATTGCTCCTTCTTCTTAAATGACATAGCAGTGCTCCTGCTTTAATTTAAAAAAAAATTCATGTTTCTTTTCCAAAACATCAGCAAGGTCATTATTGTTCTTTTGCTTGATCCAAAGATGCCACTACTGACTACTCTAGTGGTAATCCAGCTGGTTAATTTGCGCATAAATATCTGTGGTGCACCAGCATAGCGTCACGGTATGATGAGGAGTAGTAGCTCGTCTTGATCCCTAAAACCCTGGAGCTAAAGCGTGAGACTGAATAAATCCACCTCTGTTTTTTTTACTACAATGTGCAAAACCGTGGATCGTGTTTTGCTTTGCCGGGATCGTGCTCTAGGGAGTTTGGCCTTGATTCTTGTCCGAATTAGTGGAGGAATGTCAGTCAGAGCGGACAGTGCTATAGCCTAGCAAAGCTCAGAATGATGCGAATTAGAATCCACTACACCCATGCGTGTCATGCACATATTAGCAGTCGAACGTTCAAAAGGCAGAGAACTAAGATTCGTTCCAAAATGTACTAAGATTTCTTTTGTTCTGAGTTAAACTTCACTAACTTTAACTTAATTTATTTTTATAAAAAAGAAATTAATATTTAAAATACCAAATAAATGCGCACGGTATACATTTTGAAATAACTAAACTTTCGTTGCAGATGTGGTTGTGTTTCTTTTTTTAATTTGTTTAAGTCTAGATAAGTTTGACTTAGGACAAAACATGCATTTTGGAACGGAAAAAGCATTAATTAGCTTCATGGTTACGTTAGCTTTAATCATGGCAATGAATAATAAGTAACTACTAGCTGTGTGCCACACAGGAAATGCTACTAGCCTAGATACTCTCTCTCTTTTTCTCCTAACCTGGAGAACATTCCTCTCCCACCTGTTCTTGCTCTCCATTACCGCTCTCCTTTGTTTGTCTGTAGTGTACTCCAATTAACAACCAGTTACTAGTATTTTTTTGATTTGTTGCAGCAGCATGTGTCCATCCATGGCGCGCCGCGCACGATCGATCAATGGGCAATCGATGCAGGAGAAAAAGGCTAGTGTCTGTCTGCTGCTCATTGCATTGCTATCCATTCCATTCCATGTGCCGCTCCATGCAGCTTTATTTGCAGCAAATAAAGCATCGCCACCTTTTGTTGCTCTCAAGTCTGTCCCTGTGATCAGGCAGTAACAGACAAAGTCAATCGCTAAACAAATGCAGTTCTGGTAGAATCGAATCACACTAATGCCTCCGAAGCCCTAGTTAACAATAGCAAGAAATCTGTGTCCGTCCGTTGCCATTACCTGATTAGCAGCAGCAGTACAGTCCTGCAGGGGAAAGGGCAAGGGGAGAAACTGGCCGACCGGCCGTTTGATTCGGCTTGGGTCCACCTGGTGAGGAGAAAGAATAGATTCATGCCGCTAAAACTCAGCGGTGAACTGGCGAAGTGATGAGTGAGCAATGCTGAGTGGCTGGTTGCCCCTTTCGCTTTGTTAGGCTGCCCCTGCCTGAATCTCCATTGTGCGTTCGTGCAGTGCTGCGAACATGTTCCAAAGCAAGCGGAGGACCGAATCATGGCGCCGGGGTAAAATAAGCAGCAAGTGTGGTCGTCTCATTGTCAATTCAGATTCTATTCAAATCTTGTGGAAACCATTTTAAATAGTAAATAGATTTTTTTTTGAGCAAAAAGTAGTAAATAGATAGAGGTAGCGAGCTTTCTGACCCCATTATTCTCTGTATAAAGTGCTGTGCGTTACGGATTGGGCCCAATAGTCTTAAACGGGCTTAGCAACACGTATGGAGTAATCGTTAGCCTGTTAACAACACTCGGCCCAAATAATATCAAGGCCCATCCACCCTCCTCTCCCCCACGTCTCTCTCTGCTCCACTCCCCCCGGAGTCCGTTCCCCAAACCCTCCCCACCGCCGGCCGCCTGCAGCTCCCGTGCCTCCGTCGCCGGCCCTCCGGTGCCTTGCCCCCTGCGCGGATCTCCCTCCTGCAGCGCCCGGTGTCCGCGGTTCGTAACTCCTGCTCCTATCAGTGGTCCTTCGTGCAGTGCACGTGTAGGCTGAGATTCTGCACGAGTAACCGGTTAGGACGATGTAAATTTTTGCTAGGATTTTGGGGGTAGGTAGACGGAGACAATTTTTTCGAAAGATGCCTGTAGCTGCAGGCCGAAGCTTCACGACTGAAGCTTTACCTGTGTTGAGCTCTTGATGCGGGGCTAATTGTCTTGTAGTACCCATCCTCCGTCTGCTGGATGCTGCCCGGGTGGACGGTGATGGAATTCAGAATCATGCTTTGGATGAACATGGCATCGACCTATTAGTTAATAAGTAGCTGGGATAGTAATTAGGGTCACTATTCAATACAACTATTTTTTTTTCCATCAGCAGTGTTTAGTTATCAACAAGGAGAGCATATGTGCTCGTTCCAGTTACATCTATGCATACCACCTGGAGATGTCTCCAAGCACTATTATTCAGCTATGATGATTTCATTTCACCTCCTATTGTGTAGTTCTTGTTAACTCGTTAAGACGTCTACTTTATGTGGTAGGATACATTTATGCTTTATTCCTGCTTGATATAGCCACACCTGTCATTAATCGCGTAGCTGACATAATTTTCCTTTTACCTCTTTGCTGTCAAATGTTTGCCTGCAGAACCGTAATGATGGAAGGCCAAGCAAACTCTGTGATGGCTAGTCTTGGTCCAAGAGTGAAGGCTAACCTGGTTCTTGGAGCAGAATCATTTGCTATCAGCTCCGAGTCCGGTATCCTGTCCGAGCAGCTGGCCACAATGAAGGAGAAGAGCATGGTAATTCTCAAGGAATACATCACCAAGCACAATGCTCCAACTGATGTCCCTGACGAGTCCATTGAGGGTGAATCTGATGACGAGGGTGAAGCACTTGTCAAGAACCCCCCGAAGAAATCTAAGAAGCAGAAGTGACCATCTCGAGTTCATCAGATCCATTGCTAGGCACGGCTACTGTTATACTATGCTTTTGACACAGAAAGACTAGATTATTGCAGATGAATCTGATTATTAATTTTTGCCTGTTTATGAGACTATATAGCTTCAGCTGCAAGAACTGGCTGTTCATGTCATGTAATTCTGCCGCGGTTCTGCCTCTCTTTGTTATCTGGTTCTCATTTCTTGCACTGGACATTAGCGGATGGTTACCCCTTCTTTGTCTGTGTCTGCTGCATAGATGTGTAGCCACTACACGAGAATTATGTAACTAAAAAGTAAAAACTCCTGCTATTCTCAACTCTGAAGTATGAAATCAGTCACACGCATAGCTAAGCTATGACATCTGCATTTTTATAGAATATATGGTACATAACTGCATTTCACAATATACAGATCTATCTTGGGGCGTGTTTGTTTTCGCTTATAATCGGTTTATTGGTCAAAATAAGCGATAATTCCACCCAAACACCTTGGTTATTTTCGATTATTCTCGATTCTCTGATAATTCATTTTAGAGATTTGAACTACAATAATCGAGAATCAAGAAAATTTTTGTTTATCTTAGAATCTAAGCGTGGTTGAGAGAAGCGAAAACAAACACACCCTTGATGTCTTTATGACTGACCACCGATGCAAAATATATACCCTGTGCAGTTTGTTTACAGAAATTGTCGATTATTTCCCTGTCCAGTTGCTTGATGCGTGGCAAGCACAAGAAAAGGAACTTCTTTCAGACGTTTTTTCTATCCATTCGGAGTACATGTAATCATGCCAATTTTATTCTAGAAGATTTGCCATCGACAGAGCATTTTGGAAAAGCAAAGGACCTGCTGTCAAACATCAGCGTGGTAAGTATGGCTACAATGCTTGTGCGCCAACAGGCACCTGGTTAGAACTTGGAAGGAGTTAAAAATTTCAATCCACTCAGCAAATCGTGAAACTATTTTCATTGTGAACTTTACATCATGGAATTCAATCATGATGAGCAACGGATTGCTACAGATAACCCACAATCACACTGATAAATGTTTTAAAAATTACATCTGGTACTTGGCTACCACCACAACCAAAATAAAATAAGAAACTTAAACCAAAACTACATATAGGGAGATAAAACTCTATCTCTAGGCCTTGAGAAAAAAAAGGAAACAGTCAAGATTTCTCATGATTTGTTCAATATCCCCAAGGTTGCTTTAATCTCCCATTGGAGGTGTTCAAAAACTTGTGGGCGGCTTCTGCAGTTTAACCCCTGAATCCGTCAATGAAAACCTCACTGTCCACACGGCTCAGGTAAAACAGACCTTAGACTAGACATATTATACGCTAAATGTCACTACCTGGCTCAGTTTGCCTTGGCACAAAATTTGTTACTGGACAACACCATTGCCATTTTGGCCATCACCTGATGTAGCACGTCTCAATTCATCAAGGACCTCAGCAAAATCATCTGGTGGGGGGCATGAGAATTCAAGGATCTTTCCTGAATGTGGATGCTTGAATCTGGGGAAACAACAATAATTACATTCCAAACTGTGGAAAACACTAGATACATATTGTAGAATACCTACCCAAGCAATGCAGCATGAAGACATGGCCTGTCTACTTTAGATTCAGATCCGAAAGCCCGCTATGATACTTTGAAGGAGTTCTCGGTCTCAAAAGTGACAATGCCATGCTTTTGGTACCTCCATATGTTTCATCACCAAGAAGTGGGATCCCTAGATACTTTGCATGAGCACGGATCTGATAACCGACAGGTGCAAGATCAGCACTGGAATAAGTGAGTACCCACACTTAAGACAGTATTTCCCAAGCTGTACCATGCAATCAAATGATATACACACATTATACCTGGTGAGTGCGTCCTGTCTCCAGTCTCCACTCTACTAGTGCGGATCCACCACCAGCAAAGACCTCTCTTACTTTGTACCTGTAGGATTTTTTTTTTGACATTTCACAAGTGAGCCAAATTGCATATGAAGCCATGAAACTTAAAGAAAGATTTAAAATCTGGAAAATACTTTACTTTTGTGGGGTTTTTCTTAAATATAAATTACTGTAGATGAAATTTTTTGCTATTATCTTTCACACAGCCATGAAGACCTATCAGTGCACATCTAAATTCATTTGTCATGATCATGACTGGATTCAACTAATCAGTATAGCCTTATTTTGACCTGAGCCAGGTCATCATTCTTGCCTGCTAGAGTGCTAGCAGTAACTGCACAGGGTCAAAATTAAGAAGTGGAAACAGACTGGTTGCAGTGATTGCACATATATTATGCTACAAAAATATCATTATACCAGAGCGGATTTATTTTTATTCAAGTGAAATAACATTAGGGAGGCAGCATCATATATGGAACCAAAAGAAAAGGGCACAAGTAACAAGCATGAATCACCTACTAGCAGCATGCCGTGCATATCTGTGGCCTGATCCAGCAATAGCAATCATACGAATCCTATTGTTAGGATCACGTGCAATAGACGCTTCAATCCTGCCAGAATTTGGATGAGGTACTCCACAAGTAAGACTGATGTATACTCTACGAATTGTGTGCAGCTTGAACTGTTCGGCTAATCGAGCATGGGAATGTTCGTCCTGTCCAAAAAAGGGGAGAGCTCACAGCTCAGCATAAGTCTGGATTATATCCATTAAGAAAAAAAAAACATAATTTAATCTAGTAACATGTCACAGTTATGAGCATATGCAAATTTCAAAAAAATAAATTGAAGTGCCGGAATTTTTTTTCATTTCGGTGTGACGATTAATGATTAAATATTTAAATACCTTAGCAACAACAAGTAGTCCACTTGTCCCCTTATCAAGCCTGTGCACAATACCAGGGCGCACAAGAGCATCCCGCACTTCCGAACTAACATCTTCAGTAGTAAATTGATCAACATCAAATACATCAATATCATCATCTGAAGAATCTGGGCATTCATCACCAGTTGAATTGCGCGCTAAACATGTAAACGTGGAAATCCTGCAGTGGTGAAGTATAGCATTGACCAAGGTGCCGTTAGCATTTCCAGGCGCTGGGTGAACAACCATATGAGCCGGTTTGTTCACAACAAGAACATGGTCATCCTCGTAGACAATGTCTAGCGGGATGTCCTCCGCCTCTGCCCTCAGCGGCTGCAGCTCTGACACCGTGCAACTGACCAGATCCCCACCCTTCACCATATGCGAAACCTACTATGCACAAATAGAAGCATAGCAACCTAAGACTCAGCTGAAACACTACAGAAAGACAGACAAACAAAGACCCATAACGAAGTAACATGTGATTACAATTTTTAACAGTGTTGCCTATGTGATTGTACTACTACCGACTACCAAGTAATATATGCTAGTACAACTGGTGCTGCATGAACTCAGATGAGTATATGCAGGGGCGGACCCACCCTTTCGGCGGGGTGGGGCGGTCGCCCCAGCTACCGGCCGGCGAGCACCACTAACCACTTCTAATTTTTCATGGAGTTTTTTTCCCATCTGGTGCCTGTCTCGGGCGGTCCAGCTGCTGCTGCTGCTACGAGCATCGGCGTCGTGAGCAGAAGCAACAGGAGAAGAATGCTGAAGTCAGAAGGGGTTTGGTTCGTGGGTGTTTTGAGGCCTAGGCCGCCGAGCAATCCAGCCTTGGCCACAGCCCAGAAGGACACGTAGGCTCTCTGATAGTCTGATGGATTAAACAGCCAGGTCATTTTGGTCTTCTTAACCGATGGCCGCTCATCCCCAGTTTGGAATAGATTAGTTTAAGGAGCCCGTGTGCTGCCAACAAAATCAAAGTTTTCTTTATGTCCAAAGGACTATTTCAAAGAGTTAGTGTGCACGAGTAGGGGCGGACATAAATAATGAAAAACCAAAATGAAAGAACCGGAACTGAAACCGAAAAAATCGATTCCCAGTTAGGTTCTAGACAGCATGAAACCTGACTTTTTATGTTTATTTCGGCTCCATCTCTTAATTAGCTAAAATAACCGAATTACATGAGCTTGTACTTCACGTATTCAGTTATTTACATTTTGTAAGATTATATTTGATTTAAATGTGATTTATCATGTTTGAATTGTTATTTATTTGTGTTATTGTATCATTATTGTTCTATTGTCAATTATTGTTATCTAAAATAGAGGAACTGTAACCAAATTTGCTTTAAAACTAGTAAATTTTTTTGTTGTCTTAGCCTCTGCTAATCTAGTTCGGTTATAACCGAAACCAGACCAAGAACCAAAATGCTCGTAGAATTTCTCAGAACCGATTGGTTCCCATTTTTTAGTAACCGAATTTCCTGAGAAACCGAAGAACTGGACCGAAACCGACTGAGAACCAAATGCCCAACCCTATGCGCTTGAAAAAAATCCCTAATTTAGGGGTCATTTAGCTTTAGCTAAAATTCGCCCCACCTAAATTTTTTTTCTGGGTCCGCCACTGAGTATATGACTTGTGAATTACTCCCATAAGAAAGTTCAAATTTTCCTCCAAAAATACGAGACAAGTTCTAGTTTAAGCTACAGATCCACTATATAAGCAGTATTATTTCACTGTTGCGCTAACACGATTATCAAACATTGCAGGAATCAAGCAAGGCTAGAGAGAGGAGAATAATGACACCTTGGAGACCGGGCGGCCATTGACGGCGACGAGTCCCGCGCGGATGCTGGCCTGCACGCGCGCTCGACTCACTCCCCCGTCTCCCAACCGCGCCGATATCCAGGCGTCGATCCGCGAGCGCCCCTCCCCCGCGGGCACGGCCTCCTCCAGGCGCGTCCCGCCGAGGCCTCCACTCCGGCTCTCCGGCTCCGGCGCCGCCTCGGCGCTCGCGTTAGAGGAGGCGCATCTCGTGTAGAGAGGTCCAAGTTTGTAGCTACGGACAGTCTGGCGGCGTAGGAGGGCCGATAAGGTGGCGGCGATCGCCGGCGTGGGCGGCGCCGTCGTAGCTGCCATTGGGCTGTCGAAGAGGAGGCGGAAGTGGTGAGCAAAGATGAAAGAATAGATAACGTTTGGGTAGCTGGGCCTCTATAATTGGGCCGACATTGTCCACAGATGGGCCAAAGTTACTTGGAATGTCTATTCTCTTAAGGCCCTGCTTTGAAACACGTTTAGATTTTTAGCATAGTCCTTGCTGCCTGCTGTGAAATTCTTTCGATTTGAATAGACGATTTTTTCATAAGCTTTCAATTGTTCTTTTGCAAATGCTGTGCAGAAGGAGGTTTTACTATGCTAGTTCCTAAGATTTTGCTATGATTTCAGTTGTTCTTGGTCATATTATACCATGAAAGCATCTCAAATTCTCAATGCATATGTACTTCTTCTGTTCCGAATTAAATAGAAAAAACTCATGTATTGGCAGAATTGCTGACATCTGCGTGCGGCGTGCCCCTCTGCCACGTCTAGCGACACGTGCAACTCACGAAGAGCACGGCCCCAACACGTGTAACCTTGTGTCGGCATCTGCTCAAATTTCGTGTTGAATTCAGCTTATCTGAAGTCTGAATCAGAGTTTATGTATCATTCAGGTCCCAATCCAAACTGTTGAGACACATGCATCGTGGAACCGATCAAAACACGAGGCCTGACGCCGATTTCCACGGCGACCATCATCAGCGGAGGGGCCAGAGGTTCGTGGATCGATCACGACGAGGGAGGCATTCAATGGTTGCCATGTTCACCATGCCCCTCGCAGGGGCAGCAGCCAATCTTGAAAGGCCCGAATCAATGCTGTGGGCCCCCGGCGTCACGACCACGGCCCATCACCATTGACTATCACTAACAATGAGACCTAAAATATAAGACCTATTTTATCTTTGCATAGTGCTATAGTTAAAGAGTTTCAAATTTATTTTTGATCTTCTCCAACAATAAAATCCAAAAGAGAACCTTCTCTGCGAATAGATCTTCAGGAGAGAGGATACTTAGATTTAGGTTATGTCTCTCCTTGAAACCTATTTTGGGTTTGAGTATGGGTATTCTGTTGGAGACTGAAACAATATCGTCGGAGACCCATTTTGGGTTTAGGTTTTTTTTTAGGTCTCCTGTTGGAGACGGTCTAACTCGCTGCCGCACTTGTACTTGGAAAAACTTTGGATTTGCCCCTGTGGCCTGCCCCCCTCGCTTTTTCTTCCTTCCGCTTCAGACAAAAGTGAACAACTTCTTCCTGACCTCTGGCCTTGTAAGATTGGTTGAATTCGATCGAATTCAATGATTTCTCCTGATATTTTGACCTCTGGCCTTGTTGGATTGGTTGAATTCGATCGAATTCAATGATTGAAAGTGCATTGGGAATTAAAAAAGTAGAGAGGAAACACGTAGTTCAATGCGTTGCTTTTGATTGAATTGGTTCTCTTTAAAGCAAACTAAACAGGGCCTCTCTTTGTTACCCAGGGCATGAAAACGGTAACTAAAAAATAATCATATCCCTTGCTACATCCTTTCTCGAGCCATTTGACAAGATGTTTTGTAATGTTTGAGATGGAAATTCTTTTTAAATAAATAAATAAATAAATCACCTGTCTTTTTTTAGTGACCATCTCGAGGTGACCAAAGATTGCACGTGATATTTTTATTTTATTTTATCTTTTGCACGAGCAGATAGCATGTGATTTTCTTTCCTACGTGACTTGCTCACGCATCGCTCGAGTTCTTTAATTCTTCGGCTCACGGGTGGATGGGCTGCCTGTTCTAGCCATGCTTCTCATTGATCCAACAAAAGAGAAGCATTTATTCATAAAGTCAAGTAGGGTTATCAAAGGACAGACATGTGTTAGGTGATCTAATTACATTTCTTTTTTAATGCCGCAAAAAATCATTAGGCATAGATGGTGGTACAAAGTTGCTACGGACGTCCTAGAATAGAGAACGGAGCTAGCATATGTAATTAGCCAACAAAAAGATCAGGCCTACAAGTTACCACACGTCCATAAGATAAAACCAAAAGATCAGAACTGTATTGGATATATGAGTAATCTGCTGAAAATGTTATATGACATGGGAGCGATGATTGCACAGACGGACTGCTGCAACGACGATAAACCCCTACATTAGGGTTCTCTGTGTCAGCCAAGCGGCAATTGTTAACAGCAAAACTCTCAATTTTAAGATCAGAGCAATTTGTTAACATCTAAGATACCAATTAGCTTATAAGATTCATATATTTATAACATATTCTTTTAGATGTGAAAACTCTTTTCTATGAAATTCAGTATATTTTAAAATAGTTTGAGTTAAATACGAATTCAGTCTAACTAAAAAATAGTTTGATTCAGAACCAGATAGTTTGAATATAGAGATAGGGGGTGTTTAGTTCACCCATTTTACATAACGTTTTGCATAATACGCGCTTTTCAATGCACTTTTTCTTTTTGTAAATACTATGCATAACGTAAAAATACTATGCATAACGCCGGAACTAAGGCCCTGTTTAGATTGAAAAGTAAGTTTGCAAACTTACTTTTCAATCGGAAAGTTTGCAAATTAAGGGTATTAAATGTGGATTAATGACAAAACCCATTCCATAACCCTCCGGTAACTTTGCGAGACGAATCTAATGAGCCTAATTTGGCCATGATTAGACAACGTCGTGCTACAGTAAACAATCTCTAATGACAGATTAATTAGGCTTAATAGATTCGTCTCGCGATTTCCCGTCCATCCGTGTATTTAGTTTTATAATTAGATCATGTTTAGTCCTCCTAATCTTCGATTTACAACTGCTACAGTAAATTTCGCAAACTTTCTTTTCAAACTGAACAGGCCCTAAACACCCCATATTTTCAGAGTGGAAGTCCATTTTTTCCCCTTGGACTCTAGTGAGGACAAAGAAGCGAGAGTTAGGTTAGGCGTGGTCCTTGCTTAACTTTTTGTTATATCTCGTACCATGCGTGCATATAGCTAACTTTGCAAGCTAATGACCACTTGGGCTCCAGCTTTTACTAGCTGCCAGATGTTTCTCGAGTTTTCTTAACTACCCAGCTGAGAAGCAAGTCAATGTGAATAACCACATGTGCATGCATGCAGCTGGAAGAGATTGTCTCTACTCCTAGAGAGCATTGACTTGCTGTTAGGTGCTTGGCCATGCATTGACGCTGGAGCAGTGAACTAACCGCATGCACGGTATGGCTGTGATGAGTGAGCCATGTGAAAGGAAATCTTGGAGGCCCACACCACACTGCACGTCACGATCGACCTCGCATTGTGGCCGCGGCTCAGCGGGTAGATCAGACCGGATCCACTGCCCTGCAGGTGTACATTTTGCATGGACTGCACGTACTCGTGGACCTCCACGACGCGTGCTCCATCTCTGTTCATCAGCCACTTTGCAATGCCCTGCCCTGCTCTACTCCTAGGATAAATTAATCAATCTTCTTCTTCTTTCTGATTAAACGGGCGGGTACCTCGGCCGCTCGCGGTGGCCACGTCGGCCGAAATTTTTTCGGCCGTCGGATGGCCATCCGACGGTTAGCTATAAGTCATCTTTTTTCTACGTTTAGACCTCGCGTTTCTAAGAAATCAAATCTCACCAATTATTTACATTTAGGCTCTCGTATTTTTGATTTTTCTACATATGGCCGGTTAGCCATAAGTCGTCTTTTTTCTACATTTAGACCCTCGTATTTCTAAAAAATCAAAATCCACCAATTATTTACATTTAGACCCTCGTATTTCTGATTTTTCTATATTTAGACCTTCCTATTTCTAATAAATCAAATCCCACCAATTATTTATGTTAGACCCTCGTATTTTAAGAAATCAAACCCGCGGTCCTAGATATAGGTGCCGGTGTTCTGTATTTAGACCCTCGCGTTTCCTCGAATTTTTTTCATCCATTGTCATAAGCCACTGGTTTTTTATATTTAAACCCTCATTTTTCTCAGAAATCAAACTAATGGTCCTAGATATAGGTGTTGGTGTTCTGTATTTAGGCCCTCGTGTTTTCAATAGATCAACCTTATCCTACATTGAGTGGCGTGATCATTTTACAATTATTCCCTCGCATTTTCAAGGAACCTAATCGTGTTTCCAGATTGCGTGTAACGAACATTTTCATTTAGACCCTCACGCTTCTAAAAAAATCTACCCAACACCGTCCGATCGCGTACCGACGGCTAGCGATAAACCGCCAATTTTTTACGTCCAGACCATCTCATTTCTAAGAATCCGAACCCACAGTTCTAGATATAGGTGCCGATTTTTTATATTTAAGCTCCCACATTTCCAAGTGAACAACATTGTTCTACATTGAGTGGTGTGCATATTTTTTAATTATGCCCTCATATTTTTAATGAATCAAATCGTGTTCTTAGATTGAGTGTGGCAGACTTTTTGCATTTAGACCCTCATATTTCTAAAAGATCAACCCGGATTGAGTTGAGTAGCGAGATTTTTTTGCAATTAGCCACTTGGGTCTTTAAGGAACCAACCTGAGATTGAGTTGAGTTAGAAGCACATTTCTCAATTAGCCCTCGCATTTTTTAGAAATCAATCCACGCTCCTAGATAGAATGGTGCAGACATTTTTTGTTTAAGCCCTCGCGCTTATACACTTTGTATGTAAACAATTACTTATACCCGCTTCATTTCTCATACTTCATCCACAACAAAATTTTTAAATCATGCAAAACATCATGTACTCCATGGCGCGCATGAGCGAGCGCCACTCACTAGTTATATACCAGTCTCTGCAGGTTTCAGTAGGTAGCGTTCCTTGTTCCGATTTCGGGCCAGTTTCTTGCCGGGAACCGAAAGAGCGTGAACAATTAGAGAACCAAAGAATTTCAACACTAGACGAGTTGATTCAACACGACTAGAGGAGTTGTTCAAGCGGGTAGCAAATTCCATTGCTACACACGTTAATTTTAGATAATTTCTAAAAATCAGAAACATCTAACCATCAATTCGTACACTCTAAGCACCACAGCCGTTGGATCTGTTTTACGTTCTTTAAAAATTACCCATTTTTATCATTATTAAAATAGCCTTAAATAACCCCTAAATATATAACTCAAATACTTACCTCTGTTATTAAGAAGCATAACATAAAATAACCCTCTAATATTCATCTAAATTACACATCTATGCCATTATAAAATAGCTTAAAAATAAATATCTAAATTTGCATCTTAATTATCTACATCTCTGTCGGATTTATGGACCCGGCAGTCCACACAGGGTAGTATGCGTGGTTGATTTGTTGAGAGACAGATCGAGGATCACAAGTCGATGATAACACAAGACGCAAGAGTTGAGCAGGTTCGGGCCGTCGAGATGACGTAATACCCTACGTCCTGTGTTGGGTGTATAGATTGCTGTGTATGAAGTTCCTGAAGGATCTTCGTCGTGGTCGCCAGACAATCAACGGATGCGCCGCGAGGTACGTCCGTTGGCCGTAGCCCCGAGCCTTAAGGCGATTCCGTGGGAATCGGCTCAAGGCTTAATCGAGGAGCATCTGACTAAATCATCCGGCGTTAATTTCGGCGGCCAGCCCCCGAGTGTGAGGGCCAGCGGAGTCCTGCGAGACACGCCGAGCAGTCGTCACGACGCCCAGCCCCCGAGCGTGAGGGCCGGAGCACGCCGAGTAGTCGTCCCGGCGCCAGCCCCCGAGCGTGAGGGCCGAGTCGAGCCGTCCGAGGCACGCCGAGTAGTCGTCCATATCCTGCAGCAAAAACACGGTGCTACGGCAGTATATGATGCAATAAAACGCGAATCCGAGAAGAAAAGCATTCGGCAATGCATGAAAACGATTCCTGCTTTCAGCTTTTTAAGTCTATTAATTTCTCCGGGTAGTTAGCCTGTTACGTTTATGCACCTGATCCCCGATAGCCATAGTCCGTAGCGCAGGGAGCTGGGCCGCATGTATAGATGGCCAAATGGGCCAGGCCCACTAGGCCGGCCCTAGCTCGGCCCTAAAAAGCCCGGCACTAACCCGACACGGCACGAGGCCCATAGGGCTCGGGCCGGCCCGGCCCGATGATCGGGCTAGTGCCTGGGCCGCAATCTCGGCCCGCCGGGCCAGCCCGAGCCCGGCACGACTAATGGGCCGGCCCGACAACGGCCCACCTAAAACCCTACCCCCCGGCGGCCGGCCCCTCGGCCCCCCTCCTGGCCGTTGGATCCGGTCCTCCCGACCGTTGGATCCGACCGTTGGGGAGGGGAGTATATAACCCCCCGGCGCCCCCCTCCCGGCTCCCGACCCCATCCCAGCCCTAGCCGCTCCGCTCGGTCGGTCGCTCGCCTCGCTCGCCTCGCCGCTCGCTCCCAACCCTAGCCGCTCCCCTCTCCTTCTCGTCTTCCCCCTCTCCGGTGAGCCCCTCGGCCCCCCTCCCGACCATTGGATCTCTGTCGCCCCCTCCCTCTCTGAGTTCCTAGATCTGAATGAGCATGAGCTCCTTGCTCCGGACGCTCTGGTGTCACTAGATCCGTGGTCCCGGGGGTCGGATTCGTAGTTCGCCGGCGGCGCCGGCCGCTCTGGTGCTCCGGCTTCGCAGGAGGTAAGCTCTGGTGCTCTTGCTCTCATCTCACGGTCTCACTCGCACTGTCTCACACTCTCTGTATCCCACTCTCTCGGTCTCTCCCCCCTGCAGGCCGTCGGCCACCGCGAAGCTGTTGAGGGACCAGAGCACCGGCCATGTCCGACGACGAGGACCAGGGACACTCCATCAATGATGACCTTCGGATGTGCGGCCTGCGCGGAGATGACGAGAGCGACCTCGAGGCTGATCGGCAAGAGCTGCTGGGTAGCGCCGCCGATCCCATCAATGTGGGTGATGGCGAGGATGGTGCCGCCGCTGCTAATGGCGCTGCCGCTGCTGGTGGCGACGCTGCAGCTGGTGGCGCTGCCACTGCTGGTGATGGTTCTCCCACTGTCACCAGCGGCAGGAGGAAGAGGAAGAGCACATCTGATGCATGGAACGACTTTGAGATGATTTTCGAAGACATTGAAGGTAAGAAGGTAAGAACTGGGGCCAAGTGCATTCATTGTGGTTCTGTTTATGCTGCTCGTTCTTCTATTGGCACTGGGCATCTTAATCGGCATATTAAATTATGCCAAGCGAGAAAGGTAAACCTACGCCAATCTCAGTCTTTGCTTCAGTTCGGTTCGGATGGTGCCTTGCGTCACTGGGAGTACAATGCCGATGTAGCTCGTACTCAGCTATGTCGTTTGATTGCTAGACTAGATCTCCCTATTTGTATTGGTGACGCTGATGCTTTTGAGGAGTACATCAAGGTTGCTCATAATCCCAGGTTCTCTGCTGTCTCTAGGCAAACCACAACTAGAGATTTTAGCAAGTACTTTACTGATTGTCGTGCTAAGCTTATTGATTCTCTGGCTTGTGTTTCATCTGTTGCTCTGACTTCTGATATATGGTCTGGAAACGCTAAGGAGGACTATTTTAGTGTGGTTGCTCACTATGTTAATTCTGACTGGCAATTAGAGAAGAGAACCATTAGGTTTAGGCTCATTGATGAATCTCATAATGGCCAGAACATTGCTGATCGTGTTACTGCTGTCTTAGAGGAGTATGGTTTATTGGATAAGGTGTTTTCTGTCACTTTGGACAATGCTTCTTCTAATACCAATGCCATTACTAGAATGACTCCTAAACTGTCTGCATATGTTGGCACTCTGTTCTTACATCAGCGCTGTGCTTGTCACATTATTAATCTCATGGTTAAATCTGCTTTGAATGTGATCAACTCATATCTTGAGTCCTTTAGAACTGCAATTTCTTTCATAAATTCTTCTAACCAGGTGAGGATGAGCCTTTACTTTTAACAGATGACCACTGGACTGTTGCAGAGAAGATGCTTTCATTCCTTGAATTGTTTTATGATTCCACAGTTGCACTTTCTGGTGTATATTATCCTACTTCTCCACTTATGTTTCATCATCTCATTTTGATATGCAAGCATTTGAAACATTATGAGAATGATAGGTTGCTTAGGCCTGTTGTTGTTCCAATGCAAGATGTTTATCTTAAGTATTGGAGGGACATTCCTTTGCTTTACTCTTTTGCATTCATCTTGGATCCTAGAAGTAAATTAAAGGGCTTTCATAATGTTCTTAGGCTGTTATCTAGGCTTACTGGTACTGATTATTCAGCTTACATGACTGAGGTGAGAGCTCATCTTTCTAGCATATTTAAGCAATATGATGACAAGTTTGGTGCAGTTAAGTTGCAGAAGCCTCAAGAGCCACCCAGTACTGGTAAGAAAACAAGTGCTTGGGATGATATTTTTTCTGGTGCAGGTGCTGATGATGATACATCTGACATTTTCTCAAGTCCTGGTAACCCTTTCTGCACCCCTCCTCTCCCTCTGTCTAGAAGAACATCTGCAAGTGCTTTGCTGCAAGCAGCAAGCACTAGTCATTCTGCTGGATCATCTATGGGTGTTGGTAATGAACTCTCTAACTACTTGGACAGTGATAGTATCAACCAGTTTGATGATAGTTTCTGCATCATCAACTGGTGGCACCAACACAAATTGACTTATCCTATGCTGTCTATCTTAGCTAGAGATGTTTTGACAGTCCCTGTTTCTACCATATCTTCAGAATCTGCTTTTAGCACATCTGGCAGGATCATCGAGGAGCGACGTCGACGCTTGAGCCCGGAGATGGTGGAGATCCTCACATGCACCAAGGACTGGGAGGCGGCACAAGCAAGGCTGCAGCAACAAGTGCAAGACAAGGAGCTTGAAGTTTCTTTTGCTGATCTATTTCTGGATAGTTCTCCTGATCCAGCTGTGTAACTCATTTGTGTTAGTTAGGTCCTGAACACTGAACTTGAACTTGGTCTGTAATAACTTTGAACTATTTCAATTTGAATTGATTGAGCTGGGCTGCACTCTTTTTTCCTATCTAGGGTTTCTCACGAGGTGTGAGTTTTACCTAGATAGGTTTTTAATGAGGCAGCCATTGCACCAGCTCAAACTTTTGAAAAATGTTTATCTCATTGTCTCTGTGAATGTTTGAATCTGTTATGTTGGTGAATGTTTGAAATTGGTGAATGTTTGAATCTGTTATGTTGATCTTGATCAGTTGAAGTCACTTTGAATATGAATCAGTTGATCTGTTGTGCAAAATTTTTAAACTTGTCAAAATCTTGAATGTTGTGAAAATTCTGTGATTCTGTTGAGGAAGTTTTGGTCGGGCCTGGGCCGGCACGGGCACTGAATGGCCCGCCGTGCCATCGGGCTGGCCCGGCACGAAAAAATGGCCTTAGTGCCGGGCCTGGGCTGGCAAATAGGCACGGTGGTCCGGCCCGGCCCGGCACGCAGCTAAGCCATCGGGCCGCATAGTGTCGGGCCGCATAGGGCCGGGCCAGATCGGGCTAGGGCCGGGCCGCCCATTTGGCCATCTATAGCCGCATGCACGCGTAGGAGCGTAGGCGTATGGAAGAGTCGAGGTTTCACGAATTAAGGCGTGTGCTGCCCGAGTACTTTAGCGACTTGTACAAAAGCTTACGGAGTTGCGGTCGGAACGTGACCGAGGTGGTCAGCGAAAGTCATGGAGACATAGAAGAGCCGAGAGGCACGAAATCATAAGATATTTAATCGAAAGTAATACTTAGCTTTGGTTCGTGTCCAAGTTCTTGAAGATTCCCTCTTTCTCGAATGCCACAAGGAAGAACGTCGTTCCTGGCATGCGGCGACAAGAACAGTTTCCCCCGTGAACGCACAGGGCTCACCCGTGGTCGAGCAAAACCAAAGGTGATAAGGATGACCTGTGCGCCTCGAGAGGAGAGAGGACGCGTGGCCTGGAGCCACACGCTTCACAATGCTAGGGGAGTCCCTTGTTCCCTGGTAGCCCGAGGCTATAAATACTCGCCGGGGAGACAGAGCTGCTACCCAGAGGCGAGAGTATGCATAGGATCCTTGTAGCGAGTGTGCTGGGGGCCTACGGCTGGATTCATCCACCGGGGAAAGTTCATGGAGTTATAAGAGCGCGGTGCTAGAAGAGTGCTTGCGATGTACTTGAGGTGTTGATCAGCGTCTGGGTGCTGCTCCGTTGGCTCCTTGCCTTGCCTTTGGTTTAGGACTGTCAGGGCGTAAGGCTCCAGCCAACCAAGGGGTACCCAGGGGTATTCGCTCTCAACCCTCAAAAGGGGCTGCCTCGTTGACGGCTGCAGTGGTGCTAGAAGAGAGCTTGCGACGAGCTCATGTGGACCAAGCTTGCGGCGGATGCAGCACTTGGCGCGCCGGCGAGGGCCCTAAGCCGTCCCCGTGACGGCGGAGTCTTTTTACTCTTGTAACCGGCGCATGACTGGCCTCGTTGTAACTGTATGTCCCGCTAAAGAATTTTTTTCTTGATAGTTCCGAAACTTCTGCGTTTCCTTTCTTGGCGGCGCCATCCCCCGAGCTGTCGGGGCTCGGCCTCGCTTATCCGATTGCGGTAGCTCGTTCACAGCGTCAGCCCCCGAGCGCTTCGGGGCCGATCGAGCCCGAGAGGCGCGCTGCTATTAATGCGGCGCCAGCCCCCGAGTCTGGGTGCTGGTCGAGCCTTAGCGACACGCCACTCGTTTTGCAGTGTTGGCTCCCGAGTGGTTTGGGGTCAATCGAGCTCGAGAGGCACACTGTCTTTGATGCGGCGCCAGCCTCCGAGTCCGAGTGCTGGTCGAGCCTCTGCGGCACGCCATTCGTTTTGCAGTGTTGGCTCCCGAGTGGTTCGGGGCCAATTGAGCCCGAGAGGCACACTGTCTTTGATGCGGCGCCAGCCCCCGAGTCCGAGTGCTGGTCGAGCCTTTGCGGCACGCCGACTTCTTCGTCTTGCCCGAGTGCACGGGGTCTTTTTTTACCGTTGACGCTCCGGACGTAACGGTTCGCATGGGCGTTCAACGGATCTTTTTACCGTTGCGCTCACTTCCATTAATCGCGCCGTCTTGCGGTAATTTCGGGCATTGCAGAGGTGCCATAAAAGGCTAGGGTTAGGTCCGACGGGGAAATCCCACTGTTTCGAGATCCATTCCCCCTTCTCTCCATTCCTCATTCAGCCGCCACCAGAGCCTCTCCTTGCTTCTAGATCCGCCCCGCGGATTTAGCCTCCACGAGGAGCGCAGCCCCGCGGATGCGAACGAGGCGTTCCGTGCCCCAAGCCATGGCGCCGAAGAGGAAGCTCACCGACCTCCCCAAGTCCGATAAGATCCCCTCCCCCGCGGTCGCATGGGCTCGGGGGAAGGTAACCGTGGAGATATTAGAGGAGATGGTGGAGCGGAGTATCCTTCCGCCTCAAGCAGTGGCGGAATGGCGCCCAAGCGCCAAGGAGGCCTTCCCGTCGGAGAACTCCGGCGAACTGGTGCTCTTCAAGCCATTCTTCGAGGCGGGGTTTGGTTTGCCGGCGGGGGCCTTCTTCCGAGGCCTCCTCCACTTCTACGGGATCGAAGCTGTCCACCTCAACCCCAACTCGATCATGGCCATCTCCGTCTTCATCCACCTGTGCGAGGCCTTCCTGGGGATTACTCCCCATTTCGACTTGTGGAGGTATCTTTACTGGTTGAAGCCTCAGCCGAGCGAGGAGAAGATGGTCGTGGTGGGAGGCGCCGGATTCATGCTGTGCCAAGGCCGGAAGGACGAGTACTTCGACATCGCCCTCAACACCTCCAACAAGGGCTGGAAGTCAGAGTGGTTCTACGTCGGAAACCACGCGCCAACAATCCCCTGCCACACCGGAGCGCGGCCGGAGATCAAGACCTGCTGGAACGAACTTCCAGCGGATCACCAGATGCCCGAAGTGAAGGAGCTCCTTGGGATGATCAAGGAGCCCAAAGATCGGTGTTTGACAGCAGTCGGCGTCGCCTGCAACTTCAGTCGGCGGCTGGTGCAGCCGATCCAGGAGAGGAAGCACCCGGGCTTCGAGTACTCGGGCCGAGAGGACCCTACCCGGGGGGCCCGCCGGACAGTGGGCAAGGAGGAGATGAAGGCGCGCGTGGGCGGGTTCTTCATCGGCCATGTGTCGGAGAAGCATCAACCGCGCCCATTCTCCTTGAAGAGGCCTGCTTCACCGGTAAGTCTTCGTTCCGAGTGCTTTAGCGTGTCGGNGCTCTCGTCTCACGGTCTCACTCTCACTGTCTCACACTCTCTGTATCCCACTCTCTCGGTCTCTCCCCCCTGCAGGCCGTCGGCCACCGCGAAGCTGTTGAGGGACCAGAGCACCGGCCATGTCCGACGACGAGGACCAGGGACACTCCATCAATGATGACCTTCGGATGTGCGGCCTGCGCGGAGATGACGAGAGCGACCTCGAGGCTGATCGGCAAGAGCTGCTGGGTAGCGCCGCCGATCCCATCAATGTGGGTGATGGCGAGGATGGTGCCGCCGCTGCTAATGGCGCTGCCGCTGCTGGTGGCGACGCTGCAGCTGGTGGCGCTGCCACTGCTGGTGATGGTTCTCCCACTGTCACCAGCGGCAGGAGGAAGAGGAAGAGCACATCTGATGCATGGAACGACTTTGAGATGATTTTCGAAGACATTGAAGGTAAGAAGGTAAGAACTGGGGCCATGTGCATTCATTGTGGTTCTGTTTATGCTACTCGTTCTTCTATTGGCACTGGGCATCTTAATCGGCATATTAAATTATGCCAAGCGAGAAAGGTAAACCTACGCCAATCTCAGTCTTTGCTTCAGTTCGGTTCGGATGGTGCCTTGCGTCACTGGGAGTACAATGCCGATGTAGCTCGTACTCAGCTATGTCGTTTGATTGCTAGACTAGATCTCCCTATTTGTATTGGTGAAACTGATGCTTTTGAGGAGTACATCAAGGTTGCTCATAATCCCAGGTTCTCTGCTGTCTCTAGGCAAACCACAACTAGAGATTTTAGCAAGTACTTTACTGATTGTCGTGCTAAGCTTATTGATTCTCTGGCTTGTGTTTCATCTGTTGCTCTGACTTCTGATATATGGTCTGGAAACGCTAAGGAGGACTATTTTAGTGTGGTTGCTCACTATGTTAATTCTGACTGGCAATTAGAGAAGAGAACCATTAGGTTTAGGCTCATTGATGAATCTCATAATGGCCAGAACATTGCTGATCGTGTTACTGCTGTCTTAGAGGAGTATGGTTTATTGGATAAGGTGTTTTCTGTCACTTTGGACAATGCTTCTTCTAATACCAATGCCATTACTAGAATGACTCCTAAACTGTCTGCATATGTTGGCACTCTGTTCTTGCATCAGCGCTGTGCTTGTCACGTTATTAATCTCATGGTTAAATCTGCTTTGAATGTGATCAACTCATATCTTGAGTCCTTTAGAACTGCAATTTCTTTCATAAATTCTTCTAACCAGGTGAGGATGAGCCTTTACTTTTAACAGATGACCACTGGACTGTTGCAGAGAAGATGCTTTCATTCCTTGAATTGTTTTATGATTCCACAGTTGCACTTTCTGGTGTATATTATCCTACTTCTCCACTTATGTTTCATCATCTCATTTTGATATGCAAGCATTTGAAACATTATGAGAATGATAGGTTGCTTAGGCCTGTTGTTGTTCAATGCAAGATGTTTATCTTAAGTATTGGAGGGACATTCCTTTGCTTTACTCTTTTGCATTCATCTTGGATCCTAGAAGTAAATTAAAGGGCTTTCATAATGTTCTTAGGCTGTTATCTAGGCTTACTGGTACTGATTATTCAGCTTACATGACTGAGGTGAGAGCTCATCTTTCTAGCATATTTAAGCAATATGATGACAAGTTTGGTGCAGTTAAGTCGCAGAAGCCTCAAGAGCCACCCAGTACTGGTAAGAAAACAAGTGCTTGGGATGATATTTTTTCTGGTGCAGGTGCTGATGATGATACATCTGACATTTTCTCAAGTCCTGGTAACCCTTTCTGCACCCCTCCTCTCCCTCTGTCTAGAAGAACATCTGCAAGTGCTTGCTGCTCATTCTGCTGGATCATCTATGGGTGTTGGTAATGAACTCTCTAACTACTTGGACAGTGATAGTATCAACCAGTTTGATGATAGTTTCTGCATCATCAACTGGTGGCACCAACACAAATTGACTTATCCTATGCTGTCTATCTTAGCTAGAGATGTTTTGACAGTCCCTGTTTCTACCATATCTTCAGAATCTGCTTTTAGCACATCTGGCAGGATCATCGAGGAGCGACGTCGACGCTTGAGCCCGGAGATGGTGGAGATCCTCACATGCACCAAGGACTGGGAGGCGGCACAAGCAAGGCTGCAGCAACAAGTGCAAGACAAGGAGCTTGAAGTTGCTTTTGCTGATCTATTTCTGGATAGTTCTCCTGATCCAGCTGTGTAACTCATTTGTGTTAGTTAGGTCCTGAACACTGAACTTGAACTTGGTCTGTAATAACTTTGAACTATTTCAATTTGAATTGATTGAGCTGGGCTGCACTCTTTTTTCCTATCTAGGGTTTCTCACGAGGTGTGAGTTTTACCTAGATAGGTTTTTAATGAGGCAGCTATGGCACCAGCTCAAACTTTTGAAAAATGTTTATCTCATTGTCTCTGTGAATGTTTGAATCTGTTATATTGGTGAATGTTTGAAATTGGTGAATGTTTGAATCTGTTATGTTGATCTTGATCAGTTGAAGTCACTTTGAATATGAATCAGTTGATCTGTTGTGCAAAATTTTTAAACTTGTCAAAATCTTGAATGTTGTGAAAATTCTGTGATTCTGTTGAGGAAGTTTTGGTCGGGCCTGGGCCGGCACGGGCACTGAATGGCCCGCCGTGCCATCGGGCTGGCCCGGCACGAAAAAATGGCCTTAGTGCCGGGCCTGGGCTGGCAAATAGGCACGGTGGTCCGGCCCGGCCCGGCACGGCTAAGCCATCGGGCCGCATAGTGTCGGGCCGCATAGGGCCGGGCCAGATCGGGCTAGGGCCGGGCTAGGGCCGGGCCACCCATTTGGCCATCTATAGCCGCATGCACGCGTAGGAGCGTAGGCGTACGGAAGAGTCGAGGTTTCACGAATTAAGGCGTGCGCCGCCCGAGTACTTTAGCGACTTGTACAAAAGCTTATGGAGTTGCGGTCGGAACGTGACCGAGGTGGTCAGCGAAAGTCATGGAGACATAGAAAAGCCGATATTTAATCGAAAGTAATACTTAGCTTTGGTTCGTGTCCATGTTCTTGAAGATTCTCTCTTTCTCGAATGCCGCAAGGAAGAAAGTCGTTCCTGGCATGCGGCGACAAGAACAGTTTTCCCCCGTGAACGCACTGGACTCACCCGTGGTGAGCAAAACCAAAGGTGATAAGGATGATCTGTGCGCCTCGAGAGGAGAGAGGACGCGTGGCCTGGAGCCACACGCTTCACAATGCTAGGGGAGTCCCTTGTTCCCTGGTAGCCCGAGGCTATAAATACTCGCCGGGGAGACAGAGCTGCTACCCAGAGGCGAGAGTATGCATAGGATCCTTGTAGCGAGTGTGCTGGGGGCCTACGGCTGGATTCATCCACCGGGGAAAGTTCATGGAGTAATAAGAGCGTGGTGCTAGAAGAGTGCTTGCGATGTACTTGAGGTGTTGATCAGCGTCTGAGTGCTGCTCCGTTGGCTCCTTGCCTTGCCTTTGGTTTAGGACTGTCAGGGCGTAAGGCTCCAGCCAACCAAAGGGTACCCAGGGGTATTCGCTCTCAACCCTCAAAAGGGGCTGCCTCGTTGACGGCTGCAGTGGTGCTAGAAGAGAGCTTGCGACGAGCTCATGTGGACCAAGCTTGCGGCGGATGCAGCACTTGGCGCGCCGGCGAGGGCCCTAAGCCGTCCCCGTGACGGCGGAGTCTTTTTACTCTTGTAACCGGCACATGACTGGCCTCGTTGTAACTGTATGTCCCGCTAAAGAATTTTTTTCTTGATAGTTCCGAAACTTCTGCGTTTCCTTTCTTGGCGGCGCCATCCCCCGAGCTGTCGGGGCTCGGCCTCGCTTATCCGATTGCGGTAGCTCGTTCACAGCGTCAGCCCCCGAGCGCTTCGGGGCCGATCGAGCCCGAGAGGCGCGCTGCTATTAATGCGGCGCCAGCCCCCGAGTCTGGGTGCTGGTCGAGCCTTAGCGGCACGCCACTCGTTTTGCAGTGTTGGCTCCCGAGTGGTTTGGGGCCAATCGAGCCCGAGAGGCCACTGTCTTTGATGCGGCGCCAGCCTCCGAGTCCGAGTGCTGGTCGAGCCTCTGCGGCATGCCATTCGTTTTGCAGTGTTGGCTCCCGAGTGGTTCGGGGCCAATTGAGCCCGAGAGGCACACTGTCTTTGATGCGGCGCCAGCCCCCGAGTCCGAGTGCTGGTCGAGCCTTTGCGGCACGCCGACTTCTTCGTCTTGCCCGAGTGCACGGGGTCTTTTTTTACCGTTGACGCTCCGGACGTAACGGTTCGCATGGGCGTTCAACGGATCTTTTTACCGTTGCGCTCACTTCCGTTAATCGCGCCGTCTTGCGGTAATTTCGGGCGTTGCAGAGGTGCCATAAAAGGCTAGGGTTAGGTCCGACGGGGAAATCCCACTATTTCGAGATCCATTCCCCTTCTCTCCATTCCTCATTCAGCCGCCACCAGAGCCTCTCCTTGCTTCTAGATCCGCCCCGCGGATTTAGCCTCCACGAGTAGCGCAGCCCCGCGGATGCGAACGAGGCGTTCCGTGCCCCAAGCCATGGCGCCGAAGAGGAAGCTCACCGACCTCCCCAAGTCCGATAAGATCCCCTCCCCCGCGGTCGCATGGGCTCGGGGGAAGGTAACCGTGGAGATATTGGAGGAGATGGTGGAGCGGAGTATCCTTCCGCCTCAAGCAGTGGCGGAATGGCGCCCAAGCACCAAGGAGGCCTTCCCGTCGGAGAACTCCGGCGAACTGGTGCTCTTCAAGCCATTCTTCGAGGCGGGGTTTGGTTTGCCGGCGGGGGCCTTCTTCCGAGGCCTCCTCCACTTCTACGGGATCGAAGCTGTCCACCTCAACCCCAACTCGATCATGGCCATCTCCATCTTCATCCACCTGTGCGAGGCCTTCCTGGGGATTACTCCCCATTTCGACTTGTGGAGGTATCTTTACTGGTTGAAGCCTCAGCCGAGCGAGGAGAAGATGGTCGTGGTGGGAGGCGCCGGATTCATGCTGTGCCAAGGCCGGAAGGACGAGTACTTCGACATCGCCCTCAACACCTCCAACAAGGGCTGGAAGTCAGAGTGGTTCTACGTCGGGAACCACGCGCCAACAATCCCCTGCCACACCGGAGCGCGGCCGGAGATCAAGACCTGCTGGAACGAACTTCCAGCGGATCACCAGATGCCCGAAGTGAAGGAGCTCCTTGGGATGATCAAGGAGCTCAAAGATCGGGGTTTGACAGCAGTCGGCGTCGCCTGCAACTTCAGTCGGCGGCTGGTGCAGCCGATCCAGGAGAGGAAGCACCCGGGCTTCGAGTACTCGGGCCGAGAGGACCCTACCCGGGGGGCCCGCCGGACAGTGGGCAAGGAGGAGATGAAGGCGCGCGTGGGCGGGTTCTTCCTCGGCCATGTGTCGGAGAAGCATCAACCGTGCCCATTCTCCTTGAAGAGGCCTGCTTCACCGGTAAGTCTTCGTTCCGAGTGCTTTAGCGTGTCGGTCTTGATACTGATTTTTTGATTTTGATCTAATCGTCCGTTGGCCGTCTGATTTTGCGACTCTCGCAGGATCGGGTCTTCGAATACTTCTCTCCTTCTCCGCTTCCAGAAGATTCGCCTAGGAAGGCGTACCTGGGGGTAGCACCCCTATCGGATACCAATACTAGGGGTATCCAATGACAGCGAGTTAAGAATTATAAACCGCTGGGACGGTAGCTTTTCATCTGACCTCTACGTAGCACAAACAGGCAAAAATACGCGTGCAAAGTGTTTCGTGTGTGTACATCAACATACGTTTGCGTGGTGTACTTCTAGCAGTTTGCCCACGCGGGCCACCCCATTTCTTTTCCCCTGCCATGCATGTTGACCGCAGGGGCAGCCTGCCCGTGCGCCTGACGGCATGCGCTGCATGCTGGCACAATAAATAAAGTGGGGGCCACACGGCACATAGCTGAACAACGCGTAGACTGCTGCACACATGCAACAGCGGCGTCTCGCCCGAGTGGCTGTTCGCCCAACAAGAATCACGCCTCGCCCGACTACTTGGCAGGAGCAGCGGCGTCCGTCTCGCCCGAGTAGTCTCCGTGCCCGACGAGCTGCTCCCTCGCCCGACAAGAATCACGCCTCGCCCGACTACTTGGCAGGAGCAGCGGCGTCCGTCTCGCCCGAGTAGTCTCCGTGCCCGACGAGCTGCTTCCTCGCCCGACAAGAATCACGCCTCGCCCGACTACTTGGCAGGAGCAGCGGCGTCCGTCTCGCCCGAGTAGTCTCCGTGCCCGACAAACTGCACCATCGTCCGACAGGTCTCCGCTCGCCTGAGTAGTCTCCATGACCGACAAGCTGCACCTCCGCCCGACGAGACCCCGATTCGCCCGACAAGATCTCCGTCTCCGACTGGTTCGCTCCTTCGCAACGAAGCAACCTCCGAGAAGACCGTAGCACCCGAAGTCAAGCTGCTACACTGTGCCAACCACTCCCTGACGCAACTGGCACCAGCAGGGCATGGCTACAGTACTCGGAAGGACAACGGGCCCCACAGCATGGGCAAGCACTCCTCCTTTTTTCCTTTTTACCATGTACTCTCTCTCTTTTGCTTTTTACTTTACTGGCTCCCCTTGAGCTATAAAAGGGAAGGCCAGGCCCCCTGCGAGGGGCATCGTCTACTTTTCCTCTGGAGAGGGGCGCTCCCTCTCCTGTACTTCTTCTTCTCCAGCCAGTCGCCGGACTGAGCTCGTTCACACACCAGAGACTTGGGAAGCTCTCCCTCTCTCGCCCATTTGTACCCCCTACTACAAACCAGTGCAAACAACACGAGCAGCACGAACTGGACGTAGGGTATTACACCCCATGGGTGGCCCGAACCAGTATAAACCCCCGTGTCCTTTTGCACTACCATCCGAGGCCCGACGCGCGCTCCACGATTTTATTATTTGCCGGCGGTAAAGAACCCCGACAGTTGGCGCCCACCGTGGGGCCTTTGCGCGTCACGTCTTTCTCCTTGCAGGTTTCGGATGGCCAACCAATCTCAACTCCGTCGTTATCTTCGACTCATGCTCCGCGTCTTTGCGGACCTTCCTCAACATCGCCTCCCCGGCTCGGGACCCCGACCGGTGACGAGCCCGACTGCGCCAGCCGGATCGACAAGCGGGCCCCAACGCCGACCGAAACGGCGGTACGCGGCGGCCGACCAACCCAGCGCGCGGCGACCGCGACCCCAACCGGCGGCAAAACCGACCCAGCCCCGCCGCGCCTTCCAAGTGCCAGCGCAGCACCATCAACCGTGGCGACGACGGCGGCGGCGGCGCCAACGGCCGCAACGACGACCACGGCGTCGGCAACCGCGACAACGGTAACGGCAGCGGCGCCGACGGCCGCAACGACGACCACGGCGTCGGCAACCGCGACAACGGTGACGGCAGCGGCTCCGACGGCCGCAACGACGACCACGGCGCCGGCAATAGCGACGACGGTGGCAGCAGCAACCGGAGCAAAACAGAGCCGGGCCGACGTCCACTTGCATGGCAGCGCTTCATCACCTATATGCTAGCACAGCGCTAACACCCTACTGCCAGCAAACCATCGTTTCACTACGTGTGTAGGCTAGCTAGCACTCCGTGCTGCTTGTAGGGCTTCACCTTTGCACCGCCTTTGTCTCCGGTCAGACCTCGTGAAGCTAAAAGCCTTTACAGCACACGCATAGTACATGCGAAGTACTCTGGTAGAAGGGGACAAGACACCACAAGCGCGCAAGAGGCTAACGGGTTATAAGTTGGCCTAGCTCATTAAAGAAGGCTGTCTCTGTATATACGTGCGGAGAAGACATGCGGGGCCCAGGTGGTTTTCGTGTATGCCCGAGTGGTTCCCATGAGCGCTCGGGAGGTCTCCGTCCTGCCCGCGCTTGGATGGTTGCCGGCAACCCCAGGCGAGACGGAACTAGTCGTGCGACTCGAGCTCCTACTCGAAAAACTACTACTCGGAAAAACCACCACTCTAATCAATAACGCAAATTTCTTGTCAGTACCTTGGTTGTTTTGAGCAGATCACGAGCTACAGCATCATCAGTTCACCACTCTAACCAGGACGGGGCTATTCCGGACGGCGCGGCGGATGACGATAAGCCATGACCAACGACTGTACCTCGTCCCCGTCACCCTCCTCGCCGAGCAAAATTCCTATAGCGCCACCAGCATCAATAACGACAACGGCGAGGCCGCGACGCCAACGGCCACAACGACGCCGACCACAACGACGGTGGCGTCAGTGTCGGCGGCTGCAGCAACGGCGGCCGCGACCCCGCCAAACGGCGCAACAGCACTGGGCGGCCCCCGCGAGGAACATCGTGACAGGACGACCGCGCCCAAAATCCGCAAACGACCTCAACTAACCCATAACAGCTCTCTGTTTTCCATGATCTCACGCAGGGCCACCGCGGCAAGGCACGCCCCCGAACGAGCGCACGGCACCACGACCAAGAGAGCTGCAGCGCCGACCGACATAATCACGTTGTCTAACAGCTCGCTAAGCGAGCCATACGCAACCGGCTCCGCCCCGACCAGCGCCCGCTCCACCGACCGCCGCCCGACCTCGACTCCCAACGACTCGGCAGCGCCTCCAAAGGAGTGCGCCGCCCCGACCTCGACTCCGAACGACTCGGCAGCGCCTCCAAAGGAGTGCGCCGCCCCGACCTCGACTCCGAACGACTCGGCCGCGCCTCCAAAGGAGTGCGCCGCCCCGACCTCGACTCCGAACGACTCGGCCGCGCCTCCAAAGGAGTGCGCCGCCCCGACCTCGACTCCGAACGACTCGGCCGCGCCTCCAAAGGAGTGCGCCGCCCCGACCTCGACTCCGAACGACTCGGCCGCGCCTCCAAAGGAGTGCGTCGCCCCGACCTCGGCTCCGAACGACTCGACCGCGCCTCCAAAGGAGTGCGCCACCCTGACCTCGACTCCAACCGACTCGGCCGCGCCACCCGTGGAGTGTGCTGCCTCGACTCGGATGGCTCGCTCGACTCAGCTTCAACGACGAAACGCTCGAACAGCTAAATTTTACTACGATCCTTCGTATTTCCATGCATTTCCTTTTACAGTCCCGCATGCCTCTTTTGGGTGTCGCTAAAGTACTCGGGTAGCGCTGGCCTCATCCGTGAAACCTCGTCCCGCGTGCCGCCTACACCTAAGCCTCCCCCGATGAGCAGTGTAGTCTGCGGTAAGCCGTCCTCTCCGCGAGCAGTGGTCAGTGGGACTAGGAGCTTGTCGGGGGTAGACCCCCAGGGGTACCCAGCAGGCGGATTGGCCCAACCAGCAAGGGGCGGCCCAATCCGAGTGCATCTGGATCGGTTTGTCGGACTGGGAGGCCCACCAGTCGGAAGGCCCACCAGTCGGGCGAACCGGATGGGCGCGACGACGCGCGCGGCAAGGAAAGCACACGGCGTATCCCGCAAGAAGCTCGGAGATCAAGATAAACTAGCCGGAATTATAGGGAAAGATATCTGTAATCGTTATAGGATCGAATCCTTGTAATTCGGGTAGGTTACGATCTCTGGCCGACTTGTAACTCAAGGCAGCCGGACTATATAAGGCGCCCTGAGACCCCCCTCTAGAACACAACATCTACGATACAACCCACGATCATACAACCCTAGGACAGAACCCAACTACGGAGATCCTTCCAGGAACTTCATACACAGCAATACAATCGCCGCCAACACAGGACGTAGGGTGTTACGTCATCTCGACGGCCCGAACCTGTTCAATCCTTGCGTCTTGTGTTACCATCGACTTCTGATCCTCGATCTGTCCCTCAACAAATCAGCCACGTAGGCTACCCTGTGTGGACTGCCGGGTCCAAACATCCGACAGTTGGCGCGCCAGGTAGGGGTTGATCGACGAGATCAATCTACAAGCTCGATGGCAGATGAAAAAATTCCATCGGCGGCGGCGCTGCTGGGCGTGCCCTTCGTCTCCCTGCTGCATGTCGTCGCGGCTGACTCCGATTTGTCGGATCAATCTACTACGGCGGCAACACGAGCTCTCGAACCAAGGCGACATGGTGGAGTACTCCGTGGAGTACGTGTTTCGCTACGCAGGCGGCGGCGGTGAAGCAATACAGGATCATGTTGCAGCCCGTGGCCCGTGTCAACAGGAGCAGTCACCGTCAGACTTCGAGCTTCGCTACACACGAGGTGCACTGATCGCTGATATCAGCATCAACTGCGGCTGCCATACAGGAAAGATTCCTTCTCGTTTTTTCCTGCGTCAGATCTGATCCATATACTCTGCCCTATTTTATTCCTCGCTTATAAGAATTACTAATCCATCTTACTTCTAATTGCGCATGCAAGTCGGATATGGCTTCACCTCCATGGCTCCACGATGCACATGGGCATGCATGGAAGATAGAGTGTTGCCCGCCGGTGCGCACCGTCCGCCAAGGCAAAGCGTCCACATGCAGGAGTCAGGGCTGCTGCACCGCCGCTCGACCTACCGGCGATGACTTCCGTTGCTTTGACCCAGTTTCTAGTCGAGGCCAGCCCGTACGATCAACAACTAGCCGATCACGGCGATCGCTCGGCAGGCCGACTTCATCGACAACCTCGTGCACTCGGATATGAGGCCCATGCAAGAGCTCGATTCTTCCACTCGGACACGAATCAAGCTAAGTCATATTTAAATATTTTTTACGATATTTCTCGGTCACCGCATATCTCCATACTTCGCCGTATTTCTCCATAATCATCGCCGACTACCCTTGGTTTGTTCCCGACTGCTTATACAGCCCGAGCGCTACACGAGCAGTCGGGCTACACCCAATGGACGCATATTGCATTTTTTCTCCATCGTTTATTTCTTTTTCCACTCTTGTACGAGTCGCTAAAGTACTTGGGAAGCACACGCCTTAATCCGTGAAGCCTCGACTCTTCCGTACGCCTACGTTACTACGCGTGCATGCGGCCCAGCTCCCTGCGCTATGGACTACGGCTATCGGGGATCAGGTGCATAAACGTAACAGGATAACTACCCGAGAAAATTAATAGACTTAAAGAGTTGGAAGTAGAAATTCTATTACTTACAACACCGAATGTTTTTCTCCAGAATTAGTATTTGCTACACCATATACTACCTATCCTTCATATCTTCATTGCAGGGCACAGGTTTGGATCCCGAGCTTGCCTATTACGCTCGGAGGCTGGACCACTCCAGCATCGCCGCCAGCTGAGTACTCGAGTCAGTCAGTACTCGGGCTGGTACTACGCTCCACGACGGTCGCTAGCCGAGTGCTTTGCAGCACTCGGGCTGGCGCTACACTCCACGACGGTCCCTAGCCGAGTGCTTTGCAGCACTCGGGCTGGCGCTACACTCCACGACGATCGTTAGCCGAGTGCTTTGCAGCACTCGGGCTGGCGCTACACTCCACAAGGATCGCTAGCTGAGTGCTTTTGAGTACTGGGCTGGCGCTACCGCATGACGAGGAAGACGAAGACTACTCGGCGTGCCTCGGACGGTTCGACTCGGCCCTCACGCTCGGGGGCTGGGCGCCGGGACGACTACTCGGCGTGCTCAGCCCTCACGCTCGGGGGCTGGTGCCGGGACGACTACTCGGCGTGCTCAGCCCTCACGCTCGGGGGCTGGCGCCGGGACGACTACTCGGCGTGCTCAGCCCTCACGCTCGGGGGCTGGCGCCGGGACGACTACTCGGCGAGCTCAGCCCTCACGCTCGGGGGCTGGCGCCGGGACGACTACTCGGCGAGCTCAGCCCTCACGCTCGGGGGCTGGCGCCGGGACGACTACTCGGCGAGCTCAGCCCTCACGCTCGGGGGCTGGCGCCGGGACGACCACTCGGCGTGTCTCGCAGGACTCCGCTGGCCCTCACGCTCGGGGCTGGACGCCGAAATTAACGTCGGATGATTTAGCCAGATGCTCCTTGACTAACCCTTGGACCGATTCCTTCGGAATCGCTTCAAGGCTCGGGGGCTACGGCCAACGGACGCACCTCGCGGCGCATCCGTTGATTGTCTGACGACTTCAGAACAAGGCTACTAACCCTTGGACCGATTCCTTCGGAATCGCTTCAAGGCTCGGGGGCTACGTCCAACGGACGCACCTCGCGGCGCATCCGTTGGGTAAATGGCTCTTTTCTCTTCAGTATCACGCGGTTTCGCTTCCAACTGCAGCAGGCTCGACGCTCATCGGACAGCACGACCTCGCCGACTTGTCTCTCAACCACGTACTACTCGGGGGCTTGTCGGGGGTAGACCCCCAGGGGTACCCAGCAGGCGGATTGGCCCAACCAGCAAGGGACGGCCCAATCCGAGTGCATCTGCATCGGTTTGTCGGACTGGGTGGCCCACCAGTCGGAAGGCCCACCAGTCGGGCGAACCGGATGGGCGCGACGACGCGCGCGGCAAGGAAAGCACACGGCGTATCCCGCAAGAAGCTCGGAGATCAAGATAAACTAGCCGGAATTATAGGGAAAGATATCTGTAATCGTTATAGGATCGAATCCTTGTAATTCGGGTAGGTTACGATCTCTGGCCGACTTGTAACTCAAGGCAGCCGGACTATATAAGGCGCCCTGAGACCCCCCTCTAGAACACAACATCTACGATACAACCCACGATCATACAACCCTAGGACAGAACCCAACTACGGAGATCCTTCCAGGAACTTCATACACAGCAATACAATCGCCGCCAACACAGGACGTAGGGTGTTACGTCATCTCGACGGCCCGAACCTGTTCAATCCTTGCGTCTTGTGTTACCATCGACTTCTGATCCTCGATCTGTCCCTCAACAAATCAACCACGTAGGCTACCCTGTGTGGACTGCCGGGTCCAAACATCCGACAGAGCTCAAACGGGATATGCTAAACTACCCAAGGAAATACGTAGCCTAATAAAGGCAGGGCGTGCGCAACTTTTCGTTGGTTACGAATAAACCCCGACTCCTCGCTTTACGCGGCGTTTTTGCATTACACTGTTTTTTGCAGCTTGGCATGGCAAGTTCTGGTAAGCTTGCTGCAACTCCAACATGCAGGGAAGGGCACCTTTTGTCTCGCCCGACCTCGGCACGCGGGGTCAAGCATACGCATGTGATCGATTTCCGAAACGCACTCTTCGAACTCTCTAAACTAAGCGGCTCCCGCCGGCCTTAACGGCCCCTCGCAGCCCTGCGCTCGGGGGCTGGGCACCGGGACGGACGACTTCGACAGTCGACCTGACAGGTGATTACGACGGGGGTTCGAAGGCTGGCCCATCGAGGGGTTCGACAGCCGCCCCCGGGCACCTTGTCGAGTGAGGGGCAGTGAAGGATGGGCCCCAGCGGCCAATACTCAGGCGAACGAGCGCCACGAGCATCCTGAACCGCGTTCGAGTTCTAGTGGAAAGGAAGATCATGGTTTTTCCCCGACGGAAAGGCAACGAGCCGCTGGGTCCGGTCGAACGGACTTGGTAACTAGATGATCTCACCACTAGGAATTTGAGGTCGATCACAAGCTGATCCATCGACCCCCCACCGAAGGGGCGTCGGGCCTCACTCGAACCTACCCGTTTGTAGCTCAACGAGAGTCGTGCTTCGGCCTGCGTGGCAAAGCGCGATACATCTCTTACCCTCCTTCCTATCGCACGGGAAGCGTGAGGGGAAAAACGCAAAAAGACGAAACGAATCCCCGTCCGGACCCCGGTCTCGGGATGCACACGGGGTCGAAATCGCTAATAGAGACCAACAGCGTGGTCGCATAATTTGCAACAAATCACTACACAAATGCCATAAACCTGCGAGCGAGTGTACCACTCGCCCACAGGCTCGGGGGCTACACCCGGCGGGTGCGCTCGCGCGCCCCCACCCGAAACTCCACCGCTTTCTCGACATCACGATAAATTCAGCCCGCAAGCGAGTCTACGACTCACTCCCAGGCTCGGGGGCTCCTGTCGGATACCAATACTAGGGGTATCCAATGACAGCGAGTTAAGAATTATAAACCGCTGGGACGGTAGCTTCTCATCTGACCTCTACGTAGCACAAACAGGCAAAAATACGCGTGCAAAGTGTTTCGTGTGTGTACATCAACATACGTTTGCGTGGTGTACTTCTAGCAGTTTGCCCACGCGGGCCACCCCATTTCTTTTCCCCTGCCATGCATGTTGACCGCAGGGGCAGCCTGCCCGTGCGCCTGACGGCATGCGCTGCATGCTGGCACAATAAATAAAGTGGGGGCCACACGGCACATAGCTGAACAACGCGTAGACTGCTGCACACATGCAACAGCGGCGTCTCGCCCGAGTGGCTGTTCGCCCAACAAGAATCACGCCTCGCCCGACTACTTGGCAGGAGCAGCGGCGTCCGTTTCGCCCGAGTAGTCTCCATGCCCGACGAGCTGCTCCCTCGCCCAACAAGAATCACGCCTCGCCCGACTACTTGGCAGGAGCAGCGGCGTCCGTCTCGCCCGAGTAGTCTCCGTGCCCGACGAGCTGCTTCCTCGCCCGACAAGAATCACGCCTCGCCCGACTACTTGGCAGGAGCAGCGGCGTCCGTCTCGCCCGAGTAGTCTCCGTGCCCGACAAACTGCACCATCGTCCGACAGGTCTCCGCTCGCCTGAGTAGTCTCCATGACCGACAAGCTGCACCTCCGCCCGACGAGACCCCGATTCGCCCGACAAGATCTCCGTCTCCGACTGGTTCGCTCCTTCGCAACGAAGCAACCTCCGAGAAGACCGTAGCACCCGAAGTCAATCTGCTACACTGTGCCAACCACTCCCTGACGCAACTGGCACCAGCAGGGCATGGCTACAGTACTCGGAAGGACAACGGGCCCCACAGCATGGGCAACCACTCCTCCTTTTTTCCTTTTTACCATGTACTCTCTCTCTTTTGCTTTTTACTTTACTGGCTCCCCTTGAGCTATAAAAGGGAAGGCCAGGCCCCCTGCGAGGGGCATCGTCTACTTTTCCTCTGGAGAGGGGCGCTCCCTCTCCTGTACTTCTTCTTTCTCCAGCCAGTCGCCGGACTGAGCTCGTTCACACACCAGAGACTTGGGAAGCTCTCCCTCTCTCGCCCATTTGTACCCCCTACTACAAACCAGTGCAAACAACACGAGCAGCACGAACTGGACGTAGGGTATTACACCCCATGGGTGGCCCGAACCAGTATAAACCCCGTGTCCTTTTGCACTACCATCCGAGGCCCGACGCGCGCTCCACGATTTTATTATTTGCCGGCGGTAAAGAACCCCGACAACCCCCGGGTGATCAAGGCGACGCCCCTGCAGGAGATCCGGTTGACCCGCCTGCTCCCCTGGAGTGGGCGGCCAGTGACACGGAGGGCTCCTTGAGCCCTTCGGATGAAGACGTAGATGAGACCCGCCCATGGAAGCGGCGGGTTGCCGTGGCCAAAGTTGGGTCTCGCAGTGCCCGTGTTCCTAAGCCGGCGGGACCTGGGGTCGGCGAGGCGGCTGACGACGATTCGGCCACGCTATCCGACGAGGCGCCCTCCATCCAAGAAGCGGTGGTGCATGCGGCACCGCCTCCTAAGTGGAAGCGCTCGAGGAAGATGACCACGAAGAAGGCGGCTGCGCAGCCGGCCAAGCAGCCGGTTGCTGGTTCGGACGCTGATGTTGACGAACCGGGACGACTTTCCCCGGCCGTCGTGGAGAGGGAGGAAGAGGAGAAGGACGAAGCAATGTCCGACTCCTTGTTCCAAGAGCAGGAGCACGCCCGGTCCATGGGCGTGTCAGTGGAGGAGAAGCGGCGGATGGTGGCGGAAGCCGTTGTCCGGGCTGCTTCGGATGCCAGGCCGGTCTCCAATCTGGGGACCAGGCCGATCCTGACGACAGCTACGGCGCAGCGGCGGTCCAAGCTCCCAATCTTGCGGCCCCGGGTTGTTGTAGTAAAAAGTACCCAGTAAGTCTTCGGTTCTCATGCTTCTTGTACATATCATATTTTTGAGTTCTTGTTTTAAATTTCAACTGCTTTTTTCAGCAAATCCTCCGATGTTGATGGTGCGGCGGCCGGCGGGATGGGATCATCGACTGCTATCCCGCAAAAGCTGAGTTCTCCCCCGGCTACACCTGTTGGCACGCCAACTTCGGGCGTGGTGCCTGGTGTGACGGACTCGGCCCAGGAGTCGATGGCGCCTCGACCGGAGCAGGTGCCAGCCGGGCCTGCACCGGAGGAGAACGTGGAGGCGCCCAGGACTGAGGATGTGCAGGGCGGGGCCGGAAGGGCGGCGGCTTCCCCAAGTGGTGGCGGTGGGAATCCTGTAGTGGATCCCTCGGTACCAGCCTTGCACGCGGACAGGGATGGCGCTGCTCAAGGAGAGGTCCTCCAAAAGCAGTCGGATGACCGGGGACTATGACGGTCCCCGCGACTGATGCCAACGCGGTGGAGGAGGAGGCGGTGCTTGCCGAGCTGCAGCTCGCAGTTGATCAATCTCGGCGCTGCGTGGAGGTTTGTCTCCTCATCGGCTTTGTTTATTTTCCGTGCTTAGTTGTACCTTGTCTGACTTCAAAGACAGGTTCAAGTCACTAGCTCAAGGTTGAAGTGCTCAATTCAAAGAAGACAAGTTGGATGCAACTCTCAAGCGGATACATTGAAGAAGTATGGCATGATTCAAAGTGATGAAGCTCAAGTGTATCAATAGTATTTATATTTGATCTTGAGTATAGGTATGCCGTACTATCAAGAGGGATGCATCACAATAGTCTTGAAATTGTCTAAGTGCTCAAGTAACCCATGAGAGTTGTTGAGAGACACAAAACCCTCACGTACACATATATAGGTTTTGCCTGGGCAAAACCGGTGGCACCGGTTTTGGGAAACCGGTGGAACCGGTTTTGGGAAACCGGTGTTCCAACGGCTAGTTGGTTTGAAAGCTCGGTGGCACCGATTTTAGGAACCGGTGGCACCGGTTTTCACTGGGTTCCTAACGGCTAGTTTTTGGGGAGTGGAGTATTTATACCCCACGACCTCCACAGTGGCAAGCTGCTGTTCCTGAGGTTGCTATATTGCTTCCCTGCTCTTCCTTGCCAAGAAAAGCCATATTTGCTCTCCCCAACCCCTCTTTGTGAGGATTGCTTGATATTGTGAGATCCTTGTGTTGGGTAGTAGAGAGAGCAGCCATTGTGAGAAGATTGAGAGCACCAAAAGCACCTTGAGCACTGTTGGACTTCATCAAGCTTGTGTCATTCATTTGTTACTCTTGGAGCTTCGCTCCTAGACGGCGAGGTGTTGCCCGTGAGCTACCAAGGTGTGGTGAGCTGCGGGATTGTTTGTGCAGGTCGTGCTTCGCCTCCGAAAGGGAAGAAGCAAGCTAGTGGAAGGAGGAGATAGCTTGACCTAGTGTGGTCGCATAAGCTTCCTCAACGGAGAGTAGGATTCACCGTGCCTTGGTGGCTGCTTGGTGCAAGCGGTGAATCCGAACTTCGGGAAACAAATCTTGTGTCTCCCCGCTGGTTTGAGCTTCTTTGTGCTTATATTGCAAATTGGTGAAATTGCTCGATATTGTTGTATATGTGTTTTTGAGTGCAGGGACTTGGAGATATACCTTAGAAAGACATTTCAATCATCATCTCCAAGTTTGGTTTGATTCCGAGCTCCCTAGCATATTCAATCTATTTCGGGGGTCCACTGCAAAACCGGTGGTACCGGTTTTGGTGGCAGTGTTCTATATCCGCTGCGTTAGGCGCGCAATTCTTTTATTTGGAGATTCTAAAGATCCTTTTAGAAGTTCATTTACTGAATTTCTAAAAGTGGTATTTGGAATATCCAATTGTCACTAATAAATTTGTTTTAAGTGGCAAATTTTTAGGTCTCGCCTATTCACCCCCCTCTAGGCGACATCAAGGTCCTTTCAATTGGTATCAGAGCTTGGCTTCACATCTAAGCTTAACCGCCGTGAAGAAAAGATGTCGTTTAAGGTAAACTTTGAGCCTCTCAAGCTTGACGGCTCAAACTATGCTTCGTGGGTTAGTAATGTTCATAATGCTCTTAGAAAAGTAGATCCTGTTATTGAACATGTTTTAGTTGCTAGCATTCTACCTCCTAGGTATGATACAAACAATTTTGATCGATCAAATATCGCTCAAGAGGAGTTAGCTTGCGTGCAACTCAATACTTGTGTTACTAACTTCTTGCAAAGATATGTGTGTAAAGCTGTATGGGATGTCATCTCTAGCGAGGAAGAAATCCGAAAAGATGCCCATCACATTTGGTCTCTCATCACGGATACATATGAAGATATGGAAAGTGATGATGAAGAGCAAGAAGACAAGGAGTCACTTGAGGAGTGCTCAGCTTCACCAAAAATCTGCTATGAGCCTCAAGTGACATCATCCAAAGAGCAAGAGAACCACAAGACTACGCTTACTGGCTCTGCTCAGGCAGAACCGGTGGTACCAGTTTTGGCCAGGAGCCGGCTGATGAATGTTCCTCGAGCGAAAATTCGCTATCTCATCAGCACAGTGAGGTATCTACTGCTCCTAGTCATTTCTCTTTGAATGCTAACATTTCTCATCATCACAAAACTGAAAGCAAAGAAAAGATCAAGGAGTCAAATAAATCCTTGACAAATTCATTGGAGTAAGAAAATCAAAGCCTCAAGGATCAGCTTGAGAAGCTCTCTAGTAAGTATGTGAACTTGCAGGTTACTCATAAGGAACTAAAGTGTTCCTATGAGAAGCTTGTAGATTCACACATATTCCTTGAAGTGAATCATGAGGTTATGCTTACTACTATGAAATCTTTAGAACCTCAATTTCATAAGTGTAAATGTTCTCTAGCCAAAATCGATATGTCTTGTGCTAACCCTTGCGGCTCGCAAGCAAAACCTTCATGGTATGATCAAGTTCTTGCAGAGTCATGTCATGAACGCATTGCACAAGATAATGACAATCTGAAGCTAGAAGTAGAAAGGCTTAAGATGGACTTGTCCAAGCTAAAAGGCAAGGGCCTTGCGCAACCTTCTCAAGATAACCGTGATTCCATGGTGAAGAAGCTTGAGAAGGGATCAATGTCGCAATGTCCCTGCAATAATTCTATCACGTCCATCCCAAAAGAGAAGCAAGACGACAAGAAGAAGAGACATGATCATATCAAATGTCTCAAGTGCTCTCAAATGGGACATTATGCCTCCTCGTGCTCTTTTGAGAAGGAAAACAAGCCAAAACAATCAAAAAGGAAGAGAGGACATTCACAGAGAAGATGTTATGGATGTCGTGAGAAAGGGCACGAAATTGAAGCTTGTGTCAACCAGTCAAGTGTGCCCTCAGGTAAAACCGGTGGAACAGGTTTGGCCAAACCGGTGGTACCAGTTTTAGTTGAGAAACCACAAGTCAAGCAGAACAGCCATGGTCTGAAGGCACAAGCAAACATTAAAGAGAAGAAATGTTCTGCAAGTAAGAAATATAAAAATAGCAACATCAAGCACAAGACTTGCTACACATGTCGTCAAAAGGGACACTTTGGTAAGGATTGTCCAAATGGTGAAAATCCTAATCTTGATCTTGTCAATCATAAGTTTATTAAGATTAGGAGGAATTCTGACTCTTGTGTAACTAATGTGATTGGTTCACCTAGGACAAGCACAAAGGCCATTCGGGTTCCTAAGTCCTTGCTTACTAACCTTGTAGGACCCAACACATGTTGGGTACCAAAATGTGCCTAAAAGAGATTTGTAGGTACTTGGAGCAGCATTGGAAGCTTGGTTCACTTGAGAAGAATTCCATCTTACATCATTTACATCTCAAGAGAAATTTCATATCATAAATGAACCAAATGAGATCAATGGAAGAAAATGTTATCCAATGCTTCTTCTATGATAGTACCTCTCCAGCTGTCCACTCATATTTATATATCTATGCTCTTATTGTTTCTAAGCATGTATAGTGGACAAGCGATCTTTGATTAATAATGAAAGATTATGACAAATAACACTTGATGCTACTAACCGCTTCATCAAGAAGCTTTGAGTGTTTATAAATGCAGGGCAATGAATAAGTAATGATGATAAACAGAAATGAATCAAGACAAGAAGCACCAGAATAATCTTTTTGAAGAAATGCCTGGTTCAGTGGAAATCCGGTGGCACCGGATTGGAGAATCAGTAGATAGCAAAAGAATAAGTTCCGACCGGCTTCAGATCTTCCGACCCAAAAGTCCGGCAGCCTCTGTCTCGTATCAGAAGTTCCGGTCATCTATGCCAGAAGTTCCGGCAGAGGTTCAACTGTCATGCTTCATCTAAATTGGAATATCACAAGAAATACTCTTCTAATTATATATGAAGCTTCATACAAATATCTGTGAGCCTGTCTTGATCACACTTAATTTTTCATAAATTTATTTGTGATGTGACCATAATATAAGCTAGCTACCTTAATGTCTTAATTGAGCTAAAAGTGCAAGTCTCAAGATTCAAATCCTTGATGCACATATTTAGGGGGAGCTCACTTCATATTTTGTGTCTCTTGGTACGAACATTATTTGCAAGTTTCCGTGTGTGTAGTTTAAGTGTAAGGGACCAAACTTGTATTCACATAATACACTTGAGCAACTACAATGCAAGTGAGTTGGTGATGAGTAAGCTACATGACAACAAGGTCAACAAACCAACATGGTAATTGTATCAATTTTCATTTAAGTTGGTTTGAGTTTCACATATCTAGCTACTCTCCATAGCATGGCTTAAATTCCTTGATTGGACTTAATTGACCAAGATGGTGTACATATACTTGCCTTCCACATAATCTTGTGTACACTACATGCTTGAGGAATCTAGTCCATGTTATGAGGTTTCATATTTTGTGACTCACTCCCCGCCACACTCAAAGAGTCACCAAATATGAGACTAGAGCTTGTGCTACTAATATTTGTATTGTCTTGTCATTTTATTAAAACTATGGTTAGATCACACTAAAATGACAAGATGAAAAGAAATCAAAGCACAAGTTAATGGATATATGTGTTCCTCTATGTGAAGAATTTATTTGTTCAAGAAGAAGGTATGTTTTTCAAATTCATATATTCATTTTAATGCATCTAGGCCTTCCTTCATGCTAGTGTGTTTGGCATGAAAAAGGTTTTGATGATATTATATCTATGATGTTGAGATCCTTGGCACAATTTCAATTTGTTTATTACCTTCTATATGCCTTGACCAAGATTGTGAATAAACTCCTTTATATTCATAATTGAATAAAGTGCAACTCAAAAGAAATACAAATTCTTATGCACTAATTAAGGGGGAGCTTATTCCAATACTTGTGTCACTTGTGGGACTAACTTTTTTCTTCTAGTGAACTTGTAGTCTCATGTGCGAGTGTACCTTATGCTAACTCAATACTTGAATAAGAAAAATAATTATGAGAGCTAGCACTATGCTAAATTGAAATATGCACAAGTTGAATGGGCTTAAGGCAAAGGTATGTTTTCATGAACCTTTTATTCTTATCTTTTGCATCTAGGCTTTTGAATCTTCCTAGTATGTGCTTGTGCATGTAATTGTTTTAAGTCTTTTTGAGCTTCAAATCTAGATATTTAGTTGATGTCTTCATTAAGAATTGACTTGGTGTCATCTCTTGCAAGATATGAGCTAAATATGCTAAGATGGTCATTGACTTGAGATGGATGCATGTCTTGTGTGACATAGGATAGTCTTTCAAAATTAACTAGCATGTGTAGGAAGTGTGCTTTTTGAAAATCTTTTGGTGTTAGTCTTTGTGGCCACGTTGATCCATTTGTGGTTATTGTTATCCTTGCTTGATTGCTGGCTAACTACAAATGGTGAAACTCTCTCAAGTCCATTAGATCTATCCAATCTCATCTCAAGGGCTATATATCTTGGATCTCCTTATCTCGGTCAAATATCTGTCAAAATCCTTTATCTGAGTCAAAGAGCAGTGAAAAATGGATAAATGGATTCAAAAATAGAGCAGAGGAAAAAGGGGAAGGGCAGAAGTGCAAAAATGGACAAAAGCCACGGGCTCAGGAATTTCCGGTGGCACCGGTTTTCCCAAACCGGTGGCACCGGTTTCTGTCGGCAGGACACTATTTACCTGTGACTTACCCCTTCAGTTTTACATTTACCCCCTCTTCTACCCCACGACCCAAAATAGAAAGGAGAGAGGCTCTAGAGGCGATTTTGTGGCGATTTCAAGGCTCCACCAAGGGATTCAAGTGTTGAGGCAAGATTTGGATCCTCCAATCCGGTGTGACCGGATTCCCCTCCGTTCTAGGGCTGCAACAACTCTTCCACAATGTCGGGAGGTACTCAAATCAATGTTCTTGCCCGATCTATTTCCCTAGAAGTTTCCTCTCAGATTCCTTTGGTAGAACACCATATTATAGGCCCTAGAAGCTTTTGGGTTAAAGAAATCAGTGATTCCTTGGTGGCATTGATGGGGGCCTCGACCTAGGGTTTCTGGGCAGAAACCGGTGGCACCTGTTTTCCAAAACCGGTGGCACCGGGTTGTGCGCAGCAACCCTGGTCAGTGCCTTTACTTGGTTCTCAAAGCTCAAAATCAATATCTCTTTCAATGGGCTGTTTCTCAGAGGGCTTTTCTCCATGTGTTTGTTTCAGATCCAAAAAGAGACACCGTTTATGGGAGAAGACCGGCTCGATCTAAGAATGCGCAATTCGAGTTTCGGCCAAGAAATGTTGAAAGCAGTGGGCAAGATGTTGAACCAGCAGAACCAAGAAGGTCCAAGAGGGCAGCAGGAAGACTGAGGCTTCCAAGGGGCGATATTCGTATTGAAGATTCTGAGCCCGAGGACACCTCTAGTGATGATGATGAGGAAAGTCCATATGAGAGAGATCCTACTCCTTCAGGGTCAGTTGCAGCAGACTCCTCCCCAGTTGCTCAGCGCAAAAGAAAGGGCAAATCAATTCGTACACAAAGCCATGAGCACAGCCAGGGGACAGGCAGTGGTGATAGAAGTGGCAGTGGGAATGGGGATGATGAGGAGGACATCATTTCAGCACTTGGGCCACGGCCAACACATAATGCTCCTCCCACACATCTCAGTGATGTGACTTTTAGAGCTCCCATGGCTCCTCCACACCGAGCCAAGGTCAACTACAAAGCCAAAGGAATGACAGAAAAGGCTAGAATTGAGAGAGTAAAGAATCCCAAGGAAGTTGGTGGGAGACATCTTGATTACAGATTTGGCACAGCTTTTCATCAGGACTTCTATGAGAGTGCCATCCTTGCAAAAGATGTTCCTATTGCTCAGACTCAGTATATTGATTGGAAATACATGAGGGCATTCAAGGACTCTAGGATTGATGAGATCATTAGGGAATGCAAGAGGAAGAATATATACAAGATCATGAGCTTTGCCAAGTCATGGAATAGTGAGGTAATTGCACAATTCTATGCCACTAGCTATTTCACATCTAGAAATGATGAGAGGATTGTGCATTGGATGACAGAGGGTAATTGGTTTGGAGTGTCTTATTCTCAGTTTGCCTCTCTTCTTGGCTTTGCTAGTGAGGATGACGATAGGGTTCACATTCATAATGCTAATTATATGGATAAGAAAGATATGAAGTACGTGTATCTACCAGGACATGAGGGTTACATTGGGAGAGTTAATGGCAAGCTACCCTTCTATGCATATCTCAACCGCATGTTTAGGAAGACACTTGCTCCTAGGGAAGGTGATCAAAGCAACAAATCTTTTTATCTTCGTGATTTGATAAGGTATATGACACCTAGTGAGCCGGAGTTCAGTGTGTTGGAATATATTTGGGAAGAAATGAAGTCCATTGCTGGATTTCCACAAAAGTGTTGTGGGTATGCTCAGTATCTCATGCATATGATTGAGGATGTCACAAACCTCTCATTTGATTATGATCATGTGATTGAGCCCTTCCACATGAAGAATGATGTCGAAGGTCCTTCCCTAGCCCAAGCGGCAAGCATGGAGGCCAATATAGAGGGTGGAGAGGCACCCGAAGGTGCTCCTATAGCTGCTGCCCCTTCTATGGCAGCAATAGAGGCGTCCGGTAGTGGACATGGACGTGGGCAAAGAGATGTGCACAAGCCCCCTTCACCTCTTAGAAAGTTGTTCAACTTTATGTGTGGGTCTTGCATGAGTACAAATGCAATTGCTCACAAGGAAAGGCAAAGGAGGAAGAGGGATTCGAGGATGATTAGGCAAATGTATGAGGATCCTTCCAATAGGCCTCCCATCCCCCGTGCAGAGTCTGATGATGAGGAAAGTGAACCGGAGGGATTTGATCAAATTTGGACTAAATCTCAAGAAGTGGATCCGGTCACTCAAAAGGATTATTGGGATCGATCCATTGGAAACACATATTACAACCCCTCATATGAAGGCATGCAAATTGGAGGTGGTTCATTTTCTGAGATGCCTTTTGTAGGAACACAAGGGCAAGGTGGCTCTTCTAGTATGCCACAAGTTGATCCCTATGCAGCTGGAGGTTCAGGGTCTGCTCAAGCTGATATTTTTGGAGGGATTTTTGGCAATGTTAATCCATATGTTGGTACATTCCCTCCAACTCAATTTGCACCTCAACCTCCATTTATTCCCCCAACTCAAGGCCAAGAGCAAGATGATGATGAAGAAGAAGATGAGTAGAAGCAGCGGGAGAAGCCCCCAGGACCTTTGTTGGTGATGGATGACAAAGGGGGAAAATTTGAAGCGATTAAAGCGCCGCTGTTCTGCTGTCTGCTGGCTGTCTGGGCAAAACCGGTGGCACCGGTTTTGGCTGTTGGATGCAACAGGCCTGTGTAATAATTTTCAAACTTTATCTTAGCTCTTTTGGACTTGAGAACAATTGTAATGAGTGCTACTATGTGTGTTGAACCTGTCTTTGTGTGTGAAACTTGTTTAAATTTTATTTAGACTCATGTGATTGATAAAATGCTTTGTGTGTTGGAAATTCTGGTTGGGCCGGAACTTCTGGCCTTGAAGCTCCGGCAGCCTCGGGTTGGGGCCGGAAGTTCTGATCCGTTGTGTCGAAAATTCTGGTCCGCTTTGTTTGGTGAATGTCTGCGCTTTCCAGAGAATTTCCGGTGGCACCGGTTTGTGAAAACCGGTGGCACCGATTTTTGTCTGGGAAGCACTGTTTCTTTATTTTATTGTTTAATGCTGCATGCATCACGGTTTAATTGTTCACACACATGTTTTGCACCCCACGGATGTTGAGATTTAGGGGGAGCTCCATGTTTTCTTGAAAATGTGCAAATTGGCATTTTAGGCCAAGTTATTGAATTTCATTCAAAGCACATATTAAGGGGGAGCTCAAACTAAATCTGAACATTCAAAAGCTTTATTGATATATCTATTGTGAGATTTAATCAAGTTGTCATCAATCACCAAAAAAGGGAGATTGAAAGTGCATCTAGGCTCTCTTGTGGGTTTTGGTGAATTGAATGACAAAACGATTAAAAGACTAACGTGTTTGGTAAAGATTATGAGCAGGATTTAGATTGTATATTGACGATTCACTATTGTTCATTGGTTGAATACAATGTGGATGGCTCATGATGACATATAGAAGTGGTTATTTTCATTATGCATGAACATGATAGTTGGCAAGCTATGATGCAACAAAGAAAGAGACATAATGACATGTGTGATATATTGGTCTCTAAAATTGATGAAAGCTTGTTTAATATTGATATGGGATATCTTAGATCATGTTGGATTAAAATATTACATAATGCAAGTTTGGTTGAATGGACAAGAGACATGGTGATATGGCTTATTCTTGGTCTATATTTGAAGAATGACTTGCAAACAAGACATGATGACTTTGAAGGAAGTAAAAGGTTAAAGTAAAGCGGATATATTGCATATCAAGAATTGGTTTTTTATTGTTGATACAAACTAGTGCGAAGCCACATGCGATGCAAAGAAGAAGAGGTGGAATTCGGGATAGTGTTTCTAGGTACTAAGCAATGTGTGATCAAGTTGTGGACTTGGGTCATGTATCTTTGCTAGGGTGGCGAAACTTTCTTTGGACTTCAACTTGATGAATCTTGGTCACATGTGGTGTTCATATTGGCAAGTATCAATCTTTCTAGAATTGTATTGTGAAAAGGTGAATTGGACTAGAAGTGGATTTCATTCAAAGACAAAGGTTCAAGTCACTAGCTCAAGGTTGAAGTGCTCAATTCAAAGAAGACAAGTTGGATGCAACTCTCAAGCGGATACATTGAAGAAGTATGGCATGGTTCAAAGTGATGAAGCTCAAGTGTATCAATAGTATTTATAGTTGATCTTGAGTATAGGTATGCCATACTATCAAGAGGGATGCATCACAAGTAGTCTTGAAATTGTCTAAGTGCTCAAGTAACCCATGAGAGTTGTTGAGAGACACAAAACCCTCACGTACACATATATAGGTTTTGTCAGGGCAAAACCGGTGGCACCGGTTTTGGGAAACTGGTGGAACCGGTTTTGTGTCAGGGTGTTCCAACGGCTAGTTGGTTTGAAATCTCGGTGGCACCGGTTTTAGGAACCGGTGGCACTGGTTTTCACTGAGTTCCTAACGGCTAGTTTTTGGGGAGTGGAGTATTTATACCCCACGACCTCCACAGTGGCAAGCTGCTGTTCCTGAGGTTGCTATAGTGCTTCCCTGCTCTTCCTTGCCAAGAAAAAGCTATATTTGCTCTCCCCAACCCCTCTTTGTGAGGATTGCTTGATATTGTGAGATCCTTGTGTTGGGTAGTAGAGAGAGCAGCCATTGTGAGAAGATTGAGAGCACCAAAAGTACCTTGAGCACTGTTGGACTTCATCAAGCTTGTGTGATTCATTTGTTACTCTTGGAGCTTCGCTCCTAGACGGCTAGGTGTTGCCCGTGAGCTACCAAGGTGTGGTGAGCTGCGGGATTGTTTGTGTAGGTCGTGCTTCGCCTCCGAAAGGGAAGAAGCAAGCTAGTGGAAGAAGGTGATAGCTTGACCTAGTGTGGTCGCATAAGCTTCCTCAACAGAGAGTAGGATTCACCGTGCCTTGGTGGCTGTTTGGTGCAAGCGGTGAATCTGAACTTCGGGAAACAAATCTTGTGTCTCCCCGCTGGTTTGAGCTTCTTTGTGCTTATATTGCAAATTGGTGAAATTGCTCGATATTGTTGTATATGTGTTTTTGAGTGCAGGAACTTGGAGATATACCTTAGAAAGATATTTCAATCATCATCTCTAAGTTTGGTTTGATTCCGAGCTCCCTAGCATATTCAATCTATTTCGGGGGTCCACTGCCAGAGCAAAACCGGTGGCACCGGTTTTGCAAAACAGGTGGCACCGGTTTTGGTGGCAGTGTTCTATATCCGCTGCGTTAGGCGCGCAATTCTTTTATTTGGAGATTCTAAAGATCCTTTTAGAAGTTCATTTACTGAATTTCTAAGAGTGGTATTTGGAATATCCAATTGTCACTAATAAATTTGTTTTAAGTGGCAATTTTTTAGGTCTCGCCTATTCACCCCCCTCTAGGCGACATCAAGGTCCTTTCAGAGCCGACAGCCCTTGTCGCCCGACTGCAAGCTGCGCCAGCCCGAATCGCCGAGCAAGTCAAGGAATCGGCGGTTGTGTGCGCGAACGACGCTCTCGCGCGTGTTCGGACGCTCTATCCGCGGGTCGACCTTGCGCCAGTTGGTGATGGGGTGGCAGCGGATGCTTCAAGCGAGCAAGTGGAGGAGGCGCTGGCTCAGACTCGTCCGATCGCGGAGAAGGTCGGCGAGGCCCTCAAGCTGGAGTAGGATCCTGCGTTGTGGAGTATTGTAGAGTAGATTTTTGCATGTACAAATATATGAAACGAGTAAAATGAGAATTTGTTGATTTCATCTTATGTTTTAAGGTTGCCCGAGTAGTTCTTTTGCTTAAATGTGCTTTTCCCTTTGCTTCACTTATCCTAAGTTCATAACATCGAGAGCGGGTCCCGTGCACGTGTAGAAAGGCTTAGGCGTCGTTCCAGGCCCAGTTACGCAGCATTTAGTTAGGAACTACTCGGGATGGAGTAATGCCAAGTGGTTTTGTTAAGAGGACAAGTAAAGAAAAAGAGATATCTTTATTGAACTTGGTGATACATAGCTTTGTTATGGGTAGAATCGGCGTAAGTGCTCTATATTCCACGGGTGTGGGACTTCGGTGCCATCCTCGTATTGGAGTTGAAAAGTACCCGGACATATGACCTGGGTCACTATGAACGGTCCTTCCCATGGGGCGGAGAGTTTATGAGCTCCTGCTGTCGATTGCACTCGGCGTAAGACGAGGTCGCCGATGTTGAAGTCCCGTTGCTGGACGTTCTTGTCATGGTAGCGTCGGAGTTGTTGCTGGTAACGCGCATGTTGTATGAGTGTGTTAACTCTATGTTCCTCAATGGAGTCGAGATCCACCTCGTGAGCTGCTTCTGCTTCGCCTTCCTCGTAATTGTCGATGCGCGGTGATCCAAAGGCGATGTCGGTCGGGAGGATTGCCTCGGAGCCGTAGACCAGGAAGAAGGGAGTGTGGCCCGTGGCACGACTCGGCTGAGTCCTGAGTCCCCAAATGACCTGTGGTAGCTCTTGGTGCCATCGTCCGGCGAACTTCTTCAACGGGTCGAAGATCCTCGCCTTTAGGCCTTGGAGTATCATGGCGTTTGCTCGTTCCACCTGTCCGTTGCACCGGGGGTGGGCGACCGAGGCATAGTATACGTTGATGCATCTGCTCTCGCAGAAATCCCAGAAGGCGGACACGGTGAACTGCGTTCCCAGGTCGGTTATGATTCTATTTGGGACCCCGAAGCGGTGCGTGATTTCTTCGATGAAGGCGGCGGCTTGCTTTGACGTTGGAGTTCCGATGATGGCTTTATACTCTATCCACTTGGAGAATTTGTCGATGGCGACGAGTATGTGCATGTAACCTCCTGGGGCTGCTCGAAATGGTCCCACCATGTCCAATCCCCAACAGGCGAAAGGCCATGAGGGCGGGATCGTGCGTAGAGCTTGGGCCGGGAGGTGCTTCTGCTTGGCGAAAAACTGGCATCCTTGGCACCGGCGGACGAGTTCCTTGGCATCAGAGACGGCAGTAGGCCAAAAGAACCCGGCCCGGTATGCTTTTCCGACTAGTGACCCTGCGGCGGCGTGGCTTCCGCAGACTCCCGAGTGGATGTCGTCGAGGATCTGGAGGCCGACTTCTTTCGTCACGCATTTGATGAACACTTGGCTTGTGGCAGCTCGTCGGTATAGGGCGTTGCCGACTACCACATAGTTCCTGCTTCGGCGCTCCAGGACCCTTCGTTCCGTGGGGTCCTTGGTACCTTGTTGTGGGCGAGGTAATCTATGAACTCGGCCATCCAATCTTCTTCGGCGTCAATGGTCATCACCTCGCAGAGTTCAGGGGCTGGCTCTGGTTCGTCTCCCAACTCTTTGATAGAGGGCTTAAGGAGGCCTTGCACGAACACCCCCCCAGGTACTTCCGCGCGGGTCGACCCCAATTTGGCGAGTGCGTCAGCCGCGAGGTTGTTCTCTCGTGGAACGTGATGGTACTCTATTCCGTAGAATTTTCCCTCCTGCTTGTGTACTGCCTCACAGTAAGCATTCATGCGCTCGCTGTGGCGATCCTATTCTTTGTTGACTTGGTTTATAACGACGGCAGAGTCGCCATAAACCAGCAGCCTCTTTATTCCGAGTGAGGTGGCGATGCGGAGCCCGTGGAGGATTGCTTCGTACTCGGCGGCGTTGTTGGTGACGGGGAAGCGTATTTGAAGGACATATCGGAGTAGTTCCCCTTTCGGCGAGATGAAAAGTACACCTGCGCCCCCTCCATCGATCATTAAGGAGCCGTCGAAGTACATCTTCCAGTGTTCTCCGCTAGTGTCCTCCTTCGCGTCCTGGCTCTCGGTCCATTCGGCGATGAAGTCGGCGAGGATCTGTGATCTGATCGCGGTGCGTGGGACGAAATCTATGACGAAGGAGGCGAGCTCGTCGGACCATTTGATGATTCGTCGGTGACATCCCTATTATGGATGGATTTCGCCGAGTGGAAATTGCGTAACCACCTTGATGCGATGCGCCTGAAAGTAATGGCGGAGTTTCCTTGACGTAATCAGCAGTGCGTAGAGTAGTTTTTGCACCTGGGGGTAGCGCGCATTGGATTCGCTGAGTACTTCGCTTACATAGTAGACTGGTCGTTGCACGCGTTGCACCTTTCCCTCCTCTTCTCTTTCCACGACGATCACAGTGCTCACCACATTAGTCGTGGCTGCTATGTATAGGAGTAGTGGTTCATCGTTGTGCGGGGCGACGAGTACCGGTGGATTGGAGAGGTAGTTTTTGAGGTCGGTGAAAGCCTGCTGTGCCTCCTGGGTCCATTCAAACCTGTCGGTCTTCTTGAGGATCTTGAAGAACGGCAAGCCCTTATCCCCCAGCCGGGAAATAAACCTACTCAAGGCCGCCATGCAACCAGTCAGCTTTTGGATCTCTTTCTTCCCAGTCGGTGGTTTCATCCTCCGGATGGTGTCTATTTTTTCTGGATTGGCTTGGATGCCTCTGTTGCTGACGATGAAGCCGAGTAGTTTCCCTTTCGGTACGCCAAAGACGCACTTGGTCGGGTTTAGCTTCCAGTTGAGCCTGCGGAGGTTGCTGAACGTCTCGGAGAGGTCGGCGATGAACTCGGCTTCGATCTTCGTCTTAATTACTATGTCGTCAACGTAGGCCTCGGCGTTGCGGCCGATCTGTGTACTCAGGGTCAGGTTTATGGCCCTCTGGTAAGTGGTGCCAGCATTGCGGAGGCCGAACGTCATCTTGGTGTAGCAGTAAGCGCCGATCGGAGTGATGAAGGACGTCTTTTCTTGGTCTTCTTCTTTCAAGGCGATCTGGTGGTAACCGGAGTAGCAATCAAGGAAGCATAGGAGTACGTATCCGGCGGTGGAGTCGACGACTCGGTCGATGCGGGGCAGGACGAAGGGTCCTTAGGGCAGTGCCTATTGAGATCCGTGTAATCAACACACATTCTCCATTCATTATTCTTTTTTCTTACAAGGACTGGATTAGCAAGCCAATCGGGATAAAAGACTTCTCTAATGAACCCAGTAGCTAACAGCCTTGTAATTTCTACCCTAATGGCCTCCTTGCGGTCCTGCGCGAAGCGTCGGAGCTTTTGGCGAACTGGTTTGGCGTTCGCGTCAACCTTCAAGGAGTGCTCGACCACCTCCCTCGGAACACCCGGCATGTCTGATGGAGTCCACGCAAATATGTCGGCGTTGTTCCGAAGGAAGGCGACGAGCACGCTTTCCTATTTGGCATCAAGCCCTGATCCGATCAGGGCGGTCTTGGAGGAATCGGCGAGCCCAAGCGAGATGGCGCGTACTTCTTCGGCCAGCTTCATGGTAGTCGGCGCGGCTCTCTTTTTGGAGGACTCGGGGATGGAGCCGGGATCTCCATGGAATGTTCTCGCATCGTTGACGACTTCCATCTGGAGTACGCTGCGTTCGATGCCGGTGCAGAGGTGGAGCCCCTCCTTGTCGCATCCCTTGGCGGTGTGGACGTCGCTGCAGACGGAGAGGACGCCGTTCGGTGCCGGCATCTTCATCAGCAGGTACGTGTAGTTGGGGATCGCCATGAATTTGGCGAGCGCCGGCCTCCCGAGTATGGCGTGATAGGCGGTGGTGAAGTCGGCGACCTGGAAGTTGAGGTACTCGGTTCGGAAGTTGCTCTGATCGCCAAAGGTGACAGGGAGAGATATCTGCCCGAGTGGTTTGGAACCCTTGCCCGGAATCAACCTGTAAAATGGATGAAGGGAAGGGGTCAAAGCATCGAGGCCGATGCCCATGTCCTTCAGCGTCTGGGCGAAGATGATGTTGAGCCCACTTCCGCCATCAACGAGTACCTTGGTGAGACGGGCGTTGTTCACAATCGGGCTGAGTACTAGGGGGTACTCGCCGATGTCGGAGATTTGAAACCACTGGTCTTCCCTGGAGAAGGTAATCGGCTACTCTGACCAGCGGAGTGGTTGGATCGGCGATGTGTAGCAGGAGAATATCTCCCTGTCGCGCACCTTCTCCCGGCGCTTGTCGTCCACTTGCGGTGGTCCTCCGAGGATGAAGTTCACCTGCCTTTCGACGTTTGGGAAACCGGGGTTCGCGGGGGCCTCTTTTCCCTTGTCGCCCTTATCGTTATCACGCGGCGGCAGCTTCCCTTCTTGCTTCTTGTAAGCGTCGGCGAGCCCCATGCAGTCGATCATGCGGTGCTTGGACTGCTTATGTATAAGGCAGGGCCCTTGGAGCATCTTTTCGAACTCGGCGCTGAAGTTGGTCCGTAGGCGTGGGCCTCCGCGATCCATGGCGGCGATGGTGCGATCTCCCGAGCGCTTTCGGTCGCCCATTCTGCTTGGTTCTGGCCGAGTTCGGCGCGGGTCCTCCTTCCTTGGGCGATCTTCTCAACGAGGCGGACGATCGTCGTCCCGAGCGCCTCTCTTGTTGTAGTGGAGGCGAGTGGCTTCCTTGGTGTTGGCCATCTTGTTCACCCGCCCGAAGAACTCGCCTGAGGTCTTTGGCAGGTCCTCGCAGAGACGCTCAAAGACTACCGAGTCGGCGAGGCCGTCGAGGAAGTAGTGGATGATCTCGGACTCGGAGCAGCCGGGAACCAGGTTCCGGTTCTCCATGTATCTGTCGGTGTAGTCGCGGAGGCTTTCCCCGCGATTCTGCTTCACCTTCCCCAGGTCCCACGCTGTGCCTGGCCGTATGGAGCTGCCCTGGAAGTAGCTCTTGAACTCGCGGCAGAGCGTGTCCCAGCTGTCGATGGAGTCGGGCTCGAGGCTGTGAAGCCAGCTCAGCCCCACCTTGGTCATGGCGACCGGGAAGTAGGCGCACATGGAGTCGTGGTCGCCGTTCACCGCGCGGATGGCGATGCTGTACATCCGGAGCCACATCGTTGGGTCCGCCTTCCCATCGTACCTTTCTATGCCTGTAGGTTTAAAGTTAGCAGGCATTCGAATGGATCTTACTCGGGCGGTAAATGCTGGGAAGCCGTCGCAGTCGTTGAGGTTTTCGGCGTTCTCGCGCCCTGAATCAGTGGAGAAATCTTCAGGGGTGCGAGCCCGTGGCGGCCTCTGCTGTTCGAGCGGAGGACCGTACTTGCGGTCGAACTCACGGCGATGTGCGGCCTCATTGGCCTCCAGCTCTCGGCGCAGGCGAGTGTCGCGGTCCAACCCCGGGGCGCCGTGTTCGCGGTTGTACTCGGCGCGCCGTCGGAGCTCTTCCTCGTCCCTTCGCCGGTGGCGGTCATCAAGGTTCCTGCGGAGATCGCGGTTGCGGAGTTGTTCGCGGAGGTCCTGCTGGTCAACCACGTCGTGGTCTTCACGACGGCTAGCTGACCTGGAGTGGCGAGACGAAGACGCGGCGGCCTTTTGGGCGTTGATCATGCCCACGGCGGCGGTCAGCCTGGCCTTGATCCGGTTGAGCTCGGGGTTTCCGGGATCCCTTCCAGCTCATGATGGGCGGCGGCGAGGTTAGCTGACGGGGTGGCGTATACGCCTACGCCGCCGACTTCTTGGATGAATTCGTCGTTGAGGTTGCGGGTGGCCCCGGGGTTTCGGCGATCTCGTCGCGCGTTGCGGCGCTGCTGTTTCTCGTCGTTGCGCATGACCCTGGCGTCGCGGTGCGCTTGATCCTCTCCTTGGACGGTTGGTTCGTCGGCGGATATGTCGGAGACGAATGTTTCCCGCTTGGCTGGCACGATCCTCTTGTTCGGGGGGAGGACGCGCGTGATTCGCGGGAAAGTCGGCGACGGTTCCTCTTCAGGCGGAGTCGGCGCATCCTGATGACGAGGAGGTTGCGTTGTCACGACGTTCGGGGCAGATCCGATCCGGGTGATCGTGATGGAGTTGGCCGCCTCGCTTGCGCCAGGAGAGTAGTCGGTGCTCGGCCGTCCGCCGAGTGCTTCCTGGTACACAACCCCGCTGTTCCTGAGTCCGAACGGGAATCGCGTCGGTGAGGTGACGTCCTGGCGGCGGAGTCGGTGAGCTCGATGCAGTCGCCGATGGAGGCGATGGCTCGGTCCATGTCTGTTTCAAACTCGCGCTGGCGTACGGCCCATCGCCGCCTTCGGTCCACGGGTGTCTCGCGAGCCCTGCGTGGCGGAGGCGGAGTAGATAAAGCAGTCGGCGGTGTAGGCGGTGGAGGGCTCCCCTCGGAAACTGGGAGGGCGGCATCAACCGTCGCGATCGTCAGGTTGTTGGCGATCGTTGGTGGCGGAGTGGTGATGGTGATGACCCCGTCCGGAGTAGCTTCGAGTCGCAGCGCGCTCTCCTCTGGGGTGGCGTCGCGGCTGAAGGAGAGCTCTCTCTTGGGTCCAGCGGTGAAGACCATGGATCCGAAGAAGAACATAGCCCTTTCAGCGATGGAGATCTTGGCAGATGCCGGCGTGATGACGGCGGAAGTAGATGCCATCGAGCTTGTAGATTGATCTCGTCGATCTTCCCCTACCTGGCGCGCCAACTGTCGGATTTATGGACCCGGCAGTCCACACAGGGTAGTCTGCGTGGTTGATTTGTTGAGAGACAGATCGAGGATCACAAGTCGATGGTAACACAAGACGCAAGAGTTGAGCAGGTTCGGGCCGTCAAGATGACGTAATACCCTACGTCCTGTGTTGGGTGTATAGATTGCTGTGTATGAAGTTCCTGAAGGATCTCCGTAGTTGGGTTCTGTCCTAGGTTGAATGATTGGATGTTGTGATTGTTGATCGTGTTCTGGTGGGGGGTCTCAAGACACCCTATATAGTCCGGTTGCCTTGAGTTACAAGTCGGCTAGAGATCATAACCTACCCGAAATACAAGGATTCGATCCTATAACGATTACAGATATCTTTCCCTAGAATTCCGGCTAGCTTATCTTGGTCCCCGATCTTCTTGCGTGATACGCCGTCTGCTTCCTTGCCGCGCGCGCCGTCGTAGTCATCCGGTTCGCCCGACTGGTGGGCCTCCCGAGTGGTGGGCCACCCAGTCTGACAAACCGGCCCAATAGCACTCGGATTGGGCCGCCCCCTGCTGGTTGGGCCAATCCGCCTTCTGGGTACCCCCGGGGGTCTATCCCCGACAATCTCCCATTATTAAAAATAACCTATACATATATAATTTTAAAAATATCCAGAAGTACCTCTATCATATGATTCTACTTATCTATTTCTAAATTATTAATATAGAAAATATTGAGTCAAAACGTATGTATGCATGATGTGTCTCACCATAAAGACCATATGTAAATACAAATGAAGCGACAGAAACACATATTTTCATATTAAACATGTTTCTCAAACTCTAAACTTGCATCTAAATTACCCACATATATGTCAATATTACTACACATGTTGTTATAAAAGATGTATAATATCAAATTACCTATTTCTACCATTGTCAATGTGTAAAATACTAACTTATTAAGGTGTATATGCATAATTATCACCATGCATATATGTATCGACAAAACAATGAGAACACAAATTGATGATTACATTAAACACATATAGAAAGGCGATGCAAAATATAAACTTAAGAATTAAGAGAGAGGGCAAAGTAAATATTTTTATTATTAACTATATTAGTCTAGCTTTTTAACTTTAATACTCATATTTTTTAAAATTATTAGTCCATACAGAAACACGGGTTGAAAGACTAAGTAGTAAACACGAACACAAATCCGAGAGAAAAATACAAAGTCGTCATCGTCGGAGTACATTGCATTTCTTGCATGGCCCACAGCTCTATGTGCAATGTGCAGCCCTGCGTAACCTCAGATTAATTAAGACGATCGCCGCACTTGACTACTTGAGCACCTATCGCTTTCCCATACTAACTGGCTAATCCCTGGTCACAGCTAAGACGACTACAACATATCCTCTCCCAAAATACTATTCCTTTTTGTCTGTTGTATTATTATATGTTTTTTCGCGCTGAATATATACCGGAATTTATTTGGAATCGTGTCAGGTCGTTTTCGAAGCTGGCTGGCGAGCGATAAGGAGTCGACCTGAACCGTACTCATATTTCATATCCACAAGAGGAGGAAGCAAGTTTTGATGACAGCGCGCAATTGGGCAGTTGGGACTGATTGATGGATTTATTATGTATTAGCCCCTTGCTAACGGCGAAGATATATGCATGTTGTGCCTTTTCCATTTTCAGGTACTTGTGGAGGAGGGTACCCCGCGACCCGCGTCCGTAGCTCATCTGTTTTGACCTAGCTATTACTGTTCTCACTAGTCTCTATCGCCCATTAACGACATATACCTACGGGTGGAATTCATTATGGTTCTTATGCCTCGTTCACAATCTAACTTAGCTCTAATTATTTTTAGTTCAAAAATATATAGTATTTTAGCCTGGTCCTTATTCAGCTCTATCCCTAAAACTAGTAGGCTAAACTTTAAGACCCTTTACCATATACCCTTTTTTCTTTCTATTCCTCGCACCCGAATTTGGTCTCTGCCTAATAGAAACTCTTTTTGGTACATATATTTTCGGCTTTAGATATCCACCTTTTCAATTATTAGAGATATTAGCACACGTCACGAGGAACATATAACCAACACAATCACTCTGCACTCGCGTCAGATTTGTCCAAAGTCAAACATGATCAACTTTGACCAAATTTATACAAAAATATAGAGTGCACTATCAAAATATATTCGATGATGGATTCAATGAAACATATTCAGTATTGTAAATGTGATTATTTTTTTCCTTTAGACTCGGTCAAAATTGGCCAAATTTGATTTAGGACAAACCTAATGTGACATGCAAAAAAAACAGAGAAGTAAAAATAAAACAATTAAAAAATAAAAAATCTCAATCCTTCTTTCGTGGCTTGTTTAAGGAACTCAAGCGAAAACATAATCGGAGCTTAAGCCAAGTCCAACGCAGGTGAAAGGAAACCAAATGGACTCGTTTAAGTTAGGACCACCAAACCAAACAACGTCACATTTACTGGCCACATCCAACCTGAATACAACATGGATCTAAAAGACACATGTTCGTGGCTTGAGATTTCAAACTAGGTAGACACGATAACATGATGAACAACATCTGAAAAAATCAAAATCACTCGACAAGGATAGATGCGTGAGGAATAGGATTGGAGGATGGACAATAATGCAATGTCCCAAGTTGCTATCCTTGTGCCATTCCCGTGGACATTTCCGGTAGTGGCGAGGGAAGGGGGTCTCGCTTGGTAGGGATGAAAACGGGCGGGGAAATATCTTACCCATTTTTTTTGTCATAATTTTTCACCGAAAACGAAAGCGGGAAATAGCTGATCAGGACTCAGATTGGGATACATGTGAATAGAAAAAGAACAAATACGGACAGAAACACAACGAAAACATATGAGAACCAGAAGTTAGACCAAGATCACACATTTTGTTATGAAATATATGAATATGACTCACAAAGCTGCAATTCACAAAGGCAATACACCACTAGGCAACCACATCCCTCACTATCTCACGGCAAATCTACATCGGATCATTGGAATATGTAGATATGCATATGGTGCATAGTCACACACACGGCACCTCTCAACAGCAGTACAACATAGGTGTAGTTATTTATCACTTCGGGTGATAGATCCGTCGTTGTCACCTGAAGAAGCCCATCAACGAACAAGGCCCATTCGTCTCCGTCACCATCGACCCATAAAGATGCAACATCAACGTCACAACACCTTGTTGCCAGATTCACCACTGTCTCTCGCGGCCCTTTCCTCGCTATTGAGCTTCCCTCACCGTTCGTCCCCGCCGGTGCCACCACCCTGCCTGTCTCCGATAGATCCCGATGGCGGATCTAATCCGCCACTGTCGTCTCGTCCTCTCGCACAATAACCTGGTTGCTGTTTGCCCCGCCGATTGGCTCCGGCGGCACCCCCACCGCCTTCGCTCCCCTGCTGTCCTCGACCACCACCTCCGTCAGCTACAAGCCACCCAAAGCCCTCCCTCTATAATTGGAGGTTCACCAATGCAGCCCCACCATTGACAAGTTGAATCGTGAAGCCCTAACCTGGCCAACGGCGAGAATGAAGAGCCAATGATACGAGGAGGAGGATGATGATGAGAAGGAGAAGGAGAAGGAGAAGAAGAAGGAGGAGGAGGAGCAGAAGGAGAAGGAGAAGAAAGAGGAGGAGAAAGAGAGGGAAGGAGGAGGATGGGGAGAAGAAAGATAGGAAAGGAGGAGAAGAAGAAGAAACGGAGTGGCTAATGAGGAATTGTTCTATCGTCCATTGGGCCCACTCGTTAGCCACAACATCTCGAGCGTGGTCAACAAGTTGCCTCCAACACACACAGTGGCATACAAACAACAGCGCAACAATAAGCCAGCAGACCAACCTACTAGTCTAGCAAGCAATTGATGTGGAGCAGGCCATGGGATGGGGTGGGGTTAAGGATGGGCACAAAACCCTATACCCGAAGACCAACCCGAAAAATCCGACCCCGATCCGAAGAACCCGAACCCGAAATAACCCGAAGATAAATCGGGTAGTATTTTATAAAATCCGAAATTATTTAGGATAATTCGGGTTTAGAACCCCGGTACCCGAATAGCCCCAAAAACCGAACTTTAGTGTCATCCTAGAGTGGGAGGAAATCTATCAATGCAAATCTTTGTTTGATTTGTGTTAATTCAATGGATCAAATCTTGGTTCGAGCTACCCTTGTTGCATGTGATATTTGTATGCATATCAATTAATTGGATCTACAAATTTGTTTGGTTAGTCACCGTATTTTTCTTGTTCTACTAGTTGAGAAACGCAATTTCGGGTAATATGGGTTACCCGAACCCGAACCCGAATTTTTTCGAATAAACTTCGGGTTCCAATTATGAAAATTCGAACTTTCTAAAATCCGACCTGAACTTTTCGGGTAACCCAAATGCCCACCCCTAGGTGGGGTGGGTTTGCCTCTTGGTGGCCTTTTTCAGGATGAAAATGAGTCTATCCTAGATGAAAACCCTTAGATCCCAAAAATATGGTGACAACGAAACATCTTCACCTGTTTTGGTCCTATTTCTAGGCAGTCGGGCAGAGCGGCCCTCTCTGGAAAAGTTAAGTGAAGAAAAACGTCGATGTTTAAGGTGACCACGATATTCGTCGTCGATGGATGTCAGGTTCACTCAGCCTAAGATTAGGCCAATTAGTCGGCAAATTCAAATTTGTACGAAGGAAAGTCAGAAAACTCAAGCTGGGTGGTGCCACAAATCCTGTGTACTCGCATACGAATAGTAGCACAGCACAGCGTAATTGACGGATTCAAATTCGATTAGCGTAGAGGCCGAACCGAACAGCGGAGCATACGGACATCCTCTACAGCCGTATGTTGTACAACATACGGATACAGACATAGAGTACAGTAGGTGAAGCTGCTGCGGGCCGCGTTTGGTTTCTACAAGGATTTTGCAAGGAATCTTGCATGCATGAAGTATTAAATAAAGTCTATTTACAAAACCTTTTCACACATGAGTACAACTTTTCGAGACGAATCTAACGAGCCTAATTAATCCATGATTTGCTACAGTAATGCTACAGTAATACTACAGTACTCATCCTCTAATCGTGCGGTCAAAGCCCTCATTAGATTCGTCTCGCGATTTACACGGGGTTGTGGAGGTAGTTTTGTAAACTGACTTTATTTAATACCTCTAATTAGTGATCAAAGCTGCATTTATTACGCTGCAAATTTTTTACACCCCCTAACCAAACGCGGCCGAGGTAACTCTGGTGAGTACGGAGGCTGCGGTGGGGCCCGCGCTGCCCTGCACACATGCATGTGCACGCGCCCGCGCCCAGCCCAAAAATATCTACGCCTCGCCGTCGCACGCAGCGCTACGGCTACGCACGCGGCGGGAGCAAGCAACCCCGGCACCGGCAGGTGAGGTCTGCCGTGCGCGGTGAAGGCCAGGCTCCGATCCGCGCGCGGCAACTACGACCAGTCTACCCGATCGATCGGCGGAGGCGAGAGGTAGACGACGGCGGGACGATCAGATCAGGCACAGCAAGCCGGCGTGGGCGTGGCTGCCGCTCGCGCTAGGTCAGGTCTCGCGTCGCGGCATAAATGCAGCGGCGACGGGTTAGTTGGCGCCATAAAAGCCCACCACCCCCCTCCTCTAGCCACTAGTCCAACTAGTTCGTCCATCCATCCATCCCCTTTGCATCGCGCCTCCGCTTCTCCTCCCTCTCTTCCTACCGCCTGCTGCGTCGCCGCCAATTAATTCCCTCCTCGTCATCCGCCTCGCCTCCCCAACCGCACCGCACCGTCGTCGCGTCCTGCGCCGCCGCCGCGTTGCGCGATCGGAAGGATCCAACGGCTGATCGAGTGGAGGAGGAGGAGGAGGAGGAGGAGGCTTGAGCTGGTCTCTCCGACCGAGCAAGGCTAAGGCATGGATCCGTCAGGCGCGTTCCTGCAGCCGCCGCCGCCGCAGCAGGGGTTCCCGCGGACCTCCAGCAACGTGTCGCTGTCGTCGCTGGCCAGGAGCAGCAGCGGCGGGAGCGCCGGCCGCGGGAGGGGCGCCACCAGGGGCAGGAGGATGATGCGTAGGGTCTGCCGCGGCGTCATCACCTTCATCTTCGCCATCGGTACCACCGCTCTCCCCCACGCGCTTTCCTGCTATATACCTGCTCCTCCTCTACTTCTTATTCATTGGGGCCTTCATTAATTCGTCGCTTCTCCTCTTCCTGCTCCCTAATTTTGACGCCCCTTCTCTGATCTCCTCAAATTAGGTGGCCCATCGATTCGGGCGCGCGACAACCTAGTTGCAGTTAGTTCTGTTTTTTTTTCTGGGTCCTTCTTGCTAGCCTAATTTACTGGGGCAACAAATTGGAGTTTGTATTCATCAGCATCTAAAATTTCAGTTCATTTTGGCTGTCATTTCCCCCAATTTTCTTCTGCATGATTTATAACTCAGTTTCGACTTCAAGTGTTAGTAGATCATACAGTTTGGTTACAATTGCCAAACCTCACAACTATGTTTTCTTTTCCTGCTGACAACACCTCATACGGTCTCTGATCCCTGAAACAAGAACTATTAACCTTGACTCAAGGTCTGGAACATACTGAACTACGTTCTTCCCACCACTGAAACTAGCAGCAAGTTTTTTGGGTTGCAACATGAGAACTGATCGCTTAAGCTTAATTTAGCGATGTCTTTCCAGAAATCCAGAGTACAATCTTCTTCCTTCTTTTTTTCCCCCTTAATTATCAGCAGCAACTTCATTTTTTCTTTGTGCTCGAGTATGCCTGCAACTGTATGTTCATACTGCAAATGAATTTGAAAACTCTGAAGAAGTGAAGCTCATTCGATGCATGCATGCAGCTGGTCTGTTCCTGGGAGCGGTGACCGGCGGCCTGATCGGTCTTGCCACGGAGAGCGGGCTGTTCCGCGGCACCGGGATCGGCGCCATCACCGGCGCGCTCGTCTCCATCGAGGTCGTCGACTCCTCCATACGGCTGTGGCAGTCCCGCCGGTCCGGGATCTGGAGCATCCTGTATGTGGTAAGCACCCCGGAGCACTGAGATCATGCACTTGATATGGAATTATGGGTGATTACTTAGTTGATGACAGTTTGATTTGAAGATACTAACACCTATCCAAGCACAATAAGCATGTAGTAGCTGGGAGTAGGACAGCAACCCGTAACTGCATACCTGCTTGCTTGCGTGCGCTTGCTTGTTGCTGTGTGCATGTCGGCTGTGGGAGTAGTTTATATGCATGGATTGTATTGCCGGCGTTTCTTCCAGTGCCTAGTCCCTAGTGACGACTTCAGTCCTGCAACTCACAACCCGTATGGATTTTTTCCCCTTACTTTCTGAACAATTCCTGCCAGCACAATTCTTGGGATTACTATCAAATTAAGGTAGGAAAACTTCAGTTGCTGCTCATAGTCAAACGGAAGTTTTCCTACCTTACCGGTTTCTGCATTCTTTGTAGACTACAAATGATCTATATGTTTGCCCATCTTGATTATGGCTGAGCCTTGTCTGATGATACATGTAGCTCATGAAAGAGACATCATATTACCTGAATTTGATCTTGATGCAGCATCTCTGAACTGAACATATCACTTGTGCCGTTGAATTGGTATTCTGACTTAATCCTGATGAGCCTTTGCGATGCAGCTGAACGTGATCTACAGCCTCCTGACCGGCAGGCTCGTCCGCGAGAAGGTCGACCCAGCGGTGCAGCGTGTGGTCCGGAGCCAGGTCAGTTGATCCATATCTCAAGTCATGTGTTCCTCTGAATATATGCAATCATACAATGCTCCATGCCTGACAGTGCCTGCCATTTCAGATGAACGCAGTGGACTCGTCGCCGTTCAGGGAGTCGCCGGACCTGTTCGAGGTGGAGGCCACGAACGGCATGCCCAGGGCGTCCATCGACAAGCTCCCCGAGTCCTGGATCACTGAGGAGTACAAGCGCGACGCCGTCGGTGACCTCTCCGGCTGCTCAGTCTGCCTCCAGGTCCGGAGAACTCTAAACATCTCTGCTAGAGCTCATTGCCTTGCTATCGCATTTAGATAAACATTGCTTTTCGGAAGATCCACTCAAACATTGATGCTGTGAGCGATCCAAATGTACTGAAATTTCGTCCCTCTTGAATGTTGTTGGTTCGAATCGTGCAGGATTTCCAGGTCGGGGAGAAGGTGCGGAGCTTGCCGGACTGCTGGCACGTGTTCCACGTGCCGTGCATCGACGGCTGGCTGATCAAGCACGGGTCCTGCCCGCTCTGCAGGAGGAAGCTCTAGACGCCGACGCCATGGATGCAGGCTTGCCGCGAGTCGATGTGCCCTGCACTGCACTGCCGCCTACGATGAGGAGGAGCTGGAGGAGGAAGAGACTGACATCTATATAACCCTTAATTTATAGAGAGCTTTTGGTTTTTGCTTCTGCTGCTGCTTGTACTTGTTCTACCCTTCTTTGCATCTTTTTTGATCTATAATATCTTCTTCCTCTCGCGTTGCTTCTCTCCTGATCATGTAATATACTGCTGCTGCTGCTGAAAACCCTGGACCGGCCGGCTTGTAATTCGATCCATCTCCGGATTGTGATCTGCTGTAATATATTAC
>CM014273.1:5731260-5770271 GCA_004135705.1 Alloteropsis semialata | reverse complement strand
TATCAGCACAGTGGTGGTTTTCGTCTCTTTTATCTCCCAAAACACAAGCATGTCGACATCGGTGTTAAGCATGGATAACAACATGATCAACTGTGGTGCATGAGCTGAAAGCCTGCACCAGCAAACACCCCATAACACATGACACCAACCTTTGGTACCTTTTTGTATCCACTGTGCCCACGATGCATAGTCCTTCACTGCATGGCTTTGATTCAGGCGTTCACACTGACCACGACTGGATCATGTCAAATGCAGATGAACACTGACCGATCAATTAGTGAGAGGGGGTGTTAGTTATTATTAGATTAATAAAAACCTAGTACATGTCTGATGGATCAGCAATAGACCAAGGTACGGTGGTGATGAATCGACCCATTCCATCCCATGACAACAAGATAATAAGTTCGAGTTTAGACTTTGGAGGTAAGATCTATGGGATGATCCTAGTCCAATGGTTCCACAAACGGAACACGCCATAAGAAGAAGAGGCCTTTATGCTATGCTTCACTGTAACTTAGAATTGCATGCCACAACTTCATGGTGCGTTGCCATCCAACCATGCATGACTCCTATTGTTTTCACCTCTACGGGTCAATAGGGTTAGCTAAGCTGCATGCATGCATATCCTTTTCACACTCCGTGGTGGTTTCATCAGGGCCTCTTGTTTATCCATTAATTCTATAAAAGGTCGTGCTTTGCTGCCTTGTTCATGTGATTTTCCACCCCATAAAAAGTTTGCAAGATTTTTGTGGCCGATCTATGTAAGCGCCGTGCATAAACAAGTGTTAGATAAAATTTAAGGGGAGTAACAATGTGATATCTCTTCCTCTTGGGAGACCAATGCAAAGATTTGCCTTTTTACGATTCGGTCCAAGTTCTTATTCTGGCGAAATTTCAAACAGGACGGTCATCAGGATGACCAGCATTGAAGAATAAGTAGAAGAAAATTACCACACACATCACTGTACCAACTGTTTTCTGCTTCTATTAAACTTGAAACGTGTACTTTACTGTGGTAATAAAATATCGTCTCTCGAGTCTTGATGTTAGAATGGAAATTTGGAAGCTACGAATGTTTAGGACAAGCTAATTAGTTTAGCATGTTCTAAACTTCATATATACTGTGTTCTGACAGAATACAGAGTATCAACAATATCAATCTTCATGGACCTCTGGGATTTGGCCTGCTAGATATATTATTATGAATTCTGATCTATGCTTAGCAATACTATATGGACAGGACTAATGCCGCGGCTGATGTTTGCAAAGCCTTGTGCGTAATTGATAATTGGGTAGGAAAAAAGATTAAGGGGAGTAACCATGTGCAGGCCTTTCTCCTTAGGATACCGTACGGGAGATTCGTTTTTGGGTGAGGTTGAGCGAAGTCTTGATTGTGACGAAGTTTCCAGGAGAATTGTGGTCGTCCAGCAGAGCAAAGCGCAGAAATTTCCATTGCTGGCCTCGAACTTTTTGCGCGTGCTTCTCAGTGAAAACGTCACCATGTAGCTGCTGAGGCATGGGGAATAATAATTAATAATCTCAGCTTCTCTCATCGGAGTGCTGATGTTTTTCAAGTGTACGAAGGTTTGAAACGGAGAAGATTGAGCGATTTAAAGCAAGCTTTCGTCAAGCTAGCCAGCACCGTTGCTGTCAGTCTGAATCCCGGTTGTCACAATCTCAGCAGGCACAGCACATCTCGACCCGTACATATTATTACTCAAGAAGTGACTACTAATAATTATAGGTGAGATGAGTTATCCGCCTAGAACGGTCTCGCGAGCATGCATTCCAAAATTCAAACTTGTGATCTTTGATTTGATGGTTGGGGTCACCAATATCGTGAATTTTTTTACTGGAAATGGCGACACTGCTAGAGTCGCGAATGAAAGCGCTTTCTGATGATTCTTTTTATATTTTTTTTGAAATAAAGATGAATTTGTTAGTCACTCCGTTCCAAAAATGTAAAGTGTGCCACAAAGTTTGACTAAGTCTTGAGAGAATATATATATAATATTAAGCAAATTTGGTTGGACAAACTGAAACCGTGAGCTAAACAGACCGTGACTGTGTGACCTATGTTGTTGGGGCTCGGCCCGGACCGTTGATCAGGAGGGGAAAAATGGTTTGGGAAGGAATCGGAGGGTCTACGTATAGAAGAGAGAGAATAGTAGATAAACAGTTCGATCGGGAAAAAAAATAGAAGATTTCGAAGCAGCCCGTTCGGCTGGCTGGTGCTGATTCTGACTGGTGGCTGGTGCTGATTTTCTGTGAGAGAAAAGTACTGGTGGCTAATAGCTGGTGCTGATTTTATGTGAGACTGAAGTACTGCTGGCTGGTTCTGAACCAGCCAGCCGAACAGGGTGTGGTGGCCATTGAGCAAGAGGCATCTGTGGCAGATTATGCTACAGGCAGCTTCCGTGCAAGTTCTCTGCACGGCTGAGGTACGGAGGCAGCAGAGGCGGATTAGAATAGATAGATAGATTGGCGATGCGATCACGCATGTCCCCTACAAAATCTCTGAATGGCCCACTTGCATGGCATTGTGATTATACTAGTATCAGATCAAGTGAAGCAGGTGCATGCATATGAAACCTACCCTTGGTTGATTGCCTTTGTAATTAACCATATGGCGGCGGTTTAGCACGTGCCATAAACGTGTGTTGTGTATTTGAATGCTTTCTTCTTCTTAATACAGTGATACGTAGTTCTCCGTATTCTTCATGAAGCGCCCTACCAAAAGCTCTCTGATTCTTTAAACCATCCCTTTTTCGATCTACAAATTAGAGGTTCCGTATCATGAAATAATTATGGAGTACTATATATGTATCCTCTCTACGATTGGATAAAGGGGGAGAAGAGGAGGAACTGTTGCTTGGACAGGAGGATGGATGAAGGAAGGAGAGGCCTGGGCCAGGGGAGAAGGAACACAGACAGGTGGATTGATGTATCTGGCAGCAGCTCCGATCCGTTTCCATCAGTCGGCGAAACGGGACAAACCACAAATGCTTGCTGCATCACCTTGCTGACTTGGATTGGATCAAAACGTGCATTTTTTGCATCTCCCAGTCAGTCAGAGCCCTGTGGATATGGACTACACACATGCAGTCATCGCAGTCATGCAGAGCAGCGCAGAGCAAGCCTTCTCCCTCCGCATCGGGTTGGCGAATGGCGACTGCACCTACCATTTTGCCAATTGCCATAGCAAATTAGCAATCTCCCCTGTTATCTGCAGCAGTTCAGTTCAGTGCGGAGGCTGAGAGCGAGAGCCATGCAGCGTCTCGCCTAGTGTGTGCGGTGGCAAAGCTGGAATGGACCTTTTCTTAGGCCTTTTCCATTTTGGGCCGTATTCATTGCCCCTTCCCTACTGGGCCATATATTGGAGTAAGACAAATCGGGCGGGCTGTCTACGTATTGAGCAGGTCCTACATTCTCTCTCAAAAAATAAATAAATTGTAAACTCAACATTTAATACGCCCACAATTAGAGTTTTTTTTAAAGACCAGTACAAACACAGGCGCTCACACATGCAAACCCTACCCCTATGAGCACTTTCGAGAGACTGAGCCGGTTGTTCTGATCTTAAGTTTGACGAAGTCACCACAGACGTCTCGCTATCGACGGACACGTCGCCTACCACTGAAAGAATAGCGCCGGTTAAATCCTGGAATAAATCCAAAAAAATATGACACCTGTGCTGAGTCGGAGACTCGAACCTAGATGGACAGGTTCCACCACAAGAAAGCTAACCAACTAGCTTAGTTACACAAAATTGGAGTTTTTTTTATATAAGTTGCTCACTGAAACGCCGGTTTATATATCTCGGCTTTTAGTTAGCGTGGTGGTTCACTTCTGTATTTTTTGAAAATCAACATATGTTTTTGCTATTATCTTCGGCAATGCCGCGCGGACTGCAGAGATATGGAGCTGCTGCAGAGTTGTTCACAAATTCTCCTGGTATTGGCCTCTTGGGTCGTATTCATTCTCCTCAGAGCATCTTCAGAACAATCCCTAAAAGACTATCAGTATTTGATGGAAGAAAATTGCTCTAGTGGTCTCGCAGTACATCTCTCTTTCGGAACACTTTTTCTGTGTGTCCCAATAACTCGTCCAATCATAGAAAGGGTTCCATGCTTGCCCAAATGACCGTGCCTTGGCGCTTCCTTTTTTTTTTCCTCCTGCGCCGCTGCACGTCGTTCCGGTTATCTGCATCAGTTCAGCGCAGACAGAGAGGCTGAGGGCTCGCCAACTCTCGTGCTCTTGTGGTGGGGGTGCCAAAGCTGAAATGGGCCTTTTATCAGACCTCTCCAACTTGGGCCCTATTCGTTGTCCCGCTTCCCCACTGGACTGGGCCACATATCGGGGTAGTAAGACGAATCGGGCGGGCCTTAACAAGAAAGCAAATGGACTAGACCTACTGCCGACGTAAACTGAACATTTGATACGCCCAAAATTAGAGATTTAACGAGGGGGTATATTTTTGTAGTTTTTAAAATTCAACATATGTTTTTGCTCTATCTTTTTTTAAAAAAAAAACAGTTCGCTGTTGTTTGCGGCAGTGCCGTGCAGTCTGCAGAGATATGCAGCTGCTCGCCAATTGTCGTCGATCGTCGTCTTGGGCCGTGTCGCCAAGTGATGGATACATAATGAGACAACTTTGGATAAATATTGCTTTGTTGAGCCGACCTTGCATGTTGTGGTTGCAACAGAAGGATCGATGATCACTATGTATCCGTACCTAGCGATCGCTGGGACAGCACAGAGGAGTTGACAAAAGTTATCAAGTGCCAACGGGTACTAATATTTTTTTTTAAAAAAAAATACTAAGGACCGGTACTACTTATAGTTTTCCAGGGAAAAAAAACCGTATTCCTATCGTCTTAGGTTCATCAGGCCGGCACGACGAATAGGACAAAAGCAATTTATTTATTTTTATAAATATTATTATATGCATGGAGAGAGAGCTATGTAATTAAGGCCAAATGGTTCTTCGTTTTTTCTATGTGAAACACCAGTACAAACGCAGACACTCACACACGCACGCACACTCACTCCTATAAATACACACACGCAAAATCTACCCTATGAGCACATCCGAAAGACTGGACTGGCTGTTCCGATCTTGAGATTGACGAAGTCACCACAGGCGCCTCGCTATCGACGGGCACGTCGCCTACCACTAAAAGAAAAGCGCCGGTTAAATTCTGAAATAAATCCAGAAAAATGTGACACCTGTGCCGAGTCGGAGACTCGAACTCGGGTGGGCAAACGGTTCTTCGTTCAACAACCTAGATTGATTCCAGGAATTTGAGTTGTTGACGGCTGATGTACGTCGGGCCCACTTCCAACGACCAGGAATAATCTTTCTTTCGCCATAGAAAAAAAAACGACCACAAAAAAAAATCAACGATGCGAACTGGAATACAAGTGGAAAGTCCACTTCCCAACTTCGCATACAGGTCCTTCCCCTTCCAGAATAATGCGTATGTTTTTAATCTTCTTCCCCCTCTTATGTTGTAAATGCACGCATATGATGATATGTTGTAATCTTGTTTTTTCATCTTTTTTTTTTGTATCCTGAGACATTTTTTTCTTTTTTGTAAGTCCTTCTCTCTATTAATATATAAGCAGTAGAGCCGTAGAGGCCTCTTTATCCTATTTCTAAAAAAAACGGAGGAAAAAAAAATAAAGGAACAGCAATGAAGAGCATGTCATTGAAATACATAAAAGCCAGGGACCTAAACGTAAAATGTCTACCAGTGACTAGGACTGGCAAGTCTAGTGCGACAGTGAGTCTGTACGCGGACACGAGCAGACCTTCCCGCCACACCACACGGACACGGCCTCGTCTCGTCGTCGTCCTCCTCCACACGCCGCCTCCGCTTCCTCACCGTTTCTCCACATCCCCGCTGCTCACCGTTGACGAAAGCAACACACGGCAGGAGACGGGAGGGAGACTTTGACTTCTTCTCCGCCCCATCGGTCCTCCTCCGCCTCTTCCCGCCTCCATCTAAAGATCGATGTTGGGCAAGCTTCGACCCGGCCACCACCAACCTCACCACACCACCTCATCTTGCCGCCTCTGCACGTCTCCGCGCCCTCCACCTCATGGCTCGTCGTTACACCAACCACTACGGCCAGGACCTCTTCGTCGCCGTCGTCGTCGCGGCGTGTCTTGCCGTCGGGTCGGAGGCGTCCTTCGTCGGCTTCGACCTCCACCACCGGTCCTCCCCGGTGGTCCGGCGGTGGGCGGAGGCGCGCGGCCACACCGCCCTCGCCGCGCAGTGGCCAACCAAAGGCTCGCCGGAGTACTACTCTGAGCTCTCCCGCCACGACCGCGCCCTCCTCGCCCGCCGCAGCCTCGCCGGCGCCGCCGATAGATTCCTGAGCTTCGCTGATGGCAACGCGACCTTCCAATTCCAAAGCCTCGGATTGTGAGTGTCGTCTCCTGAATGCTACAGGTAATCACAGAGAGAAACAGGGAATCAAGAGCACGCGTGGCCTGAACCGATCGCTCGATTTGCTGCAGCTTGCACTACGCGGTGGTGGCGCTGGGCACGCCGAACGCGACGTTCCTGGTGGCGCTGGACACCGGCAGCGACCTCTTCTGGGTGCCCTGCGACTGCAAGCAGTGCGCGCCGCTCCCCAGCAACGGCACGTCGCCGCTCCGGCCCTACAGCCCGAGGCTGTCGTCGACGAGCAAGCAGGTGACGTGCGACAACGCGCTCTGCGGCCGGCCCAACGCCTGCAGCGCCGCCACCAACGGCAGCTGCCCGTACGCCGTGCAGTACGTGTCCGCCAACACCTCCTCCTCCGGGGTGCTCGTCCAGGACGTCCTCCACCTCACCCGCGAGGCCCCGGGCCCCGGCGCCGCCGCGGAGGCCGTGAACGCCTCCATCGTGTTCGGGTGCGGCCAGGTGCAGACGGGCGCGTTCCTGGACGGCGGCGGCTTCGACGGCCTGCTGGGGCTCGGCATGGACAAGGTGTCGGTGCCCAGCGTGCTCGCCAGCACCGGCCTCGTCGCCTCCAACAGCTTCTCCATGTGCTTCAGCGACGACGGTGTCGGCCGGATCAACTTCGGCGACGCCGGCGGCCCCGGCCAGTCCACGACGCCCTTCACCCCCAGGAGCACACAGTCAGGCGCTCTGTCAACGTCCATCTTTTTCTCGCTAAACATAACCATTACATGCTGACTGACCGGTGAAAATTCCGCCCAGCCCGACGTACAACGTGAGCTTCACGGCGATTAACGTCGGCGGCAAGTCCGTGGCGGTGGAGTTCGCCGCCGTCATGGACTCCGGCACGTCCTTCACCTACCTCAACGACCCGGAGTACACGGAGCTCACCACCAATGTAATATAAAAGTTTCTTTTCAGAGTTTGTGTTGGTCGACGCGTTGATCGGCATCTGACCTACTTGTTGGGATTGGATGCAGTTCAACACTCAGATTCGGGAGAGGAGAACCAATTTCAGCACTGGCTCATCATCGGGGCGTTCTCTCTTCGACTACTGCTACAGGCTGAGCCCTGAGCAGAAAGAGGTGGAGCTCCCGGTGTTGAGCCTGACGACCAAGGGGGGAGCCCAGTTCCCGGTCACCGATCCCATCATTGTGCTGGGCGACAGCTCCGGCCGTCCCGTCGGGTACTGCCTGGCGATCCTCAAGAGCGACATCCCCATCAACATCGTCGGCCGTGAGCTCTCGCTTCGATTTGCATTACCGCTTCTCACAAGCAGATAGATACAAGTGTCATCTGACAGTGGTTGGTGTTGATGTGCATATGCGTGATGCAGAGAACTTCATGACCGGGCTCAAAGTTGTGTTCGACAGGGAGAGATCCGTCCTCGGCTGGCAGAAATTCGACTGTAAGATCTGACGCACCTCTCATCGCCGTTGCCATCCCCTCTGATCCGAGCACGAGATGAACTGACAACTGAGCTACCTGCAGGCTACAAGAACGCCATAGTGGCTGACGCCCCAGACGGGAGCCCCAGCCCTGCCCCGGCACCGACGACGCTCACGCCGCGCCAGAACGACGCCGGCAACATGTACCCCGGCGCCGCGCCAGTGCCGCCGCGCCCGGGGTCGGCCGCCTCGCGCCACGCCGCCGCCGCGCTCGGAGGGATGTCCCTGCTGCTCCCTCTGCTTCTGGGCGCTGCCCTTTTCTGACGCCCGCCCGCAACCGGTTGCTTGTTCTGAATGTACATATATACGTAGATGCTGTTCGATTTCGATTCAGAGTTCAGGTGCAGAGATCCATGTAGATTCAGGATAAATTTTGTTTTTACGGGTGTACTGCATATTGGAGACGAAATTGCTTGGTGGTGATTAGTGAGGGAGGGGAGTTTCGTGATCAGATTTGTTCATGTTCAGATACGAATAAACGTACAGCTCATATCTTATTGCCATGTTTCGTTCCAACAGAATCAAGAGTTGAAGACAACCTGTGTCCATTGCAGAAGAAATTACGATCTGAATCAATAAACAATGCCATCTACATTCACTCTAGCATGGTAGAGTTGGCCTGTGTTTTTCTGCAATTCGAACTGCAGAACCAACAATCTTGCTTCATTCTGGTGCGAAAATGTACTGAGAAATAGAGGAAACTGCCAGTCATGCCCCAGTTCCATCAGCACTTGGGCATGTTCGGAGGAGGCCCCATCATCTTGGCTTCAGGGGCCTCGCCATCTTTCACGATGAACACGGTGTCCATTCCCCACACGACGTGCCGATCAAAGTGGCAATGCATGAACCACACCCCTGATCGAACAAGCAAAAGCATCACAGAAATTCAGTGTAGGCCCATCGCGAGCGACGACAATACCAGACCAGTTCAGAGAAATGGTTAGCTCACCGGGATTTGTCGCGCGGAATCGGATCGCTGCCCACCCGCCTTTGGGCACGGCCACCGTGTTCTGCCGCGGCGGGTCGACCAGGTTGTAGGCGGCGGGGTCCCTGCGCTCGTCGAAGTCGCCCAGACCTCGCCCCACCACGTAGAAGCTGAACCCGTGCAGGTGCATGGGGTGGCTCTCCGTGCCCAGCACCGCCGTGTCCTGGAACACCACCTCCACGGCGGCGCCGTGCTCCAGCACCTTCACCCTGGTGCCCCGCTCCGTGAACGCGCCGACGAGCCCCGCCGCCGGGATCCCGGGGTCGGTGAAGTTGAACAGGGACGGCGGGCCGTCGGGGAAATCCGCGTCGTACACGCCGCGGCCGGAGGCGTTGCGGTAGTAGTAGGCGTCGAGGATGTCGATGGCGGAGGGGTTCTGGAAGCTCACGTTGTTGAGGCTCGCCGCGAGACGGGCGCCGCGGGGCCCGCTGCACGGCGGCGCGCAGGCGATCAGGTTGACGGCCATCGTTATTAGAAGGCGCTCGTCAGCGTGCGCCGGCACGTCCACCGGGTGGGCTTTGGTGGCCAGGGACCGCAGCCGCGCCGTGTACGCCGCTGCCGCGGCCGTGTCGTTGACGGCCGGCAGGGTAGCGGGGAACACCGGCTGCCCGCGCCTCGCGGCGGGCGGCGCGTCCGCGTACTCCAGGATGGCCGTGGCGGTGCTGTTGTTGAAGCCGACGTTGGTGTTGGAAGCGAACGTCCGCGCCGCCATGTAGTAGCGACCTCCACCACCGCCGACGGCGGCGCGGTCGGCGTGGAGGAGCGCGTCGACGGTCTGGCCCGAGGCGACCATGAGGTGGTCGGCAGCGAATGGCTTGGTGTAGCGGGCGTCGGTGGCGACGACGGTGAGGCGGTGGCGGGCGACGGCGAAGAACATGTCGTTGGTGAGCCCGGCGTTGATGACCCGGAGCAGGTACGTCTTGCCGCGCTCGACGCGCACCCTGAAGGTACCGAGTTTGGAGCACGGGAACAGGTCGCCGGGCTCGCCGTTGATGGTGCTGGCGTCCGAAGGCTTGACGTCGCGGCCGGTCCGCACGGCGTCGTCCAGGAGCTGGTTCGCGTCGTCGTCCCGCCACCACTCGCCTGCAGCAATTGTATGTTCAGACGCATTGCATGATCAACCATATGTAAATCCATATATAATCCTATACGAGCGTACCGAGGATGATTGGTGGGATGATGTCCTCCACCGGCTGGGTCTGGAAGGGGAAGGCGGCGGCGCCGTGGTTGGGGAGGATGAGGATGGCGCCGTGCACGGTGGAGCGGTCGAAGCCGGTGTGCGCGTGCCACCAGAGCGTGCCCTCTTCCTGGGAGAGGATGACGCGGTAGGCGAAGGCGGCGCCGGGCTGGATGGGGCACTGCGTGATGTACTCCGGCCCGTCGGACCACGGGTTCCGCGGCTGGTCCACGCCGTGCCTGCATCACCATCAGCATTTCCAGCAATGCTTGCTTGCACGAAATGCATGCCACATCTTATGTACTTGTATATGCAAGTACTATCTACCAGTGGATGGTGACGTTCTTGTTGCCATTGTTGCGGACGTTGACGACGATGACGTCGCCCCTGCTCGCGCGGATGGTCGGGCCGGGGAACTGGCCGTTGACGGTGAGGATGCTCTTGTGCCGGCACAGCCTGCTGACGTCCACCCTCTTTATCTGCCAGCCAAATTAAGCGCAGTACTAATCGGAAAAAAAAAACTAATAATCACACCATCATTACTACACACAGCTAAGTACTAGCACAGCACGACAGCAGTACGCGTCTTTCTTGACACAAAAATCTAGCAGATTACAAAAATACCCTACAAACATTCTGACAAAAGTACAGTACTGACGGACAGAAAAACCTAGCGACGAAAACACCAGCAGAAATTACAGGAACGCATGATAGCCGGAGGGAGGGGACTTACGACGAAATTGTAGCGATGAACCCTGGAGCTGGAGGCCTGCGCGGCCGGGCTCACTTGAGCAACTCCAAGGGCGGCCAAGAACACACCCAGCAGCAGGAATTGGAACAGCACGGCAGCACCCATCGCCAGGGGTCGCCGGATTCGATGATGGACAGGAACGAAATGGGAGTCCTCGGTCTCTGTTCTTTTTTTGGAATTTATTTATATATGTATGAAACATTGCATCCTGTCAAATCAGATTTGGAAATACTTAATTGGAGATTTTTTTTTTTACTATGCCTGGAAGGATTTTAGACAAAATATGAGCACATTTTTGCAAAATACGGGCATGTTTAATTCCCACGACTTACCAAAAAGCACAAAAAGTTTTACACTGACAACCGTGCCCCCTCTCACAGGACACGCTTCTTAGTACAAAATTTTTCACCACTTTTCACTAATTCACTGGATTTAAACACCACCGTGAAGACACGCTTCACAGGGGTTCCTATACATCAAATCATCTTTAAGCCCATTAGGCTCAACTCCTCTTTCCACCTCCAGCCATTATCTTCCTCATCGTGTTTTATATCCAGCCCCGTCCGGCCGGCGGCGCTTCCGCACCGCCTTGCCTCCGCCACCGGTCCAACAGCAACCAGGCCTCCCACCACCTCCGACCTCCTCTTCTAGGTCTGGCAGCCATTGAAGCCCCGAAAACCTCTAACTCTAACCCTAACCTCGCCGTCGCCTCGACAAAGCCCCGAAAACCTCTAACTCTAACCCTAACCTCGCCGTCGCCTCGACAACCACTCGCGGCTGCCCGCTCTACCCGCCTCCCATCCCACCGCCTAGCTCTCTTCTCCCCGGCCCTTGGACTCCGGCGGTGTCTGGCAACGATGTTTGACATAGGTGAAAGAGGTCGAGACGAGGGATACGAATCTTGCGGCCGAAAACGGCCGCACGAATTTCAAACATCGGAAGATGAGAAAAGAAAAAACATGTTCCGGAAGATACATGGGATGTCGGCGCTTCACGTGTTGCTCAAGTCCTTCTCTTCCGACAATTTTGCACAGGCACGATGAGCTGGCCCATGCTATTTTTTGGCCCCGCACTTACACGGCCCCGCCACGGCCTGCTTAGGATCCGGCCCGGCACTGACATGGCCCAGCACGACCATGTTAGATGCTCCTATGCAGCGCTATTGTAACAATCCTCATTACATCATTACAGAAAGCTGAAACAAATACAAGCAATGTGATGAAAATAAGTACACGCATTGGACTTGAAGCAACTAAAGTTTATAACCAAAGTCAGCGCACAAGACTTGAAGTACAATAGGTACGGTTGAAGAAAACAGGGGTTGACTTCACCACAAAAATTACTGAAGGAACAGCATGAGCTCATTAGCTTAGGTAATGGAGTATCGACTGACCCAAGCCACACCTTCCCTCTGATTCGGCTGCTAAGCCTAGTAGGCGCCGCAATTTCTCAGCCACAAGCTGACCGCTCCATCACTGTTCACACTTCGGTTGATTCAGAATTGTTCGTTTGTTCTTGTGCAGAGCCTGGAATATCTTTCCATTTCCATTTCATGAGAACAAAAATCCAGCGGCGACTAGGACAGCATCAGATTGGCCAATCATGTCTGCACAAACTACTTACTACATCAGTATAAAAAAGAACCCACTTATTTAACCAATCTTTTCTTCTAAGAATCAGTAGAGTTCCACTGATGAAGAATTCGGTCCTGGTCGATGTGGAACCATTTGTCAGTCTGATCATTGCTTTTGAGAAATTGTATAAGCCCAAAATCATTCGCTGAAAAGCTAGGATCCAAGAGTCCATTGTGGAACGGGGTAACTTGACGGCTGCATTTCCATGCATGTGCCTCTGCGCTCTCGTTTCTCATGACTACAGATAAAAAAACACAGACCTGAGTTCATTTGGACTCGAGCGAGGCACATATAAAAAAACTTGATATGGTAACCTTATCTCAAGATGCCAAAAGCTGCATCTCACTCGACCTGTTTCGTTCCTGTACTAGATTAATATAATCCGGTAGCGGCGCCGTGCAATCATTGTGCCTGGATCGTCCAAGCTTAGATTGCTTAGACATCGGGCATGCATCAGCTGGGAATCCTTGGTTGCTGCCTTGACACTGAATCTGTAGTGATCTCAAGTCAAAATGTTCACTAGTGCGGTGAAGTCAATCGCAAAGCCTGAACTTCACTCGACCCAAAGTTTAACTTCGTCAAGCAAACGGGTGTTGGTATTTCACAAAATCTTCAGCAATCACATAATCATGCCAATCTCCTGTCAGTATTCAGTAAAGAAATAGTATAACTGGAGACTAGACTGTCAACAACCAGCCTTCACTCCAACTGTTGAATGTCTGAAAGTCTGAATCGACCATACCAATTCGACCTCTCCTGATGGCGGATCGGAAGACATTTCATGTCCGCAGAAAACGAAGTCGTTAGAGCAATGAATGCAATCCGCCAACCGACTGATCTTGTTTGGAGCTTGTCGAGTTGTGGTGGCGGCAGAGGCGCAGAGCTCCGGATGGGGGTCCATGTGCACCTCCTCCTCCGCTCCATGTCCATGGTCAGGGTCACGTCCATCTCTCGTCTCGGATTGGCCACCATGTGCTTTGCTTGATCGCTTCGCCTCGCTTCTCTGTCGTGTCCGGCCATTCCATGCTGCATTGCTATTTCTGCTGCTGAAAGACCACTCTTCTTTTAGTTTGTGATCAACTTAGATGACAAAGTGAAGGAATTATTTTTATGTTATTTGGAACGATGATCGTGTCCTGATGATAGGTGGTTAACGTCATAACGTGGCAGATGCAGGAGCAGTGGCTCTCAAGCCTGAAGCTGAGATCACGCCAGGACAGAGAGCAAAGAGCAGCAAAGGGCTTGGTCGGCGCAGCCAAAACGTCTCCGAGGGGTCTGCTTCCTGCAAGATCCCTGCTCTCCGGCGAGCCGAACATGGGACGGAGACGGACGGACACGACATGAAATGAGATGCAGGGGCACATGACGTAGCTTCCTCCGTACACGTCGCCATGTCCTGCCGAGCCGAGCTGAGCAGAGCTTGCTGCCGCGCGAGTCACGCCGCGGCACCTCACATGCGCACGCACGCGACACCCATCTCGCACGCGCGCCGCGTGCGTCCATATATACGCACGGCACGGGACTCGCAGCTCCAGCTGCAAGGGTCGTCGTCGTTGCTCCATTGCCGACTCTTCTCTGCGCCCTGCGAGTGAGAGCTTCCCGTACGTGCTTGGGGATCGGCGATGGCGGGCGGATACAGTTACCTCGCGGTGGCCGTGCTCGTGGTCGGCTGCGTGCTGGCCGCCGCCTCGACGGTCGGAGCGTTCACGCCGTCCGGCTGGAGCAAGGGTAGCGCCACGTTCTACGGCGGCAGCGACGCGTCCGGCACCATGGGTACGTGCCTTCAATCTGCTCTCTTCTTCCCGATGAAGACGTGGACTGAACCGTGCGCGGCAACCAACGGCGGCTGCAGGAGGCGCGTGCGGGTACGGGAACCTGTACACGCAGGGGTACGGGACGCGGACGGCGGCGCTGAGCACGGCGCTGTTCAACGACGGCGCGTCGTGCGGGCAGTGCTACAAGATCACCTGCGACGCGCGCGCCGACCCTCAGTGGTGCCGCCGGGGCGTCTCCATCACCGTCACGGCGACCAACTTCTGCCCGCCCAACTACGCGCTGCCCTCCGACGACGGCGGCTGGTGCAACCCGCCGCGGCAGCACTTCGACATGGCGCAGCCGGCGTGGGAGAAGATCGGCATCTACAGCGGCGGGATCGTGCCGGTCCTCTTCCAGCGCGTGCCCTGCAAGCGCCACGGCGGCGTGCGGTTCACGGTGAGCGGCCGCGACTACTTCGAGCTGGTGCTGCTCACCAACGTCGCGGGCGCCGGCGCGGTGCGCGCCATGGAGGTGCGGGGCGCGCGCTCGGCCGGGTGGATGGCCATGTCGCGGAACTGGGGCGCCAACTGGCAGTCGCTGGCGTACCTCAACGGGCAGGGGCTCTCGTTCCGGGTCACCACCGACGACGGGCAGACCATCGAGTTCGCCGACGTCGTGCCGCCGACGTGGACGTTCGGGCAGACGTACGCAAGCAGGCTGCAGTTCAACTAGTAGGGAACTATTATTTATTTATTATATATATATAAGGTGCCCGTGGGCCGGGAGCCCACATGTGGTGGGCCGAGCTTACTGGTCGGCAGTGGCGTGCTATGCTGGTCTCTTTTCCCTTCCTTTTCTTCTGTCAGGCATCAGTTTAGCTGCCCGCCGCCCATGTGTGCTCGGCCCAACGACCATCTCTGCTTGTAATATCAGCGTTGCCGGCCTCCTTTTTTGTTCATCAGCACCATGGTATGGGGTTTCCTGCATGTTTTCAAGCGTACAATTTGCAATGAACTTCACAAGATGTATACGTCTAATTTCGCATAAAGAAAACATGTATACATATAAAATCTACCAAAAAAGAGTCGAAACAAAATCTACCAAAAAATGGTTATGGGATGGTTTGCAATGAGCTTCAGAACATGTACGTATTTGAAATCTACTAAAAACAAAGTTCAGATGTACGCCTAAAATCTACCAAAACCATGACCTTGCAATGCTGGTGGAGGGCGCTACGCTTGCAGGCTTGCAGCTCCCAAGTGGTAAGAGGCGCGGCTTCGATTCTCTCTTCCCGTTGATAATCTGGCAGCTTTGGAAGGAAAGGAATGCGAGGGTGTTCCGCAACGCCGAGGCGCCGGTGAGTCAACTCTTGCAGACGATCAGGCAGGACGGAGAGCTATGGACCTTGGCCGGCAACAAACACCTAGGTTGCCTATTCGGTGGTTAGTGTAATTACCAAAAGGCTAAGGGCTTGATCTCAGTGCCGTGTCGTGGTTGCACCTTCATGTAATAGGTCCGTCCAACACCGTGCGTTGTGTAAAGAACTCTTGTTCCTTTCTTCTTAATACAATGATGCGCAGCTCTCCTGCGTATACGAGAAAAAAAAATCTACCAAAAATAAAGCTTGTAACTTCGTTCTTGTTCATCAACAACACGGTATGTCCTCAAAAAAAAAAAACAACACGGTATGGGTTCTTGTATGTTTCTGTGCGTATCAATGCTAATGGACTTCAGAACATGCACGCCTAAATCTACCAAAAATAAAGTCAAAAAGAAAAACTACCAAACATGTTTGTTGGATTGAATGATTTCTAAAAGACAAAATAAAAACTGTACATATGTAGCTCAGATGCTAGAGCGCTCGCTTAGCATGCGAGAGGCACGGGGATCGATACCCCGCATCTCCATCTTATGCATTCTTTTTTGTTATTTGAATTTTTCCCCAGCTCTGACTGGTGACTTTGTTTTGGGCAAACTGTAGTATGTCTGCTATCTTCAGTTACGGATGACAGGTACAGATGTTTGGAGATCAAGGAGCGAGCAGATTTGAACTTGAAATTTAAACACCATTCAAGATGCAACTGCAATTCAGAGCTCTAATCTTTTATGCAACTGCAATGATTGCTGCTGGGCGGGTGTCTCTGCCTTCGGGCGTTTTGGGCTTGTATGAACTCTATTTCCTCTTAATACAATGATACGCACGATCGTGCGTATTCGAGAAAAAAAATGCTTTGCCTATACGGCTATACCATCAGAACAGGGCATAAAAGCAAAACAAGGACAGATTCCAATCTTATGCTTTGCTATGCCGTCAGCAAAAGTTCAGAAAGCAAACACAAGAAAAAAATTATACTTAAATATGCGCTAAGTACTAATAGTTGCTTAAATATAGAGAAAAGTCTATTTTACACCCTCTAACCATAAGAGTCTAATTAAACCAATATTTTTACATATTTCAGAAAATAGAAAACCACCTTTGAAACCACTCAAAGGGCCAAATTTGCACGGTTTCGATAGTTGGATGGCCTATAATGTCTGGTTTTGTAGTGGAAAGTTGACAATCAGACGCTTGTCATAGTTGAAGGTTGTAAAATTGGCTTTTCCCTTAAATATACATACTTGTAAGTAGTTGCTTGTACTCAGTCCTCTCTCTTTTATTTATTTATATATATACACATCTGCCTAGGAAAAAAACTCGTGCACTACTGTACATACAAAATAATCAATTGCTCTGAATTATTCTCCACATTTCTACTCTACGATCATATATATGAACAGTGAAGAGAGTCGGTTAATTTTGGGACGGCGGCGCCTCCAGCGCCGGCAAGCCTCGCGTCATCTCGCGCGCCACCATCCTCCTGCTCCGGTTGATGGTGATGAGGCAGAGGCAGACGTGCTCCTCCAGCTCCTCCAGCTGCGCCCTCAGGTCCTCCTCGCACTCCGCCTCCTCCCTCGCCACCTCCAGCAGCAGCGGCCGCTCGCCGCGCCCGCGCACCGCGATGCGCGCCACGTCCCGCCCGTGCTCCAGCTCGTCGTGCGCGCGCCGCACCATGCGGCTCACCGTGTCCAGGTCCCGCCCCACGATGTAGGCGCCGCGCGCCGCCGCGTCCACCGCCGCGCCCGCGCGCGCGTAGTGCCGCTCGCTCACCCGCTCCGCCGCCCACCGCACCGCAGTGACCGGGCTGGCCCCATGGCCGCCGCCGTCGCGCCCACGCCCACCACGGCGTGCACCGCGAACACCACCGTGGCCACGATGGAGCTTCTCAAGGTGGCCTTCGACGAGCGCCGCCGCGCCCGCGCCCCGCGCCACGCGTATCGTCCGGGCGAGCCTCTGGAGCCGCCGCTGCGCCGCGGCGAGCCGCGTGGCGAGCGGGCCACACCGCCCGTGCACCTCGTGGAATCCCGAGAGGCACCCCGGCGAGAGCGGGTTGTCGAGGAGGACGTGGTCCGCGACCGCGTCCCTCGCGGCGGAGCCGTCACCGTGTCCCTCCAGCCGAGCGAGCAGCCGGCGGAGCGTGAGGTGGTGGCGCCGCGCCGCGCCGATGGCGGCGAGCAGCGCGGAGCACGCCTCGCTGGCCTCCTGCGTCACGTCGAAGTACTCGATCAGCAGGGTCTCCACCCGGCTCCGCCTCCGCCGCCGCCGCAGGCGACCGCCCCGCCCTCGTCCCCGCGCGAGAACCGCCGGGCTCGGCTCCAGCACGAAGTCATCAAGAACGGTGTACGAGCAGGACTGCTCCAGGGCCGACGGCGTGTCGACCTCATCGTCATCATGGCGAGAGTCCTTGACGGCGGACTTGGACGATGAGTGCTTGAAGGAGGAGGACAAGGTGTGGCTGAGGTGGCGGTGCGCGTGCGACCAGAGGTCGAGGAAGGACTTGGACTTGAAGGCGCTGTCGTATTCCTCGTCGACGTCGAGCGGGCTGCGCCGCGCCGGAGTGCTGGAAGGGATGGAGCTGCTCCTCTCCATGGCGTCAGCTGCAGCGATCGATAGTCGGAGAAGGAGGTGAGACATGGGAGCAACACGCACGTCACAAGCAACGCAATGAGGGCAAGCAAAGCAAACGTGTGTGCTAGTATATATATGGACGGCAAGAGAAGGCGTCAAGAAATGGTTTTGATATATATTTTTTGTGAGTAAAGAGAAGTGTGCAGCATTGTTACATTGATGACACCAATTAACTCAATTTGCATATGGAATTCAACAATGAAACACATGCTTCAACTCTTTAACCAATTACTCATCATTAGTTGACACAGCATTTGAATCTTTTTTTATCTTGCATGGAAGGCTATCTAGCTTAGCTAGCTTGACTATGCGTGGACTTTTTGTAAATCAATTGAATGCACAAGTGTTTTAACTTGAAGTAGAAATAGTTGATTGCTTGATGCAAACATCGTAAGACCGAGCCTATCAACAATAATTAATAACACATATGCAACAAGAAACAGACATTTCCTTCATCAAAGGATAAAGACGAAATTAAAGTTTTAGCTAGCCACAAAACAGGGGAGAAATTAGCCGGCTACAATTCATAGCCACTGTTTGCATTTGCTATAGTTTGATAAATAACAACATTGCTAAGGGAACAATCAACTTGCTAAATGAATAGAAAGCTCATGTAGAAACTTACGAGTTCCGATCCTAAAAATGGATCCAGAAGATGATGAAGACCTCATTTTGACGTACTCGCTCAAACACGACGGACTTATTGTATCAGTCTGCCTGTCAATCTAACATAGCTCACGGTAAGTATATATATATCACAAATGCCAAAGCACCTAGAATAATCCGGTGACTTTGAATATAGACCTTGAAAATTTTCATATGGCATTGTGGCCTCCCTCTTATATAGGGATATGGATCCATGGATGTAGTGAGAAAGAGGAAGGGGAGCACTTGCAAGGCAAGAAACAAAACCCACAAGCGACCAATAGAGAGGTGGTGGCTTCTTTCTGGAACTGACTCAAGGAAAATGATAGAGCAACACGGCAGAAGGGACATGAAAGCATACAACATTCCATCTCATGTGGCTAATATGGCTAGTGATGATATTTATGTTGGTTGGCAAACATAGTGTGTCCATATCTCTCGAGCAATAATTGACATATGTCAGGAGTGTTAATTTTGTGTATGAATACACACCAAGAAAAGAGCAGAAAACACGTGGGTGCTAATGGATAAATGAAGACCGAGTAAAAAGAATTCCTTTTCCGCCCTTGCCTCTCGTTCAAGAAAAGAAACCAGTGTATATACGCATACATATGTACAAACCAGATACATCGTTTGAGTAGACGCAAGACGAGAGTCTATAATGTTCTGACTTGTGGCCTCGGAAAAGGGAATCAAAGTTACGTGGCAATGGTCATGTTTATCCATCTATTGATCGTAACTTATCGATGAACACTGCGTGAAGACAAGCTGGCGATCAACAACTCTCGGTTATATACAAGAACATAAAGCCATGTTTACAAATTTTGTACTAAGAAAACGTGTAGAGGCTCCCTTCAGAGGCAGCAATGGATCTAGGGTTGCACCCTAACTTTTTTGTTGTCTTAACGACTATAACCAAATTAATTAAGCACTCATGAAACCTCAAATAAGCATTGAGCCGGCCGAGTCTGTAAAATTAACTAAATGTGTACATATAAACTTTTTATATGTCACACTTAGTCAGAACTCAGTGACTTATTGGTACGAACGTAAGACGTTCTCACTACAAGATATAGAGTAACTACACTGTTGTCATAACCAGAAGAAGAGGCAGTAAGGAAAGACAAAAGGCCCTAATTGCATTGAGTGGGTGGGGGAATCGTGCTTGGGTGGACCTAAGAATAAGGCACGGGACACGTGGTGAAAGCGGTGAGGCAGCAGCCAGCAGGAGGAAAGCCGGGCTCTTCCTGCAGGTTTCCATGCGGCATTGACGGGCGTCGAGATCATCAGATCGAGCTGCCTGCCTGCCGCGTTAATCGGCCGCATGCTGCTTGTGCTTTTTGCATCTGCTCTGCTCTGCTCGGAACTGGTGGCTCCCGTGCCTGCAGCGTACATCGTCCAGTCAGTCCATCTCCATCTCGATCTCCAGGATCGGAAGGCAAGCACTGCACGTCCACGCAACCGTGGCTGCCTGCATGCAACCTTCTTGCATTGACTCCATCTGCTGCTCACTTGATCTTTATTATTACCTCATTAACCCGTGACGGCCGGTATATATTACTGTAGAACCAGAGTAGTATTAAATCGATTAATTACCATGACCTGGCGTATTCCTATATACTGTATGCCCTCAAGGAGTAGCTAGGTTATATGTACCTGGAAGAGAGATCATCATGTGGCTACTAACATTTTAACTTCATGCATGAAAAAACAAGATGTCTAACTTTCACCATGGATTTAAGTTTTGACCATTTTTTTAACGTAGTAGTAATCTTAAGTTCTGATCATGAATCTTATGACTTGACATCATTGATTGCTCTGTGAAGAGTAGCTTCATACAGAGTAATGCACGGATGTATGTCATTACCCCCCTGCTCATATCAAAGCTATCACATAGTATACACATGATATATAGCCTATATATGCAGTTTTGAGTTACAATTTGTAGACAATCAAAACTTGTGTTAGAAAATAGGTTATGAAATTCCCATCATTATTTTCACACAAAATTTTGTATGCCAATGACTAATTTATTACTAGGTACCTAGCCTACCAAAATACAAATTAAGCTATGATGTCCACCATCACCTGCAAAAAATACAAATTAAACCTCACTGATGGACAACACCTCATACATGTTAGCTGATAAACCTCGATCGTTCGTTAAGCATATGTTAGCCGATAAGGAGCAGTTGCAAGCGAAAATAGCAAAGAGAAAGAAAATCTAATGAAAGGATACCGGCCCAGTAGAGCCGATGATACCAGTGGTTGTTTCTGTAACATTCCGTGTTGAAAATTGTGGATTTAAAATTTTTTGTTTGAATTGATTGCTTAAACCTAGGAATGTGTTCTCTCTTTCCTCTAATAAACTCTTAGTAAAATAAATTGTGCTTTTAGTTGTAAATAGGAAAAATAATTGTTGGAGTGATTTGGCTTTTGTTTGGTTTCATATTGTTGTGTGTGAATTGGTATTTGAAATTCTATTTCAAATACAAATTCAAATGCTAACAACTAACTTGGGCCTAACTAAACTAACGTACTAACATTCCTAATTGCCCAGCCTGTTAACTACCCCTAAGGTCACAGCCTGCTAACCAACCCGCAGGCCCAGCAGCAGGCCCAACCGAAGGCCAATCCTTTTCCCCGAACCAACCTGGCTCACGTTCCTGTGCTTCTTCTCCGTTCGACTCTCACGCAAGCAGGCAGGCGCCGCACTACACCGGTCCCGTCCTCCCCTACGTAATCCATCCAGGCCGCTCTCCCTTGCCTCCCAAGGCAACCCGCGCTCGATCTCTCTCCAGGCAAGCCACAACCGCACGCAAGCACTTCCTCCTCGCCCAAGCCTCCTCGGCTATATATTTCCCCTTTCTCTTCTCTACTGCCCCTTCCCAAATTCCTCTGGGGCCGAGGCCCTGCCCCACCCCGTCGCCAAATTGAAGAGGAGAAGTGGAGGAGGAGGAGGTGGAGAAGCCGCTCGTGCGAGGAATCAAGCAGTGGAGGTCTTCCCCCGTGCCGGATTCGCCGCTGCTACACCGACGACGTCGCGCCGCCCAGAGCTTCGCCGCGGATGAGGAGGACGACGAGAAGCACCGCGTGAAGCCCGTACCGGGAGTCCTTTCCCACGCCGGCCACCATCGTCTTCGTCTACTCTTTGTGAGCATCACCCCCAATCTCGCTCTTCTCCAATCGCCTGTGTCCGCTCTGTGATGCTCGGTCGTCGTGCCGCCATGAGCGCCCTCGTGAAGCTTTGCTCCGCCTATTCTGCCTGACCGGCCTTCGAGCCGCATACCTCTTCTGCAGGTTCACACGCACACGGATGGTGACGTGGACCTGTCCCATTCCTTGGGGACAGTTCGTGAGCTTGCAGGTTGGACTTGGATCCCGAGTTCAATCGACGGATGCTGCTTTGAAGGGTTGTGTTGCTTCGCTCAAGGATGCCTGTGGTGAAGACTGGAGATGAAGACCTGAAGATCTAGCTACCGCTTCGTAGGCTTTCTTCTTGTCGTTTAGCCCAATGGGCTTGTATCAGCTACGTTTCCATATTATCCTTGTAATAATTGTGCTTGATTCGAAGTATGGATATGATATTACGCTGAAATGAGTTTTGTACGTGATAGCAGTTGATCCTGGGACTATCACAATGGTACAGGGAGTCGGATTCTCCGATTTGGAAATCCGGGTCGTTTCAGTTGGTATCAGAGGCGTACTTGACCGTAGCACGCAACCCTAAGTTGGTCGTTAGCTTAAGTATGTTCTAAACGCTCTATTTGATATATACCTCCTTGAGCTATATTGATTCTACCCCTAATACCTTGAAATTCTTCTGTCTTACCTACGTCAAAGTTAATTCTTACGAAGCCTCGACAGAAGAAGTCAGATATCAATGGAGAAGTTGCTAAGAAGACCGTGAACCAACGAGTATAGAGTCCACCCTATCTAATATGCCACGATGTAGCTATATCGTTAAGTGTGCGAGATCTTTAAGGCAATAGGAGTCAGCCTTAAGATAGCACTTTATATAATGTTTGCATGCTTGAGTGAGCGCTTCTTGTTGCAGTTTCTTGGTTCTTATTGTTCTTACCCTTGAGTGTAGCCTTATACAATAGTCGGTATTTACAAGTTTGTACTTGACTCCACTTTTAGGTAGTATGAGTGCCTTTCTACCTAGAACTGACCTCCACTATGCCTTACAGAATATGGAAGGAGTAGTCAAAGATGCTCAAGACCATATTCAAGTGAATCCAAGAACTGGACCAAACAATGCCCAGCAAGAAGCACTACCCTTACCAGAGTCAAGTCTAGTTGAAGTGATTGCGACTCAGATCCAGATACTTCAGCGCATGGCAGATGCAGTGACTCTCAGACAAGAAACACCTGAGGATAAGGACTGGAAGACGATCAAGAGCTTTATCAAGCTGAAGCCGCCCACCTTTGACCAAACAGATGATCCCTTGGAAGCCGAGGATTGGCTAGATGAAATCAAGAAAAGATTGGACTTGACCTCTTGCACTGATGAGGAGTGTGTATCACTAGCTGCCTATCAGTTGATCGGTACGTCAAGAGTTTGGTGGAACGAGTACTGCAGAACCCATGAAGACCCTGCTCGTATCACTTGGGAAGAGTTTAAAAGAGCCTTTCTGGAGTTCCACATTCCCAAGGAAGCTCGTGTGATCAAGGCAGAAGAGTTTCGCAGTTTTACCCAAGGCACAATGAAGGTGCAGGAGTATTTACGAAGCTTCACCAAGATGGCGAGATATGATCCCATACGCACAGACACTGATGAGAAGAAGCAATTTTGGTTTCGCCAAGGCCTGAACCCGGAGATTAGGCTGTATATAAGTGGTTCTTACCGAACGTTCATGCGTATGGTGAACAGAGCTATGGAAGTCGAGAAGGAATTAATCAAGGGACGTGAGAACCAAGCCAAGAGAAGAAGAATGAAGTATCAGTCATACCATGGCATGATCCAACGGAATAGATATAACCAATCTCTGGAAGAAGATGATTGCCCAATACCCAGCTATAACAACGGAGATATCCAGTACAATGAGTACCAGAACACTGAGATGATGAATTGCCACAACCCAATTCAAGGAGAAAGTACTATGAAAAATCACACCAAGCAGAACGACAACCCAGAAAAAGTTATGACTAAATGTCGTAACTGCAGAAGACCCGGACATGAGACATTCAACTGCCCTGGCAAGAAATCGCGACGTAAGACCAAAACCAGTGAGAGCCAGAAGGAAAGAGAACCTCAGAATGAAGCTCAAGAAAGATTGAACGACTTGATAGTAGAAGACGCAAAGGATGCACCAGAAGTACCGAAGTCCAAAGAAGTACCAAAGATGGTGTACAATCTTACAACCAAGACCTTGGAAGAAGTACCAATAGCACAAGAGTATCCAGATGTCTTTCCAGATGAATTACCGGGATTGCCCCCGGATAGAGGAACAGAGTTTGTGATTGATCTGATGCCGGGAACAGCTCCCATTTGCTAAGAGACCTTACAGAATGACAGCTGAAGAATTGGATGAACTGAAGAAGCAGATCAAAGAATTGCAGGACAAAGGAATCATTAGGCCGAGTGCCTCACCTTGGGCGTCACCCGTATTGTTTGTCAAGAAGAAGGATGGTTCGATGAGAATGTGCATCGACTATCGCTCGTTGAATGCAGTGACCATCAAGAAGAAGTATCTGTTGCCAAGGATTGATGACTTGCTTGATCGACTCAAGAAGGCAAAGTACTTCAGTAAGATCGACCTTCGATCGGGATACCATCAGATGAGGATTCGAGAGTCTGACATTCCTAAGACAGCGTTTGTGACAAGATATGGACAATATGAGTTTATGGTTGTATCGTCTGGTTTGACCAATGCACCAGCTTACTTCAAGAGTATGATGAATAAGGTATTAATGGAAGAGTTGGACAAATTTGTTGTGGTTTTCATTGATGACATCATGATTTACTCGAAGACCGCTGAAGAGCACACACAACATATGAGGATAGTTCTAGAGAAGCTTAGACAGCATCAGCTCTATGCCAAGTTCAGCAAATGTGAGTTCTGGATGCAGAAGGTAACTTTCCTTGAACATGTGTTGACCCCAGATGGAGTATCAGTCGATCCCGAGAAGATTGAAGCTATATCCGGATGGAAGCAACCCAGAAATGTCGCAGAAATCCGAAGTTTTCTTGGATTAGCAGGCTACTACCGTAGATTCATTGAGAATTTCTCCAAGATTGCAAAGCCGTTGACTGATTTATTGAAGACAAATGTTCCATTTGTATGGTCAGACAAATGTGAAGCAAGCCTTCAAGAGCTCAAGAACCGACTCACTACCGCTCCAATTCTGACAACACCAGATAATCGGAAGGATTTCGTTGTGTATTGTGATGCCTCCAGACAAGGTTTAGGATGTGTGTTGATGCAAGAAGGAAAAGTGGTTGCCTATGCTTCACGCCAGCTAAGAAAGCATGAAGAGAACTACCCTACACATGACTTGGAATTAGCAGCCGTAGTGCATGCTCTGAAGATATAGAGACATTATCTCATTGGAAACAAATGTGACATATACACAGATCACAAGAGTTTGAAGTACTTTTTCACGCAATCAGAGTTGAATATGAAGCAACGAAGATGGTTGGAATTGATCAAAGATTATGAATTGGAAATCCACTATCATCCCGGCAAGGCAAATGTAGTTGCAGATGCATTGAGCCGCAAGAGCTATTGCAATAATCTTATGGTGCAAGAATGCCAACCAGCTTTGTATGAAGAAATGGAAAAGTTGAAGTTGGAGATAGTAAGTACAAGTCAATTGAACGAAATGAGGATCAAGTATAATTTGGAAGATAGAATCCGAGAAGCTCAGAAGGAAAGTGAAGAGATTAAGGAAATAGTCAAAAGAATGCGGGATGGACATCTCCCTACTTTCAGAGTTGACGAACAAGGAACTATATGGAAGAAAGAAAGAATATGTGTGCCGGAAGTGAATGAGCTTAGGCAGATAATCCTGAAAGAAGCTCATGATTCGAGATATTCTATATACCCCGGATGTACCAAGATTTGAAGCAATGTTTCTGGTGGAAGGATATGAAAGTTGATATAGCCGGACATGTCGCTAATTGTGATACATGTCAAAGAGTGAAAGCCGAACATCAAAGACCGGCAGGACTACTTAAACCCTTAGATATTCCAGTATGGAAGTGGGAAGACATCAGTATGGACTTTGTTGTTGGATTACCCCGGACTCAGAAAGGCAATGATTCAATCTGGGTTATTGTGGATCGATTGACGAAGGTAGCACAATTTGTACCTGTAAGAGCGGATTACAGAGTAGACAAGTTAGCAGAACTATATGTTGATAATGTTGTGAGGTTGCATGGAGCACCTCGAAGCATTGTATCTGACAGAGGATCGCAATTCACCGCCAAGTTCTGGCAACACTTGCATGAAACTATGGGAACAAGCCTGGAGTACAGCTCAGCGTTTCACCCTCAGACCGACGGTCAAATTGAAAGAGTTAATCAAATACTGGAAGATTTGTTGAGAGCTTGTGTTCTGACATACAAGAAAGATTGGGAAAAGAGCTTGTCTTATGCAGAGTTCTCATACAACAACAGCTATCAAGCTAGTTTGCGGATGTCGCCATTTGAAGCACTTTACGACAGGAAGTGTCGTACGCCTTTACTATGGTCGGAAGTTGGAGAAAGAGCTTTCTTTGGACCAGATGACATTAAGGAAGCCGAAGAGCATGTGAGCAAAATTAGAGAGAATCTGAAAGCTGCTCAGAGCCGTCAAAAGAGTTATGCTGACAAGCGAAGAAGAGATCTAAGCTTTGAAGTTGGGGATTTTGTATATTTGAAAGTATCACCCCTTCGAGGCACGAAGCGATTTCATATCAAAGGGAAGTTAGCACCAAGATATGTGGGACCATTTGAGATCACCCGGAAGATTGGCAAACTCGCATACGAGTTGAAGCTAACTCAAGACCTAGCGGGAGTACACCCAGTATTTCACGTATCGCAGTTACGGAAATGTCTTCGAGTGCCAGATGAGCAAGTGCCAGTGGAAGCATTGGATATTCAGGACACATTGGAGTATATGGAATACCCTGTGAAGATTTTGGACACAGCTGTAAAAGAGACAAGAAGAACTTCTATCCCTTACTGCAAAGTTCTATGGAGTAATCACACCGAACGAGAAGCCACTGGGAGAAAGAAGCAGATCTACGACAGAAGTACCCGCACCTCTTCGAACCCTAGGTAACCCTTAATCTCGGGGACGAGATTCCTGTGAGGGGGGGAGTCTGTAACATTCCGTGTTGAAAATTGTGGATTTAAAAATTTTTGTTTGAATTGATTGCTTAAACCTAGGAATGTGTTCTCTCTTTCCTCTAATAAACTCTTAGTAAAATAAATTGTGCTTTTAGTTGTAAATAGGAAAAATAATTGTTGGAGTGATTTGGCTTTTGTTTGGTTTCATATTGTTGTGTGTGAATTGGTATTTGAAATTCTATTTCAAATACAAATTCAAATGCTAACAACTAACTTGGGCCTAACTAAACTAACGTACTAACATTCCTAATTGCCCAGCCTGTTAACTACCCCTAAGGTCACAGCCTGCTAACCAACCCGCAGGCCCAGCAGCAGGCCCAACCGAATGCCAATCCTTTTCCCCGAACCAACCTGGCTCACGTTCCTGTGCTTCTTCTCCGTTCGACTCTCACGCAAGCAGGCAGGCGCCGCACTACACCGGTCCCGTCCTCCCCCACGTAATCCATCCAGGCCGCTCTCCCTTGCCTCCCAAGGCAACCCGCGCTCGATCTCTCTCCAGGCAAGCCACAACCTCACGCAAGCACTTCCTCCTCGCCCAAGCCTCCTCGGCTATATATTTCCCCTTTCTCTTCTCTACTGCCCCTTCCCAAATTCCTCTGGGGCCGAGGCCCTGCCCCACTCCGTCGCCAAATTGAAGAGGAGAAGTGGAGGAGGAGGAGGTGGAGAAGCCGCTCGTGCGAGGAATCAAGCAGTGGAGGTCTTTCCCCGTGCCGGATTCGCCGCTGCTACACCGACGACGTCGCGCCGCCCAGAGCTTCGCCGCGGATGAGGAGGACAACGAGAAGCACCGCGTGAAGCCCGTACCGCGAGTCCTTTCCCACGCCGGCCACCATCGTCTTCGTCTACTCTTTGTGAGCCTCACCCCCAATCTCGCTCTTCTCCAATCGCCTGTGTCCGCTCTGTGATGCTCGGCCGTCGTGCCGCCATGAGCGCCCTCGTGAAGCTTTGCTCCGCCTATTCTGCCTGACCGGCCTTCGAGCCGCATACCTCTTCTGCAGGTTCACACGCACACGCACATCTCCCGTATCCCTCTCCCTCTCTGATCGCCTTGCTGTCCTGATTGTGTTCGTGGTCGGCCACGGACAGGAGGTCCACCGCGGCCGAGCCACGAACGCCTCGTCGTCGAACTGCCTCGCCGCTGGTTTCGCGAACACGCGTTCTCTCTGTGTCTCTCGATCTCTCTCTTCTGCATGCTCGCATCTCCCTCTGCTCCATGTCCTCCACCGTGCTCGCCACCATGTTGCCGCCGAGCCGCCCAACCTCGCCGCAGCACCGCTCCACCAGACGTCCGACCACCACCGTAGCCTCGCCGTTCTGCTCGCCGTGCCGATCTGCTCTGCATCGCACCGTCCTGGAACCCGACAAGGCCACACCGTCGACCCCACCACGTACACCCCTGCCTCACTCACGCGCATGCATCTCTCTTTCCAGCACGCACGCGCCCCATCACGACTGTGACCACATCGCCGGCGTCTGGAACAGCTCGATCTCGCCGCCGTTCCGATCTGCTCTGGAGGACACACAGTGGACCACATACACGCCCGCCGTACAAGTTGCAGAAGATCCGCGGCACCATCCTGACCCACTGACGCGCGGACCCCATCCCGTTCTCTCGCTCGGTCACTGACCGATGGGCCCCACTCCACTCCTGATCTCCCCATCTATTTTGGTGATGGGCCAAATCTGCTACGGCCCATTGCCTTCTGTCTCTTTTAACTCAGCTGCAGCCCATAACCAACTTGAAATCGGCCCAAACCCAGCCCTTGACCGTACTGACTATCGGGGCCCACCGGTCATAGACACTGTGTCACTGACATGCGGGTCCCATTGACAGCTGACCCCTCTGACCGGTTGACCCAGTCAACATTGACCGTTGACTTGGTCAACGCTGACGTCAGATGATGTCATCAGTGGCGGACCCCGCTGCTGACGTCATGGTGACGTCAGCACTGCCACGTGTCACCTCCGCAGGCTGCCACGTGTCAGACTCTTTTCTTTTCTTTTTCAGAATTTTAGAAATAGGCTTTATCAAAGAAAATTCATAATAAATTCAATATAGCTCAGAAAATTATGAAATCAGTTTCATAATTCTTCTAAAATCATGACCTACGCGTTAGTGTAGGAGTTGAATGCTTTTGGCTCTTCTTTGGTTCTCATTTAGAGTTTATTTGCAACTAGCTTATCGTTTTGTTATCCGAATATTAGGACCCTCGGAAGACTTGGACGACTACGTCGACTACGACCACGACGATCGTGACTTCATCAACAAAGTGAAAGTGAAGGACCTTGCTCCAGGTTCACGCCCATTCCGACTTTGAATCCTATTAGGCATTGCTATTAGAATTGCTAGCGCTTTAATTCATGATGATGATGTTAAACCTATGCATATCCTTTGATTATTACCTGATATCCTTGTATACCTATATACATTGTTATACTCGTGCTATGTTTGCATGTGTGGAAATAGCTGTGGTCTTGATCTATCTTGGCGTGAGTTTTGGGTGGGATAAAACCGAAGAGTTTCGAACCCCCGGCTGGAGTGAGCAGACATTAACCGACCTTCTGGTCGGGGCTCGGGAAGTGTGTTGGGCACTTCCTACGGAGTACCTGTGGCGGGTACATTTGTTGTGGTTACTTTGGAGGAGTTGGAGGATGTTACCTGTAATGGGTAGACTGGCGTATCGCGGAGTCGGACGGCCCAGTTTGGAGGATTGCTTGCTCTGGCTTAGGCCGAGTCAGTTGGACCTGGTGACGGGACTTTGTCAAACGTGCACACCACTTATCCTCAGAAGGGGAGGATTCCAGCCATTTCTAGTTAGGCGGTACCATTTCTGTGGAGTAGTGTGTTAGGATTGGGCTCACCGGTGGCGCCACCGAAGCCCGGCTGTCTCACAGCCCTTTGTTTCCGAGACTCTCGACACCACGGTGGCCAGGCTAGAGACTCACAGTTCTGGGTCCCAAGCCCGGGAAAGCAGTATGGTACCGTTCTGGCTAGGAAGTCATGGTTGTGGGTTGCGTCTCGAGTTGGCGGCCACCAACTCGCAGCCCGGGTGGGGCCAGGTGTACACACTCTGCAGAGTTAAAACTATACGTATAGCCGCGTCCTCGGTCATGGACACCCCTCGATCCGGCTTCTTCTGATTAGTGTTTTTGGGACATTCTACCTCTCCCCTGTTTCATAGCTTTGGGCTGGTTGAGAGCTGATAGTACGGATTCCGGCTTGTAGCCGCTGAGATGGGAAGAGTGGGAGTCTTCCCATCGACTCGTGAGGAGCAGGAGGTGAGAATGCGACGGGACCCTAGTGTCCTAGGGTTGACCCGTGGAGATGATAGCTTGGGAAGCTGATGTTGGAGATCTTTATTTCTGTTGCTGCTGCTGCATAGGAAAACTCTAGCCTTATTCCTTGATATATTTGATATACTAGAATTAGGCCACTTAAAGCTGCATACGGATGGTGACGTGGACCTGTCCCATTCCTTGGGGACAGTTCGTGAGCTTGCAGGTTGGACTTGGATCCCGAGTTCAATCGATGGATGCTGCTTTGAAGGGTTGTGTTGCTTCGCTCAAGGATGCCTGTGGTGAAGACTGGAGATGAAAACCTGAAGATCTAGCTACCGCTTCGTAGGTTTTCTTCTTGTCGTTTAGCCCAATGGGCTTGTATCAGCTACGTTTCCATATTATCCTTGTAATAATTGTACTTGATTCGAAGTATGGATATGATATTACGCTGAAATGAGTTTTGTACGTGATACCAGTTGATCCTGGGACTATCACAATGGTACAGGGAGTCGGATTCTCCGATTTGGAAATCCGGGTCGTTTCAGTTTCTCTACCTAGTATATTTGGATAAATGGGATTATTGAACATTATATTGCTTGCACTCCACACAGCTGGTACTTGTTGATCTATCTTTCCTTATACGACTCTCGATCGATCCATGGTATGGTGCGCGGTGCTATATGTGGTAGACGTATACGCCGCACGACGACCGCAAGTACTAGCTCGATTCGTCTACCAATGATCCAACCGTATATCCTGCATGCATTGGTGTATGTATATATATCCTGTATTAATTGGTATACGTATACATCCTGCCTTGGCGGTTGGCGCACGCGAATAAATACGTACACAGTAGTTGTGCGTACGTACGTAGCTTGCCCCCTCCTTCCGATGGGTATACATGCATTCAGTTTGCATTGTGCGACGAGAACCGCCGTGCATGCATACGTTATGGATGGAATCCATAACTGAATATCGAAAAGGTAGCTATATATTGGCAAAAAGCATTACGGAACGGAACAGGTAGGGGCGTGTTGCCGTACGTGCAGCGGACCGACCCGGCATCGATCGAATATGCATTGCCGGCACAACATCTGCATGCATATATTCATGCACCATATGCTTCATACTATAGCTCCACGCATGTGAATAATATTAATTAATTATTCGCTTCACCTTTTAATTATTCCAATGATCTCTGCAGGAGCAGGTAGCTAGCTCATATATGTGCCAACAGCAACTAACGCGTAACCCTACTGAATCTCTTTATTTGCATTGGATATGTATATATAGAACTAGTACGAAGTAGCTAGGTTTAATAATAATTCTACATGCACGCATACAACGTGCGTGTTTATTTCAGTTGCCGTGCGGATAATATTTATGTGCAGTACGTCATGGAAACGTGGCGCCCGTGGATACCAAAATATGGCAATAATGGCCGCCGCCATCACTGCTTCGATCACATATATTAATTCTGCATCACTTGACGGCCGGGGAAGCTAGCAATACGTATGTACGTACGTACAGCTGGATCATATACTACATGAATGCCGTACGTAATAATTATGTATATATTCGACCCTAAATTATAAGATCATCATTCCACGTAACACAGTCAGTCATTAGTTTGTCGTTTGCTGAACAATGAAATGCACTTTTTTTTACAAACCAAATAATAACTGAGGAACAAGAAATTAAGATCAACATCCCCTTTCGTTTTGTTGAGTCGCGATCGACCCAAGAAAGAAGCTAACGACCGGACCGGAAAATGGCACGAAATTGGGCTTCGGCCGGACACGGGCCACCATGTAAGGACTAGGCCCAGGTCAATAGTCACGTCCACATCAGCCATACCGCAAGTTAGAAGCAGTTCCGAGCATCTCCGGAACTCTCCCAATAAAAAATTAATGAGAATGTTCTAATGTCAAATTTTAGATTATTTACTCTGTTTATATTTACATGTTATATTAGCTTTGTTTTAAATCGAGCCGGCCAATTTTGACCAATTGTATACAAAAAATAATATTATAATACCAAATTTCTTTCGTTTATATTTACTAACATACGAAATATCAAAATATATTCCATGGCGGATTTGACGAAAGAAATTTGGTATACAATATCAAAATATAATTCATATGCTACCACCATCCGACACTAAAGAGATTTTTCATAAAAAAAATAATAATTCTATGTCACCAGACTTGCTCCTACTTCAGCTTCTCCAGAAGCTCTCTCACTTCTCTAATCGATTTCACTAATGTTCAACATTCAAAACAAGATTACAAGGCACAAGAAAGAACCACTCTCGCTTCTGTAACTGATTTCACTTAAATCAAACATCCAAAACAAGATTACATGGCACAAATACCGTACGAAAAAGGGATGTTTCTTCGTATTTGAAAATGAAAAAAAATACATATCAAGTCAGACCAGCAAAAAATGGTTCGGGGGATCGTGTTCGAGGGCATCTACGAAGAAGGCCGGCATGGGACACGTGAAATCGATGAGCGAGACGAGGATCTCCTCCACTCCACTATACCGAACCGGTTTCCTTGCGGCATTGGCGGGCGTCGAGATCATCAGATCGAGCTGCCGTGCGCGTTTGATCGATCTCGAGAGGATCTTGGCCGCCGCGCTTGATCGATCTCGAGAGGATCGGATCTTGGCCGGCCGGACGGAGTAAGCATGCATATGGATGTCGATCGGATCCATGCATGTTCTAGTCATGCTTGATGTAAATTAATTATTTTTTGTGAAATTGGTTAATCACTAGTTAGCATTTAGTAGTTTGGCACCCATGCTTGGCTTGAGTACAATGTGAAAGAAGAAGCTGTATCATTTTCCTTTGTTTTCTATTTTTTCATGTTGAAAATGTGCAAGGCAATTTTGTAGAGTATTCTCCACCATATAAGAATAAGATACTTTTTCACGGAGTACTCTAGAATTAGTAATAAAATAAAGTAAAAAATTGTGTAATATCTAGGAAATCTCTAGAAGGGGGACACTTGGCTAAATCCTATGATCCGTCTTGCCATGCCATATATCTATGGGTATGGTGAATGGTTTAAGGACAAGGTAGTAGTGCTAGAAAGTTAGAAGAAAGTGTGTGAGAACTAGGCTAGCCACTTTGTGTAAGTACTCCTTGTTGCAATAAAGAGTTTTTCCAAAAGCCAAGTCCTCACATTAGTAGTAATTAGGCTCACTACATTTTTCCACAAAGAATAAAAAATATCTAAAGGTGAAAACAATTTCATAGATGAGAGATTTAAGCTTTGGAATCAATAAAAGTAAATTTGAGAAACATGCTACCTGCAAGTCTCATTGTCTAGTCTAAGAGAAATATGATTTATTCTCTAATATATGAATATCAATTGGAAACATATTTCAGAAGCAAACCACACAAAAGGATATGTAGGATATTTAAGTGTTTGAGGTTTCTTCATCTTTTTTATGTCATATAGTTATTTGGTTAGACAAAATTTATATACACCTAATCTTAAATTTCAGCGTCCGTCACTGTCACAAGCCTCTCTTGTGCATATTGCAATCTCTGAGTAGCTTCTTTAGAATGTGTGGTAACCCGTCCCGAAACTTACTTGCCTCAATCATCTCGACCTCAGTTAAATCCTTGATCTGTTTGAAGTATGTGCTTCTGTGGCGAGAAAATGCCTTTTGAATGACAGCATTCCACCATTGTTTGCTTCAAACGGATTGTGCGCGCTTGGTGTGGACTCAGATCTATACCAATAAACTTTATAGAAGCCACTACCAGAATCACCTGGGATACGAAGCCTCTAGTCTAGGTAGCAAGTTGGATCATCCAAGAACTTTTGTATTGTAGAGTCTGTGAAACCTAAGTCCGTGCAGGTTTGATGAACTCTATCAATGAGATTGTATCCCTAAACCAATCTTTGTTCACTTCATTCTCATTGGTGTTTTCCAAGTCTTCAGCCAGAGCACTGAAATACAACGTCATTCTCTCGTTGCGGAAAAATGAGGGCATCAAGATTGATCCTATTTGACGTACATCTTTCGCTTGCTCCGCAGGCTACCTGGAATGGATTCTTTGATTATCCTGATTTCATAATCATTAAGCACTACAACATCAGTGATGTCAAAATCTCCATCCCAGGTAAGACCTTGTTCATGAGCAAGGAACACCTCGGCTGTTGATCGCTGAACAATCATTATACCAACATCACGAGCAATGTACTCAGTGATGCTACCTGCCAAAGTTACATGAACTGCTAGTGTGCCACTGTTCTCTCTGATGAAATTAGTTACATATTTGATGAGATAAAATAATAGAGTTCAACTAGAATGACTCACCTTTTGGGCATTGAAAAGAAGTCAACCTGCAGCTTTCCTACAATCTCCTTCATATCATTGTGGAGTTTTTCTTCAAAAAGTAATTTGTGCATAACAAGGTGCACAAACTCATGAACCCTACATGAACACAATATACCCAGATGAGAAAATGATTACTGTTCTAACAATCAACACAATAAAGACCATGACTATAGCACTGGTTTAACAGTAGTCAAATAAAAAATAACTACTGTTCTAACAATCACCAAAAAGGTGGAGATTGAAAGTGCATCTAGGCTCCCTTGTGGGTTTTGGTGAGTTTGATGACAAAACGATTAAAGAACTAACTTATTTGTTTGAGGTGATGAGCAGGGAATTATTCGTATAATTCACAATAGTAAATTAGCTCATCAAAATATGTGGCTATTCATTGATGCAAGCAAGCAAGTGCGGAAGTAAATTATGCTCAAAGCAAAAGATGACAAGGCATTAGTGAATATATTGGAATCATGATATATTGCATAATATATGATCTCAAATCCTATAAAGACTTGTTATCAAAACAGTGAAGCTAACCTGGCTCAGCCAAGTGCCACCCAGGTAAGCCAGGTGAAATTAAATTCAAGACAGAGAAGCTGACCCGGCTCAGCCAGGTGTCACTCGGCTCAGCCAGATCATGTTGGACAAAAATGTTGCATAATGCAAGTTTGGTTAAATTGAGACATGGTGATATGGCTCATTCTTGGTCTATATTTGAAGAATGACTTGCAAACAAGACATGATGACTTTGAAGGAAGTAAAAGGTTAAAGTAAAGTGGGTATATTGCATATCAAAAATTGGTTTTCATTGTTGATACAAACTAGTGCGAAGCCATATGCGATGCAAAGATGAAGAGGTGGAATTCGAGATAGTGTTTCTAGGTACTAAGTAATGTGTGATCAAGTTGTGGACTTGAGTCATGTATCTTTGCTAGGGTGACGAAACTTTCTTTGGATTTCAACATGATGAATCTTGGTCACATGTGGTGTTCATATTGGCAAGTATCAATCTTTCTAGAATTATGTTGTGAAAAGGTGAATTGGACTAGAAGTAGATTTCATTCAAAGACAATGGTTCAAGTCACTAGCTCAAGGTTGAAGTGCTCAATTCGAAAAGACAAGGTTGGATGCAGCTCTCAAGTGGATACATTGATCAAGTATGGCATGTCAAAGTGATGAAGCTCAAGTGCATCAATAGTATTTGTATTTGATCTTGAGTATAGGTATGTCGTACTATCAAGAGGGATGCATCACAAGTAGTCTTGAAATTGTCTAAGTGCTCAAGGAATCCATGTGAGTTGTTGAGAGACACAAAACCCTCACGTGCACATTCATAGGTTTTGCCAGGGCAAAACCGGTGGCACCGATTTTGGGAAACCGGTGGCACCGGTTTTGTGTCAGGATGCTCCAACGGTTAGTTGGTTTGAATTTCGGTGGCACCGGTTTTAGGAACCAGTGGCACCGGTTTTCACTGGGTTCCCATGGGCTAGTTTTTGGGGAGTGGAGTATTTATACCCCACGACCCCTCCTGAGGTTGCTTTAGTGCTTCCCTGCTCTTCCTTGCTAAGCCAAAGCCATTCTTGCTCTCCCCAACCCCTCTTTGTGAGGTTGCTTGACATTGTGAGATCTTTTGTGTTGGGTAGTAGAGAGAACAGCCATTGTGAGAAGTTTGAGAGCACAAAAGCACCTTGAGCACTACTGGACTTCATCAAGCTTGTGTGATTCATTTGTTACTCTTAGAGCCTTGCTCCTAGACGTCTAGGTGTTGCCCATGAGCTACCAAGATGTGGTGAGCTGCGGGAAAGTTTGTGCAGGTCGTGCTTCACCTCCGAAAGGGAAGAATCTAACTAGTGGAAGGAGGAAATAACTTGGCCTAGTGTGGTCGCATAAGTTTCCTCAACGGAGAATAGGATTCACTGTGCCTTAGTGGCTGCTTGTGTGACACCCCAGTGTCACTAATGTACTAAAACCTTCAATTAAATTAATTAAACTCATTATGAATGCATCATAGCATAATTGTGGTGTTTGTGCATAATTGTGTGTTTATGTTGACTCGGTCAACCGGAATAATCAAAATAGTCAAAATACAAAACTTATACCAAAATTGTCACAAATAATGTCAAATACATGTTTATGAACTCAAATGAGTATGGGAAGTTCAAACAAAAATTCAAAATTCAATTTCGAAATCGTTTGACCGTCATTTCATGTGTTGCGAGTTTTGCGTTTTACCCTTCTCGAGAGGCTAATATCTTTGTATTTTGCCTAAACACTTGAAATTCCACCAATATAAAAGTTGGAGTACAAAGTACCCTCTTTACAATGGTGGTGATGTGGATCAAGGAAAACTTTGTTTGCTCACTCATAATCTTGGTCAAAATCGGGTCAAAACCAACAATTTCAGCACTTAGCTGAAATACGCTGTCTGAAAACGTGAATTTTTGCCCAGATTCGTCGCCCCGTAACTTTCAAACCGTGGCCCAAAAGTAGTGACACTCTTTGTAAGAGTTGTAGCCTAATGTACCAGCTACACCTTTTGTATTGGACGATCTCGAAGTTTGTATGTAAATCTTAGAGAAAAAGGTCAGCGAAGTCGGGTAAAAATCGTTCGAATCAGACAGAAATTCAGTCCGACAGTTAACGGCGTTTTTGGCCGAATTCTCCTCGATTTATCTCTCAAACCATTGATCAAACACTATAACTCCCTTTGTAGAAGTTGTAGCCTGAAGTACCATCTTTAACTTTCATATTGGTCGAATCAACCTTTTGTGTACAAAAAGTGGAGTTTAAGGCCGACGAAGTTGGACCCATGAGCTGCCAGAACTCTGAATTTTTCGGAATTTCGGATTTTGGCTGAGAATCAAAGCCTTGCAACTTCCAAACCGTTGAGCAAATGGTATAAGTGTCTTTGTAGGAATTGTGGCCCTATGAATCCTCTACAAAGTTGGTATTCGTTGCTCCTTGAGTTTCTACACGGAATCATGAGAAAAAGCGAAGGAATGCAGCTGCGTCGCTCGGCCCTTTTAACTGAATCGGCTGAACGTTCAGATCAGCAGAGCGTCGGTCAGGAGGCCGAGCTCGACGACCTCGGCGTCTCCGCCTCCAGCTGTCCAGACAAGTGTCCCCGTCCCCGTGGCCGTGCCAGTTGTCCCGGCCTTGCCGTCCATCCACGTACACGCAAGGAAAACCGAGCTGCCAACTCCTCATCCTCCATTTACCGAGCTCAGTTAGTACTCACCAAATTCCACTGCCCACAATCACTCTCTGCTCGATTCACTTCACCTGGGCGTCGCCCACCTCGCCCACTCCGCTCTCCATCTCCTAGAGTACTCCGCCATAAACCAACTCGCCGGGAATTCGAGAATTCCGGCCGCCATTGCTTGGTTCGGTTTGAGCTCAACTCCACCATGGTCGTAGCTCCATGCTCGTCCTCCACCCAAACCAATTCGCAAAATAGATTCCCCATACTTCCCTGAGCATTCCCGGCCTATTTCCCCTTGTTCCCAGCCACCACCAGAGCCCGGCCGGCCACCTTCAGGCCGCCAGGAGCAGGGCGCCGGGGGCAGGCGCCCCTGCTGCTCTGGTGAGCAAGCCGGCCAGGGGCCTGGGCGGCCTGGCCGCGCCAACAGCTAAGCACATATACACCAAAACTCATAGAATTCATTAGTAATCAACCCTATGTCTATTTGTTTTATCATATTTTATATCTTTGTTGGCAATAATAATCTGTCATTAAGAACCGCCAACAGTACACCGACATCTTCACCAAGGGGCTGCCTTCTTCGGTTTTTACTGAGTTTAGGTCCAGTTTGAATATTCATTGTACTGACGCTCAAACTGCGGGGGGGTGTTAGAAAACAAATGTCTGTATCTTGGGCTCTAATTGTCCTGGCTACATGGGCTGTACTCATGTACCAGGCCCAGGGTCTGGCTGCCCCATGCGCCGACTCCCTAAGGGGGTTCTGGCTGCAGGCGCCGGCCCTAGGGGTCCTGGCTGCCTTAGGCGCCGGCCCCAGGGTTTTAGGGTTGTGTGCGTGTGTTGATTAGATAAGGGTTCTCCTGATTGGGTACTTTCTATAAACCCCAAGGTCACCCTTACCTATATAATTATCTTGAGCCATACCTTCTCACAGGGACATTTTGTTGAACAGGAATGCAATTCCTGGCTTGCTTCAGATGAAAATAAGA
>CM014273.1:5719247-5730260 GCA_004135705.1 Alloteropsis semialata | reverse complement strand
TCTCTCTTCTGCATGCTCGCATCTCCCTCTGCTCCATGTCCTCCACCGTGCTCGCCACCATGTTGCCGCCGAGCCGCCCAACCTCGCCGCAGCACCGCTCCACCAGACGTCCGACCACCACCGTAGCCTCGCCGTTCTGCTCGCCGCGCCGATCTGCTCTGCATCGCACCGTCCTGGAACCCGACAAGGCCACACCGTCGACCCCACCACGTACACCCCTGCCTCACTCACGCGCATGCATCTCTCTTTCCAGCACGCACGTGCCCCATCACGACTGTGACCACATCACCGACGTCTGGAACAGCTCGGTCTCGCCGCTGTTCCGATCTGCTCTGGAGGACACACAGTGGACCACATACACGCCCGCCGTACAAGTTGCAGAAGATCCGCGGCACCATCCTGACCCACTGATGCGCGGACCCCATCCCGTTCTCTCGCTCGGTCACTGACCGATGGGCCCCACTCCACTCCTGATCTCCCCATCTATTTTGGTGATGGGCCAAATCTGCTACGGCCCATTGCCTTCTGTCTCTTTTAACTCAGCTGCAGCCCATAGCCAACCTGAAATCGGCCCAAACCCAGCCCTTGACCGTACTGACTATCGGGGCCCACCGGTCATAGACACTGTGTCACTGACATGCGGGTCCCATTGACAGCTGACCCCTCTGACCGGTTGACCCAGTCAACGTTGACCGTTGACATGGTCAACGCTGACGTCAAATGATGTCATCAGTGGCGGACCCCGCTACTGACGTCATGGTGACGTCAGCACTGCCACGTGTCACCTCCGCAGGCTGCTACGTGTCAGACTCTTTTTCTTTTCTTTTTAGGAATTTCAGAAATAGGCTTTATCAAAGAAAATTCATAATAAATTCAATATAGCTCAGAAAATTATGAAATCAGTTTCATAATTCTTCTAAAATCATGACCTACGCGTTAGTGTAGGAGTTGAATGCTTTTGGCTCTTCTTTGGTTCTCATTTGGAGTTTATTTGCAACTAGCTTATCGTTTTGTTATCCGAATATTAGGACCCTCGGAAGACTTGGACGACTACGTCGACTACGACCACGACGATCGTGACTTCATCAACAAAGTGAAAGTGAAGGACCTTGCTCCAGGTTCACGCCCATTCCGACTTTGAATCCTATTAGGCATTGCTATTAGAATTGCTAGCGCTTTAATTCATGATGATGATGTTAAACCTATGCATAGCCTTTGATTATTACCTGATATCCTTGTATACCTATATACATTGTTATACTCGTGCTATGCTTGCATGTGTGGGAATAGCTGTGATCTTGATCATCTTGGCGTGAGTTTTGGGTGGGATAAAACTGAAGAGTTTCGAACCCCCGGCTGGAGTGAGCAGACATTAACCGACCTTCTGGTCGGGGCTCGGGAAGTGTGTTGGGCACTTCCTACGGAGTACCTGTGGCGGGTACATTGTTGTGGTTACTTTGGAGGAGCTGGAGGATGTTACCTGTAATGGGTAGACTGGCGTACCGCGGAGTCGGACGGCCCAGTTTGGAGGATTGCTTGCTCTGGCTTAGGCCGAGTCAGTTGGACCTGGTGACGGGACTTTGTCAAACGTGCACACCACTTATCCTCAGAAGGGGAGGATTCCAGCCATTTCTAGTTAGGCGGTACCATTTCTGTGGAGTAGTGTGTTAGGATTGGGCTCACCGGTGGCGCCACCGAAGCCCGGCTGTCTCACAGCCCTTTGTTTCCGAGACTCTCGACACCACGGTGGCCAGGCTAGAGACTCACAGTTCTGGGTCCCAAGCCCGGGAAAGCAGTATGGTACCGTTCTGGCTAGGAAGTCATGGTTGTGGGTTGCGTCTCGAGTTGGCGGCCACCAACTCGCAGCCCGGGTGGGGCCAGGTGTACACACTCTGCAGAGTTAAAACTATACGTATAGCCGCGTCCTCGGTCATGGACACCCCTCGATCCGGCTTCTTCTGATTAGTGTTTTTGGGACATTCTACCTCTCCCCTGTTTCATAGCTTTGGGCTGGTTGAGAGCTGATAGTACGGATTCCGGCTTGTAGCCGCTGAGATGGGAAGAGTGGGAGTCTTCCCATCGACTCGTGAGGAGCAGGAGGTGAGAATGCGACGGGACCCTAGTGTGCTAGGGTTGACCCGTGGAGATGATAGCTTGGGAAGCTGATGTTGGAGATCTTTATTTCTGTTGCTGCTGCTGCATAGGAAAACTCCAGCCTTATTCCTTGATATATTTGATATACTAGAATTAGGCCACTTAAAGCTGCATACGGATGGTGACGTGGACCTGTCCCATTCCTTGGGGACAGTTCGTGAGCTTGCAGGTTGGACTTGGATCCCGAGTTCAATCGACGGATGCTGCTTTGAAGGGTTGTGTTGCTTCGCTCAAGGATGCCTGTGGTGAAGACTGGAGATGAAGACCTGAAGATCTAGCTACCGCTTCGTAGGCTTTCTTCTTGTCGTTTAGCCCAATGGGCTTGTATCAGCTACGTTTCCATATTATCCTTGTAATAATTGTGCTTGATTCGAAGTATGGATATGATATTACGCTGAAATGAGTTTTGTACGTGATAGCAGTTGATCCTGGGACTATCACAATGGTACAGGGAGTCGGATTCTCCGATTTGGAAATCCGGGTCGTTTCAGTTGGTATCAGAGGCGTACTTGACCGTAGCACGCAACCCTAAGTTGGTCGTTAGCTTAAGTATGTTCTAAACGCTCTATTTGATATATACCTCCTTGAGCTATATTGATTCTACCCCTAATACCTTGAAATTCTTCTGTCTTACCTACGTCAAAGTTAATTCTTACGAAGCCTCGACAGAAGAAGTCAGATATCAATGGAGAAGTTGCTAAGAAGACCGTGAACTAACGAGTATAGAGTCCACCCTATCTAATATGCCACGATGTAGCTATATCGTTAAGTGTGCGAGATCTTTAAGGCAATAGGAATCAGCCTTAAGATAGCACTTTATATAATGTTTGCATGCTTGAGTGAGCGCTTCTTGTCGCAGTTTCTTGGTTCTTATTGTTCTTACCCTTGAGTGTAGCCTTATACAATAGTTGGTATTTACAAATTTGTACTTGACTCCACTTTTAGGTAGTATGAGTGCCTTTCTACCTAGAACTAACCTCCACTATGCCTTACAGAATATGGAAGGAGTAGTCAAAGATGCTCAAGACCATATTCAAGTGAATCCAAGAACTGGACCAAACAATGCCCAGCAAGAAGCACTACCCTTACCAGAGTCAAGTCTAGTTGAAGTGATTGTGACTCAGATCCAGATACTTCAGCGCATGGCAGATGCAGTGACTCTCAGACAAGAAACACCTGAGGATAAGGACTGGAAGACGATCAAGAGCTTTATCAAGCTGAAGCCGCCCACCTTTGACCAAACAGATGATCCCTTGGAAGCCGAGGATTGGCTAGATGAAATCAAGAAAAGATTGAGCCACTTGATAGTAGAAGACGCAAAGGATGCACCAGAAGTACCGAAGTCCAAAGAAGTACCAAAGATGGTGTACAATCTTACAACCAAGACCTTGGAAGAAGTACCAATAGCACAAGAGTATCCAGATGTCTTTCCAGATGAATTACCGGGATTGCCCCCGGATAGAGGAATAGAGTTTGTGATTGATCTGATGCCGGGAACAGCTCCCATTGCTAAGAGACCTTACAGAATGACAGCTGAAGAATTGGATGAACTGAAGAAGCAGATCAAAGAATTGCAGGACAAAGGAATCATTAGGCCGAGTGCCTCACCTTGGGCGTCACCCGTATTGTTTGTCAAGAAGAAGGATGGTTCGATGAGAATGTGCATTGACTATCGCTCGTTGAATGCAGTGACCATCAAGAAGAAGTATCTGTTGCCAAGGATTGATGACTTGCTTGATCGACTCAAGAAGGCAAAGTACTTCAGTAAGATCGACCTTCGATCGGGATACCATCAGATGAGGATTCGAGAGTCTGACATTCCTAAGACAGCGTTTGTGACAAGATATGGACAATATGAGTTTATGGTTGTATCGTCTGGTTTGACCAATGCACCAGCTTACTTCAAGAGTATGATGAATAAGGTATTAATGGAAGAGTTGGACAAATTTGTTGTGGTTTTCATTGATGACATCATGATTTACTCGAAGACCGCTGAAGAGCACGCACAACATATGAGGATAGTTCTAGAGAAGCTTAGACAGCATCAGCTCTATGCCAAGTTCAGCAAATGTGAGTTCTGGATGCAGAAGGTAACTTTCCTTGGACATGTGTTGACCCCAGATGGAGTATCAGTCGATCCCGAGAAGATTGAAGCTATATCCGGATGGAAGCAACCCAGAAATGTCGCAGAAATCCGAAGTTTCCTTGGATTAGCAGGCTACTACCGTAGATTCATTGAGAATTTCTCCAAGATTGCAAAGCCGTTGACTGATTTATTGAAGACAAATGTTCCATTTATATGGTCAGACAAATGTGAAGCAAGCCTTCAAGAGCTCAAGAACCGACTCACTACCGCTCCAATTCTGACAACACCAGATAATCGGAAGGATTTCGTTGTGTATTGTGATGCCTCCAGACAAGGTTTAGGATGTGTGTTGATGCAAGAAGGAAAAGTGGTTGCCTATGCTTCACGCCAGCTAAGAAAGCATGAAGAGAACTACTCTACACATGACTTGGAATTAGCAGCCGTAGTGCATGCTCTGAAGATATGGAGACATTATCTCATTGGAAACAAATATGACATATACACAGATCACAAGAGTTTGAAGTACTTTTTCACGCAATCAGAGTTGAATATGAAGCAACGAAGATGGTTGGAATTGATCAAAGATTATGAATTGGAAATCCACTATCATCCCGGCAAGGCAAATGTAGTTGCAGATGCATTGAGCCGCAAGAGCTATTGCAATAATCTTATGGTGCAAGAATGCCAACCAGCTTTGTATGAAGAAATGGAAAAGTTGAAGTTGGAGATAGTAAGTACAAGTCAATTGAACGAAATGAGGATCAAGTATAATTTGGAAGATAGAATCCGAGAAGCTCAGAAGGAAAGTGAAGAGATTAAGGAAATAGTCAAAAGAATGCGGGATGGACATCTCCCTACTTTCAGAGTTGACGAACAAGGAACTATATGGAAGAAAGAAAGAATATGTGTGCCGGAAGTGAATGAGCTTAGGCAGATAATCCTGAAAGAAGCTCATGATTCGAGATATTCTATACACCCCGGATGTACCAAGATGTACCAAGATTTGAAGCAATGTTTCTGGTGGAAGGATATGAAAGTTGATATAGCCGGACATGTCGCTAATTGTGATACATGTCAAAGAGTGAAAGCCGAACATCAAAGACCGGCAGGACTACTTAAACCCTTAGATATTCCAGTATGGAAGTGGGAAGACATCAGTATGGACTTTGTTGTTGGATTACCCCGGACTCAGAAAGGCAATGATTCAATCTGGGTTATTGTGGATCGATTGACGAAGGTAGCACACTTTGTACCTGTAAGAGTGGATTACAGAGTAGACAAGTTAGCAGAACTATATGTTGATAATGTTGTGAGGTTGCATGGAGCACCTCGAAGCATTGTATCTGACAGAGGATCGCAATTCACCGCCAAGTTCTGGCAACACTTGCATGAAACTATGGGAACAAGCCTGGAGTACAGCTCAGCGTTTCACCCTCAGACCGACGGTCAAATTGAAAGAGTTAATCAAATACTGGAAGATTTGTTGAGAGCTTGTGTTCTGACATACAAGAAAGATTGGGAAAAGAGCTTGTCTTATGCAGAGTTCTCATACAACAACAGCTATCAAGCTAGTTTGCGGATGTCGCCATTTGAAGCACTTTACGACAGGAAGTGTCGTACGCCTTTACTATGGTCGGAAGTTGGAGAAAGAGCTTTCTTTGGACCAGATGACATTAAGGAAGCCGAAGAGCATGTGAGCAAAATTAGAGAGAATCTGAAAGCTGCTCAGAGCCGTCAAAAGAGTTATGCTGACAAGCGAAGAAGAGATCTAAGCTTTGAAGTTGGGGATTTTGTATATTTGAAAGTATCACCCCTTCGAGGCACGAAGCGATTTCATATCAAAGGGAAGTTAGCACCAAGATATGTGGGACCATTTGAGATCACCCGGAAGATTGGCAAACTCGCATACGAGTTGAAGCTAACTCAAGACCTAGCGGGAGTACACCCAGTATTTCACGTATCGCAGTTACGGAAATGTCTTCGAGTGCCAGACGAGCAAGTGCCAGTGGAAGCATTGGATATTCAGGACACATTGGAGTATATGGAATACCCTATGAAGATTTTGGACACAGCTGTAAAAGAGACAAGAAGAACTTCTATCCCTTACTGCAAAGTTCTATGGAGTAATCACACCGAACGAGAAGCCACCTGGGAGAAAGAAGTAGATCTACGACAGAAGTACCCGCACCTCTTCGAACCCTAGGTAACCCTTAATCTCGGGGACGAGATTCCTGTGAGGGGGGGAGTCTGTAACTTTCCGTGTTGAAAATTGTGGATTTAAAAATTTATGTTTGAATTGATTGCTTAAACCTAGGAATGTGTTCTCTCTTTCCTCTAATAAACTCTTAGTAAAATAAATTGTGCTTTTAGTTGTAAATAGGAAAAATAATTGTTGGAGTGATTTGGCTTTTGTTTGGTTTCATATTGTTGTGTGTGAATTGGTATTTGAAATTCTATTTCAAATACAAATTCAAATGCTAACAACTAACTTGGGCCTAACTAAACTAACGTACTAACATTCCTAATTGCCCAGCCTGTTAACTACCCCTAAGGTCACAGCCTGCTAACCAACCCGCAGGCCCAGCAGCAGGCCCAACCGAATGCCAATCCTTTTCCCCGAACCAACCTGGCTCACGTTCCTGTGCTTCTTCTCCGTTCGACTCTCACGCAAGCAGGCAGGCGCCGCACTACACCTGTCCCGTCCTCCCCCACGTAATCCATCCAGGCCGCTCTCTCTTGCCTCCCAAGGCAACCCGCGCTCGATCTCTCTCCAGGCAAGCCACAACCGCACGCAAGCACTTCCTCCTCGCCCAAGCCTCCTCGGCTATATATTTCCCCTTTCTCTTCTCTACTGCCCCTTCCCAAATTCCTCTGGGGCCGAGGCCCTGCCCCACCCCGTCGCCAAATTGAAGAGGAGAAGTGGAGGAGGAGGAGGTGGAGAAGCCGCTCGTGCGAGGAATCAAGCAGTGGAGGTCTTCCCCCGTGCTGGATTCGCCGCTGCTACACCGACGACGTCGCGCCGCCCAGAGCTTCGCCGCGGATGAGGAGGATGACGAGAAGCACCGCGTGAAGCCCGTACCGCGAGTCCTTTCCCACGCCGGCCACCATCGTCTTCGTCTACTCTTTGTGAGCCTCACCCCCAATCTCGCTCTTCTCCAATCGCCTGTGTCCGCTCTGTGATGCTCGGCCGTCGTGCCGCCATGAGCGCCCTCGTGAAGATTTGCTCCGCCTATTCTGCCTGACCGGCCTTCGAGCCGCATACCTCTTCTGCAGGTTCACACGCACACGCACATCTCCCGTATCCCTCTCCCTCTCTGATCGCCTTGCTGTCCTGATTGTGTTCGTGGTCGGCCACGGACAGGAGGTCCACCGCGGCCGAGCCACGAACGCCTCGTCGTCGAACTGCCTCGCCGCTGGTTTCGCGAACACGCGTTCTCTCTGTGTCTCTCGATCTCTCTCTTCTACATGCTCGCATCTCCCTCTGCTCCATGTCCTCCACCGTGCTCGCCACCATGTTGCCGCCGAGCCGCCCAACCTCGCCGCAGCACCGCTCCACCAGACGTCCGACCACCACCGCAGCCTCGCCGTTCTGCTCGCCGCGCCGATCTACTCTGCATCGCACCGTCCTGGAACCCGACAAGGCCACACCGTCGACCCCACCACGTACACCCCTGCCTCACTCACGCGCATGCATCTCTCTTTCCAGCACGCACGTGCCCCATCACGACTGTGACCACATCACCGACGTCTGGAACAGCTCGGTCTCGCCGCTGTTCCGATCTGCTCTGGAGGACACACAGTGGACCACATACACGCCCGCCGTACAAGTTGCAGAAGATCCGCGGCACCATCCTGACCCACTGACGCGCGGACCCCATCCCGTTCTCTCGCTCGGTCACTGACCAATGGGCCCCACTCCACTCCTGATCTCCCCATCTATTTTGGTGATGGGCCAAATCTGCTACGGCCCATTGCCTTCTGTCTCTTTTAACTCAGCTGCAGCCCATAACCAACCTGAAATCGGCCCAAACCCAGCCCTTGACCGTACTGACTATCAGGGCCCACCGGTCATAGACACTGTGTCACTGACATGCGGGTCCCATTGACAGCTGACCCCTCTGACCGGTTGACCCAGTCAACGTTGACCGTTGACTTGGTCAACGCTGACGTCAAATGATGTCATCAGTGGCGGACCCCGCTGCTGACGTCATGGTGACGTCAGCACTGCCACGTGTCACCTCCGCATGTTGCCACGTGTCAGACTCTTTTTCTTTTCTTTTTCAGAATTTCAGAAATAGGCTTTATCAAAGAAAATTCATAATAAATTCAATATAGCTCAGAAAATTATGAAATCAGTTTCATAATTCTTCTAAAATCATGACCTACGCGTTAGTGTAGGAGTTGAATGCTTTTGGCTCTTCTTTGGTTCTCATTTGGAGTTTATTTGCAACTAGCTTATCGTTTTGTTATCCGAATATTAGGACCCTCGGAAGACTTGGACGACTACGTCGACTACGACCACGACGATCGTGACTTCATCAAGAAAGTGAAAGTGAAGGACCTTGCTCCAGGTTCACGCCCATTCCGACTTTGAATCCTATTAGGCATTGCTATTAGAATTGCTAGCGCTTTAATTCATAATGATGATGTTAAACCTATGCATAGCCTTTGATTATTACCTGATATCCTTGTATACCTATATACATTGTTATACTCGTGCTATGCTTGCATGTGTGGGAATAGCTGTGGTCTTGATCTATCTTGGCGTGAGTTTTGGGTGGGATAAAACCGAAGAGTTTCGAACCCCTGGCTGGAGTGAGCAGACATTAACCGACCTTCTGGTCGGGGCTCGGGAAGTGTGTTGGGCACTTCCTACGGAGTACCTGTGGCGGGTACATTTGTTGTGGTTACTTTGGAGGAGTTGGAGGATGTTACCTGTAATGGGTAGACTGGCGTATCGCGGAGTCGGACGGCCCAGTTTGGAGGATTGCTTGCTCTGGCTTAGGCCGAGTCAGTTGGACCTGGTGACGGGACTTTGTCAAACGTGCACACCACTTATCCTCAGAAGGGGAGGATTCCAGCCATTTCTAGTTAGGCGGTACCATTTCTGTGGAGTAGTGTGTTAGGATTGGGCTCACCGGTGGCGCCACCGAAGCCCGGCTGTCTCACAGACCTTTGTTTCCGAGACTCTCGACACCACGGTGGCCAGGCTAGAGACTCACAGCTCTGGGTCCCAAGCCCGGGAAAGCAGTATGGTACCGTTCTGGCTAGGAAGTCATGGTTGTGGGTTGCGTCTCGAGTTGGCGGCCACCAACTCGCAGCCCGGGTGGGGCCAGGTGTACACACTCTGCAGAGTTAAAACTATACGTATAGCCGCGTCCTCGGTCATGGACACCCCTCGATCCGGCTTCTTCTGATTAGTGTTTTTGGGACATTCTACCGCTCCCCTGTTTCATAGCTTTGGGCTGGTTGAGAGCTGATAGTACGGATTCCGGCTTGTAGCCGCTGAGATGGGAAGAGTGGGAGTCTTCCCATCGACTCGTGAGGAGCAGGAGGTGAGAATGCGACGGGACCCTAGTGTCCTAGGGTTGACCCGTGGAGATGATAGCTTGGGAAGCTGATGTTGGAGATCTTTATTTCTGTTGCTGCTGCTGCATAGGAAAACTCCAGCCTTATTCCTTGATATATTTGATATACTAGAGTTAGGCCACTTAAAGCTGCATACGGATGGTGACGTGGACCTGTCCCATTCCTTGGGGACAGTTCGTGAGCTTGCAGGTTGGACTTGGATCCCGAGTTCAATCGACGGATGCTGCTTTGAAGGGTTGTGTTGCTTCGCTCAAGGATGCCTGTGGTGAAGACTGGAGATGAAGACCTGAAGATCTAGCTACCGCTTCGTAGGCTTTCTTCTTGTCGTTTAGCCCAATGGGCTTGTATCAGCTACGTTTCCATATCATCCTTGTAATAATTGTACTTGATTCGAAGTATGGATATGATATTACGCTGAAATGAGTTTTGTACGTGATACCAGTTGATCCTGGGACTATCACAATGGTACAGGGAGTCGGATTCTCCGATTTGGAAATCCGGGTCGTTTCAGTTTCTCTACCTAGTATATTTGGATAAATGGGATTATTGAACATTATATTGCTTGCACTCCACACAGCTGGTACTTGTTGATCTATCTTTCCTTATACGACTCTCGATCGATCCATGGTATATATGGTGCGCGGTGCTATATGTGGTAGACGTATACGTCGCACGACGACCGCAAGTACTAGCTCGATTCGTCTACCAATGATCCATCCGTATATCCTGCATGCATTGGTGTATGTATATATCCTGTATTAATTGGTATACGTATACATCCTGCCTTGGCGGTTGGCGCACGCGAATAAATACGTACACAGTAGTTGTGCGTACGTACGTAGCTTGCCCCCTCCTTCCGATGGGTATACATGCATTCAGTTTGCATTGTGCGACGAGAACCGCCGTGCATGCATACGTTATGGATGGAATCCATAACTGAATATCGAAAAGGTAGCTATTGGCAAAAAGCATTACGGAACGGAACAGGTAGGGGCGTGTTGCCGTACGTGCAGCGGACCGACCCGGCATCGATCGAATATGCATTGCCGGCACAACATCTGCGTGCATATATTCATGCACCATATGCTTCATACTATAGCTCCACGCATGTGAATAATATTAATTAATTATTCGCTTCACCTTTTAATTATTCCAATGATCTCTGCAGGAGCAGGTAGCTAGCT
>CM014273.1:5656711-5712960 GCA_004135705.1 Alloteropsis semialata | reverse complement strand
GTTTAATCGGGAAGGTATCCGACGGATTGCACGATTAACTCGGTTTAGGGGCGTGGCGCACTGCTGTGATAGTGGTCCCATGCTCTTAAGCCGGATTAATTGGGGCGGTCTGCCACAGCTGGTATCAGAGCCGAAAAATAGGCAGCGGGTGGTATGACAAGTCTTAAAAATGTTTTCTTGATTTGCAAAACCTAATCTGGACTTTCGAAAACACCGTTGGTTACGCTAGGATTAAAAGGAATAGAACGAGAGCCCTAGGGTATGTATGGGTAGTCTTTAGGTGGCTTATATATATATGTATATCACTGACTCCCAGCACATTTATTTTCTGCAATTTCAATTCTGTAACGACGCAAACAGACGTCAGGTGAGTAAATGGTCGCCCATTGCCAGAGGGTGTGAATACTGGACGCTGTTCCCCAAGCAGTGGCCTACTTGGGGTGCAGTTAATATAACATCTTTGGTGTTATAATGACTGTAGTGCTTTTACTTTACTGGTTGAACTGTTGCTTCTATAGTGAGCAACAGGATGTGGTTATCATATGCGGGCAACCGCATATGCGTCACCCATGTGGCGTGAGGTACATGGGGGCTGTTCATGAGTGCTGGCACGAACGGTTCAGTGATGAATATCTTCTGCAGGTACACTAACCGCGAAACCCTAGGTTTGTGTTCGCTAGAATATCGAATAGATATTATAAGGAAAGACGTATATATATGTGCCACCGATGACTAACACCGTAAGTCCAAGAATACTTGGCAGTTGTTTCTTTTTGTGAGGACGAATAGGTCGATTCATGCATGCATCATATCACGAAGGACATGTAAATCATGAAATCATTAAGGTATGGGTTAATAAGCATCTAGAAAGTTCTTAAGAGTGGACCATTAAGGGGGCTCATGTCAAGCACCTAAAGATGTTCTAGACTCTTTTTGACCCTGTCAGCAAGTTGTAATTATTCGACCTGCAAGCTCACCTCAGCTACAAAAGCTCAAATTAGAAAAGTTGTTCCAAATTTCATTGTTTAGCTGCTGTAAAAATATCGATATTTTTGGCCCAGCCAATTGAGAGTTATGATTGTTTTACCATCAGGTTAGTTTCTGTCCAAATCTGACCATTCTGCTCAATGCTGCAATTGGCCTGTCTTAAGGATGTTTTCTCTGAAACTCATGAATAGGAAAGTTGTTCCAAATTTGTGTATCTGTTCCCTGCCAAAAATTCAGGTCATTTGGCCTAGTGGATAGGGAGATATAGTCTTTTTACTACCTCTCTATTCTGCTGAAATTCCAGCATGCACCTGCTATCAAACTCTAAGGAGTTGAACCTCTTGCTGATATATTTAGCCTTGTCATAGAATACCAAAGTTGTAGATAATTTATCTAGGAACACTCTGGTGAAATTTCATGATTTTTGGATTGCTCAATTCTGAGTTATGAATTTTTCTAGCTCAGCACAGAATCTGTCCTGTTGAATTATTCCTTATATAGATAACACTTGACTACACCGAATTGGATCACTGGCCATAACACGATCATCACTACCATGTCATGCATAGCATCATGTTGCACCTTTGCATATCACATGTTTAAACCAGTATCATGAGGGAGCATATGCATCTTGGAGAAAATTATCGAGTAACTAACAGGGTATATTTTGTTTTTAATACCACTTATGTTTGTTTCCCTCTATTCCCTTTCTTGCTGCCACTTCTACTCTAAGCCGGTTATGTATTGATTTATCTAGAGGTGACATCTGCCACACAACCATGGTGCCGTGTCGGAACCTAGGGCCTCACGTGGACTGCAGCCACATGAGTCAACCACTAGGGGCGCACTGGTGCCTGGAGATGTGTGGGTGTGATTTCACTACGATTTTGTGCAACCCTTACCAATGTTTTATGTCCTCTTGATTTCTTCGGCACAATGTGGAAACCACGGGGAAACTGGGTACGAGTACATGCGAATCACACAAATGCTAACATGCATTGCATATGCTAACATGCATTGCATGAACATACATTGCATTGCATATGCAAGCCGCACAAATCCATACGCACCATTTGAATTCCATCCATGAATATAAGTGTAGTGGTGTTTCACTCACAATCTGTGGTGCCACGACGGAACCTAAGACCTCGTGTGGACTACAGCCACACGATTTGGTCACTAGGAGCGCGCAGGCGCCGCAATGTCTGTGATCGGGACCCACTGCAATCTATTTTCTGGATGCAACCTTTCGAATTCTACCTTTCCACAAAAGGATAATCGAAGCATGCCGCTTGTCATTATCCTGCCCAACGCCTTTGAGCTGTGTTACAACACCTTAAGGATCATCGGATATATGCCAAGTTCAGCAAACAAGAATTTTTGTTATCTAGTGCGAAATTCTTAATTCCAATTCTCCAGGTTTTCCATCTTCAGGCCACAATGTCTCACCTCCGCACTAAATTCTAGCACCGGAATCTCGGGGACGAGATTCTTTTTAAGGGGGGAGGACTGTGACACCCCGATGTCACTAATGTACATAAAACCTTCAATTAAATTAATTAAACTCATTATGAATGCATCATAGCATAATTGTGGTGTTTGTGCATAATTGTGTGTTTATGTTGACTCGGTCAACCGAAATAATCAAAATAGTCAAAATACAAAACTTATACCAAAATTGTCACAAATAATGTCAAATACATGTTTATGAACTCAAATGAGTATGGGAAGTTCAAACAAAAATTCGAAATTCAATTTTGAAATCGTTTGACCGTCATTTCATGTGTTGCGAGTTTTGCGTTTTACCCTTCTCGAGAGGCTAATATCTTTGTATTTTGCCTAAACATTTGAAATTCCACCAATATAGAAGTTGGAGTACAAAGTACCCTCTTTACAATGGTGGTGATGTGGATCAAGGAAAACTTTGTTTGCTCACTCATAATCTTGGTCAAAATCGGGTCAAAACCAACAATTTCAGCACTTAGCTGAAATACGCTGTCTGAAAACGTGAATTTTTGCCCAGATTCGTCGCCCCGTAACTTTCAAACCGTGGTCCAAAAGTAGTGACACTCTTTGTAAGAGTTGTAGCCTAATGTACCAGCTACAACTTTTGTATTGGACGATCTCGAAGTTTGTATGTAAATCTTAGAGAAAAAGGTCAGCGAAGTCGGGTAAAAATCGTTCGAATCAGACTTAGAAATTCAGTCCGACAGTTAACGGCGTTTTTGGCCGAATTCTCCTCGATTTATCTCTCAAACCATTGATCAAACACTATAACTCCCTTTGTAGAAGTTGTAGCCTGAAGTACCATCTTTAACTTTCATATTGGTCGAATCAACTTTTTATGTACAAAAAGTGGAGTTTAAGGCCGACGAAGTTGGACCCGTGAGCTGCCAAAACTCTGAATTTTTCGGAATTTCGGATTTTGGCTGAGAATCAAAGCCTTGCAACTTCCAAACCGTTGAGCAAATGGTATAAGTGTCTTTGTAGGAATTGTGGCCCTATGAATCCTCTACAAAGTTGGTATTCGTTGCTCCTTGAGTTTCTACACGGAATCATGAGAAAAAGCGAAGGAATGCAGCTGCGTCGCTCGGCCCTTTTAACTGAATCGGCTGAACGTTCAGATCAGCAGAGCGTCGGTCAGGAGGCCGAGCTCGACGACCTCGGCGTCTCTGCCTCCAGCTGTCCAGACAAGTGTCCCCGTCCCCGTGGCCGTGCCAGTTGTCCCGGCCTTGCCGTCCATCCACGTACACGCAAGGAAAACCGAGCTGCCAACTCCTCATCCTCCATTTACCGAGCTCAGTTAGTACTCACCAAATTCCACTGCCCACAATCACTCTCTGCTCGATTCACTTCACCTGGGCGTCGCCCACCTCGCCCACTCCGCTCTCCATCTCCTAGAGTACTCCGCCATAAACCAACTCGCCGGGAATTCGAGAATTCCGGCCGCCATTGCTTGGTTCGGTTTGAGCTCAACTCCACCATGGTCGTAGCTCCATGCTCGTCCTCCACCCAAACCAATTCGCAAAATAGATTCCCCATACTTCCCTGAGCATTCCCGGCCTATTTCCCCTTGTTCCCAGCCACCACCAGAGCCCGGCCGGCCACCTTCAGGCCGCCAGGAGCAGGGCGCCGGGGGCAGGCGCCCCTGCTGCTCTGGTGAGCAAGCCGGCCAGGGGCCTGGGCGGCCTGGCCGCGCCAGCAGATCCCCAGCAAGCTGCGCCGGCCTCCAGGCCGAGCAGGGCCGCCTCCCAGGCCGGCCGCCGGCGTGCCGTGCTGTGCGATGCTGTGTTGTGCTGTTCTGTGTACGTGAGGAAGAAGATGGATGGAAAGGTGAGAAGATAGAAACTATAGGGGGTTTTCCATAAGATTCAAGGACTTATGTGTGAGGTGGAAAACTTGCAGGGACCTGGTTGTAAGTTCTGAGGACCTATTCGCGAGGAAAGGATCGATCTGCAATTACTTTCAGATCCTCGGGGACCCGGATGTAAATCTCGATTTCACTATTCACGGTTTTCTTTCTTTTGATTTCGGCTGAGATTCAATAAATCACCAAAACTCACAGAAAAATCGTAAAATCACAAACTTAGACTTTTTGGAATCTTTGAGAAATTATCTTTCCAGTGGTATATCATATGCATGTATCATCTGTGTGAATCCCAATGTATTTTTGAATGTATGAAGATGTGCTTGAGAGGATGTTTATTGCTTTATAAATCATAGGAATGTGCTAAAAATATAAAACCACTTTTGTTGGGTCTGTTATGACCAGTGGAGTTGAATTGAGTACCTGTTGGCCACAGTTTATGCATGATTTTGGTAGATTTGGAATTAAGTTGTTTCTAGCTAGTTAAGAGTGGATAAAGCACCAAATATTCTATACAACTCAGAAAAATCTGAAAAATTCACATCAAATGCCTCTATTGGAATGGTAGTTGTAGTAAAAATGTCAGCTGCAGAACATTTGTGTAGATTTTATTATGATTTTCTGATTGGTGATAAATGTAGGCTGTTGAGAGAAATAGCAAATAAATAGGTAAAATACTGGAAAATTCTTGAAAAATAGTTTTTACTGTCAAGAACACAGAAACATGTTTACCTTAAGTTGTGTTTATAAAAATATATTTTCTAGACTTTATTTGGTAAGAACTAGTTAAGAAATGCTTACTTAATAAATAGTTTTCTTGTGGTAAAAATAATTCTGCAAACATGAAAAGCAACCAGGAGCACTGAATGTGGGATTTAGCAATTGAAGCTCCATTGTATGACTAGTAGCTAATTATAGATGTTTTGTTTAACTTATGTAGTAAGTTAAGTGGTTATAACACATTTAAAAAGAGTTAATAAGATTCCTTTATATATTATTTCAGAATTGAATTAAGTTTAATTAGCAACTAAAAGCAACTCACCCCGCTTTAATTGTGGGCTTCTTAATTGTTTATATTCCGTAAATGATTGCCCCGTGATGTATTAGTGAGTTGTTGCAGTTATTCTGTGATTGTTTCTCGTGCATTGCTGCATCTCATGCATCCGCATTTCCTGTAGAGCAAACCCTTGTTGACGGAGTGTACGAGATTGAGGTCGAGCACGAGGACGAACAAGCTGCTGCCGAGCTAAATCTTGCTGCTGCACAAGACCCGAACCAAAGTTCGGAAGGGCCCAAGGCCAGCGGTGATCAGGAAGGCAAGCCCCGGAGCATAACCTACTGTTCAAACTAACTCTTTTACTTTGTGCCTTATATTGTGCATTTACGTTTAAGGAGTTGTTTGAAACCCTAGTTGCATGATCCCTAGGTACCTATGTCCTAATACTAGTATGTGTAGGTCGTTTAGACTGCCATGCTTAATTAGGATCGGTAGAAGTCGAGTGATTGCCTTGTCACTCGCGAGATATAGGTTTTTACTTTATTATCAGTTGATGAGATTCGGCAAGCGGGGCTCGTGCGGTATATATGTTTGGTTGAACACCCCGCTTGCACAGAGAATTGTGGCTAAGGCATTGATTGTGTGGCGATGTTGGTCAAGCTTTTGAAGGTACTAATCGTATGCCGGGAAATATGGTAAACTGGTAAACCTAGTACTTGATTCAAACTGACGTCTGACGGGTTTTATCACTCCCTTGGGCGAGGGGTTGTGGCGAGTGTAGCAGTGGCCGCGGCACAGGTTTGCCTGGGGCACCTGGGGACCGTTGGGGCGTGCACTCGGGCGGAGTGGTCCCCGATGGCAGATGGCAGGGAGAGATGGGAAAGGTTGCCCCGTGAGGTCCTGGGTGTCTCTCACGGGTCGTGCGATTAGGTTGTCCCATGCATGGTTAAAATCAACTCGAGTTGTCCGTCCTTCGCGGTTACATGAAGCTGCTTGATCTCTTTTCATACATCAATGTCCTTGGGCCAAATGGGGGAAAGTGTTGTTAGATGAGAAAGGGTGATGATTTACTAATCAATTGTTTTTCGACACTGAATGTTATTGGATAGTTTGGCAAATTTAGTAATAATTAGTCTCACTTTAACTTGGCTAAAATATTGAAAATTAGGGATCAACTTGTAGTTGCTTTTTGGCAAAATAATTCCCTCCACCATAAAGCCTTGCATGTCTAGTACTTAACCTTGTCGGGTAAGTCTTGCTGAGTAATTAGTACTCAGCCTTGCTTGTGGCTTTATTTTTTTTCAGGTGCTCCTGTGAGTTGTTTTTGGTGTTTGAGCCGTCCTCCCCGAGCGAGGGCCGCGGTGAATGAGATCATGTGAGGGCTCCACATGGTTTCTTTTGTATCGACATTAGAACTCTTCCGCTGTTGATAATTCTGTGTTGTAACAATTAAAATTTGTTCACTGTTTTTGTAATATTATCCATGTGAAGCTGTACTTTAAAATTTGGTGATGAGTTGTATTGCCTGAGCCCACCTTCAAGTGGGACTGCTGCTATTTTGTTTCGGTCGAGAGAAAAATGTGGTGTAATCGGGAAGGTATCCGACGGATTGCACGATTAACTCGGTTTAGGGGCGTGGCGCACTGCTGTGATAGTGGTCCCATGCTCTTAAGCCGGATTAATTGGGGCGGTCTGCCACAGCTTGGTGCAAGCAGTGAATCCGAACTTCGGGAAAACAAATTTTGTGTCTCCCCGCTGGTTTGAGCTTCTTTGTGCTTATATTGTTAATTGGTGAAATTGCTCGATATTGTTGTATCTGTGTTTTTGAGTGCAGGGACTTGGAGATATACCTTAGAAAGACATTTCGATCATCATCTCCAAGTTTGGTTTGATTCCGAGCTCCCTAGCATATTCAATCTAACTTGGGGGTTCACTGCTACGGCAAAACCGGTGGCACCGGTTTTGGTTGCAGTGTGCTATATCCGCTGCGCTAGGCGTGCAATTCTTTTATTTGGAGATTCTAAAGATCCTTTTAGAAGTTCATTTATTGAATCTCTAAAAGTGATATTTGGAATATCCAATTGTTGCTAATAAATTTGTTTTAAGTGGCAATAATTTCAGGTCTCACCTATTCACCCCCTCTAGGCGACATCAAGGTCCTTTCAATTGGTATCAGAGCTTGGCTTCACATCTAAGCTTAACCGCCGTGAAGAAAAGATGTCGATCGAGGTAAACTTTGAGCCTCTCAAGCTTGACGGCTCAAACTATGCATCGTGGGTTGGTAATGTTCACCATGCTCTTAGAAATGTAGATCCTATTGTTGAACATATTTTAGTTGCAAGCATTCTACCTCTTAAGTTTGATATTGACAACTCTATTGGGTCGAATATCACTCAAGAGGAGTTAACTTGCGTGCAACTCAATGCTTGTGTTACTAACTTCTTGCAAAGATCTGTGTGTAAAGCTGTACGGAATGTCATCTCTAGCGAGGAAGAAATCCGAAAAGATGCCCATTACATTTGGTCTCTCATCATGGATGCTTATGAAGATATAGAGAGTGATGACGAAGAGCAAGAAGAAATGGAGTCACCTGAGGAGTGCTCAACTTCACCAACAATTTGTTATGAGCCTCAAGTGACATTATCCGAGGAGCAAGAGAATCACAAGACTACCCTCACTGGATCTGCTTAGGCAGAACTGGTGGTACCGATTTTGGCCAGGAGCAGGCTGATGAGCTTCCCTCGAGTGAAAATTCAGCGGCTCATCAGCACAGTGAGGTATCTACTGCTCCCATTCATTCCTCTTTGAACGCTGACATTTCTTATTGTCATATAGCTGAACATAAAGAGGAAGTCAAGGAGTCAAATGAATCCTTGACAAATTCATTGGATGAAGAAAATCGAAGGCTCAAGGATCAGCTTGAGAAGCTCTCTAGTAAGTATGTGAACTTGCAGGTTACTCATAAGGAACTAGAGTGCTCTTATAGGAAGCTTGTAGATTTATACACAATCCTTGAGGTGAATCATGAGGTCATGTTTACTTCTATGAAATCATTAGGATCTCAAATTCATAGATGTTCATGTTCTCTAGCCAAAATTCATATATCTTGTGCTAACCCTTGCGGCTCACGAGCAAAACTTTCATGGTATGACCAAGTTCTTGCAGAGTCACGTCATGAATACATTGCACAAGATAATGACAATCTGAAGCTAGAGGTCGAGAGGCTTAAGATGGACTTGTCCAAGCTAAAAAGCAAGGGCCTTGCGCAATCTTCTCAAGATAACCGTGACTCCATGGTGAAGAAGCTTGAGAAGGGATCAACGTCGCAAAGCTCCTGTAATAATTCTGTCAAGTCTACCCCAAAAGAGAAGCAAGACAACAAGAAAAAGAAACATGACCACATCAAATGTCCCAAGTGCTCTCAAATGGGACACTATGCCTCCACGTGCTCTTTTGAAGTGGAGAACAAGCCAAAACAATCAAGAAGAAAGAAAAGTCTTTCACAAAAAAGATGTTATGGATGTCGTGAAAAAGGGCACGAAATTGAAGCTTGTGTCAATCAGTCAAGGATGCACTCAGATAAAACCGGTGGCACCGGTTTAGCTAAACCGGTGGTACCGTTTTCCACTGAGAAACGTAAGTCAATCAGAATAGCCTTGGGTTGAAGGCACAAGCAAACTTTAGAGAGAAGAAAGGTTCTGCAAGCAAGAAACATAAAAGTAGCAACATCAAACACAAGACTTGCTACACATGTCGTCAAAAGGGACATTTTGGTAAGGATTGTCCAAATGGTAAAAATCCTAATCTTGAACATGTCAATAATAAGTTTATTAAGATTAGGAGAAACTCAAATGACCCTTGTGCTACTAATGTGATTGGTTCACCTAGGACAAGCACAAAGGCCATTTGGGTACCTAAATCCTTACTTACTAACCATATAGGACCCAACACATGTTGGGTACCAAAATGTGCCTAAAAAGAAAATTCGTAGGTATTTGGAGCTGCATTGGGAGCTTGGTTCACTTGAGAAGAATTTCATCTTATATCATTTGCATCTCAAGAGAAAATTCATATCATAAAGGAACCAAGTGAGATCAATGGAAGAAAACTTTATCCAATGCCTCTCCTACGATAAGTACCTCTCTAGATGTCCACTCATATTTATCTATCTATGCTTTTATTGTTTTCTTAGCATATATAGTGGACAAGCTATCTTTGGTTAATAATAAAAGATTATGACAAATAACACTTGATGCTACTAACCGCTTCATCAAGAAGCTTTGAGTTGTTTGTAAATGCAGGGCAATGAATAAGTAATGAAAATAAAAAGAAATGAATCAAGACAAGGAGCACCAGAATAATCATATTGAAGAAATGCCTGGTTCAGTGGAAATCCAGTGGCACCGGATTTGTAAAACCGGTGGCACCGGTTTTGCCAGAACCAGTAGGCAGCAGAGAAGAATGAAGAGTTTAAATGAAATTGATTTCTCAAGAAACACTCTTCTAATTTTATCTGAAGCATTCATAAATATCTGTGAGCCTTTCTTGATCCAATTCACTTATTCATGAATTTATTTGTAATGTGACCATAATATGAAGCTAGCTACCCTAATGTCTTAATTGAGCTAAAAGTGCAAGTCTCAAGATTCAAATCCTTGATGCACATATTTAGGGGGAGCTCGCTTCATATTTTGTGTCTCTTGGTACTAACATCATTTGCAAGATTCCGTGTGTATAGTTCAAGTGTATGGGATCATACTTATATTCATATAATACACTTCAGCAACTCCAATGCAAGTGAGTTGGTGATGAGTAAGCTACATGACAACAAGGTCAACAAACCAACATGGCAATTGTATCAGTCTTCATTTAAGTTGGCTTGAGTTTCACATATCTAGCTACTCTCCATAGCATGGCTTAGATTCCTTTTTGGACTTAATTGACCAAGTTGGTGTACATATACTTGCCTTCCACATAATCTTGTGTACACTACATGTTTGAGGAATCTAGTCCATGTTATGAGGTTTCATATTTTGTTACTCACTTTGCTAGGGTGACGAAACTTTCTTTGGATTTCAACTTGATGAATCTTGGTCACATCAATCTTTCTAGAATTATGTTGTGAAAAGGTGAATTGGACTAGAAGTGGATTTCATTCAAAGACAATGGTTCAAATCACTAGCTCGAGGTTGAAGTGCTCAATTTGAAAAGACAAGGCTGGATGCAGCTCTCAAGTGGATACATTGATCAAGTATGGCATGGGTCAAAGTGATGAAGCTCAAGTGCATCAATAGTATTTGTATTTGATCTTGAGTATAGGTATGCCGTACTATCAAGAGGGATGCATCACAAGTAGTCTTGAAATTGTCTAAGTGCTCAAGGAATCCATGTGAGTTGTTGAGAGACACAAAACCCTCACGTGCACATTCATAGGTTTTGCCAGGGCAAAACCGGTGCCACCGATTTTGGGAAACCGGTGGCACCGGTTTTGTGTCAGGATGCTCCAACGGCTAGTTAGTTTGAATTTCGGTGGCACCGGTTTTCACTTGGTTCCCAAGGGCTAGTTTTTGGGGAGTGGAGTATTTATACCCCACGACCCCTCCTGAGGTTGCTTTAGTGCTTCCCTGCTCTTCCTTGCTAAGCCAAAGCCATTCTTGCTCTCCCCAACCCCTCTTTGTGAGGTTGCTTGACATTGTGAGATCTTTTGTGTTGGGTAGTAGAGAGAGCAGCCATTGTGAGAAGTTTGAGAGCACAAAAGCACCTTGAGCACTGCTGGACTTCAAAGCCTGTGTGATTCATTTGTTACTCTTGGAGCCTTGCTCCTAGACGGCTAGGTGTTGCCCGTGAGCCACCAAGGTGTGGTGAGCTGCGGGAAAGTTTGTGCAGGTCGTGCTTCACCTCCGAAAGGGAAGAAGCTAACTAGTGGGAGGAGGAAATAGCTTGACCTAGTGTGGTCACATAAGCTTCCTCAACGGAGAGTAGGATTCTCTGTGCCTTAGTGGCTGCTTGGTGCAAGCAGTGAATCCGAACTTCGGGAAAACAAATTTTGTGTCTCCCCGCTGGTTTGAGCTTCTTTGTGCTTATATTGTTAATTGGTGAAATTGCTCGATATTGTCGTATCTGTGTTTTTGAGTGCAGAGACTTGGAGATATACCTTAGAAAGATATTTCAATCATCATCTCTAAGTTTTGTTTGATTCCGAGCTCCCTAGCATATTCAATCTAACTTGGGGGTTCACTGCCAGGGCAAAACCAGTGGCACGGGTTTTGCAAAGCCGGTGGTACCGGTTTTGGTGGCAGTGTGCTATATCCGCTGAGCTAGGAGTGCAATTCTTTTATTTGGAGATTCTAAAGATCCTTTTAGAAATTCATTTATTGAATCTCTAAAAGTGATATTTGGAATATCCAATTGTTGCTAATAAATTTGTTTTAAGTGGCAATAATTTCAGGTCTCGCCTATTCACCCCCCTCTAGGCGACATCAAGATCCTTTCAACAATATGATTTGGAAAGATGATATGCTGGTGATTGGTAGCCATTAGGAACAACATATCATGAGTTGCTTGGATTTCATGCCCTATTTTTTGAGAAAGGACTTACTTAGAAAAGTGTGTAGTTGACACTACTAAGGCCCTGTTCGGCACAACCTCTGTGATATTCCACACCAAAAATGCCATATGGCATAATTTTGTAACAATTTATTACTAAGCAGAAGCTGACTAGTATGCACTAACAATCAGACCGCCCCAATTAATCCGGCTTAAGAGCATGGGACCACTATCACAGCAGTGCTCCACGCCCTTAAACCGAGTTAATCGTGCAATCCGTCGGATACCTTCCCGATTGAACCACCTTTTTCTCTCGACCGAAACGAAATAGCAGCAGTCCCACTCGACGATGGGCTCAGGCAGTACAACTCATCACAACTTTTACAACACAAGGTTCACATAGATAATTATACAAATACAGTGTATATGTTTTATCTTATTACAAACCAGAGTTATATACAGCAGAAGTCTACACGTCGCAACAAAAGACATCGCGCAGAGCCCTCGCACAACATCAATCACCGCGGCCTGAGTCAGACTCAGACGGCACCCGCTCCACGGTCCAACCATCAGGCAACACGCACGGCCAAGTCAAGGCAGCCACGGGATCATAGCCATCACAATCTGCAATAAAATTTAGCCACAAGCAAGGCTGGGTACTAATTACTCAGCAAGACTTACCCGGCAAGGATAAATTCTAGACATGCAAGGCTTTTTGGCTCTGGGGTTTGTTTTGCCAAAAGCATATACAACTTGAGCCTATTTTCAATATTTTAGCCAAATTTTAAGTGTGACTAACCATTACTAAGTTTGCCAAACTATCCAATAGCAATCAATGGGACATTCAATAGATTAACATCATTTCCCCATTTCTCGACTAACCACACCTCTACTCATTTGGCCCAAGCACACTGATGTGTGACGAGAGATCAAGCAGCTTCATGTAACCGCGAAGGATGGACAACTCGAGTTGATTTTTAACCATGCGTGGGACAACCTAATCGCATGACCCGCGAGAGACACCTAGGACCTCACGGGGCAACCGTTCCCATCTCTCCCTGCCGTCTGCCATCAGAGCCCACACCACCCGAGTGCACGCCCCAACGGACCCCAGGTGCCCCAGGCAAACCTGTGCCGCGGCCACTGCTACACTCGCCATCAACCCCTCGCCCAATGGAGTGGAAGTGTCCGTCAGACGTCAGTTTGCATCAAGTACTAGGTTTACCAGTTTACCATATTTCCCGGCATACGATTAGTACCTTCAAAAGCTTGACCAACTGACCACACCCTCAATGCCTTAGTCCAAAATCCTCTGTGCAAGCGGGACATTCACCCAATCATAAACATCGCACAAGCCCCGCTTGCCGATCATCATTAACCGAAATAAAGTAAACTCCTATATCTCGCGGTGACAAGGCAATCACTCGACTTCTACCGGCTCTAATTAAGCATAGCATTCTATTCGCCCTACACATACTAGTCGTAGGACATAGGTACCTAGGAATCATGCAACTACGGTTTCAACCAACTCCTCAAAACTTAAATGCACAAAATTAAGGCACAAGCAAGGAGTTAGTTTAAACTGGGTCATGCTCCGGGGCTTGCCTTCTTGAGCCGCTACGGCCTTGGGCCCCTCCGGACTTTGGTCCGGGTCTTGTGCAGTCGTCAAGTTCAGCTCAGCAACGGCGGGGTCACTCTCGGACTCAACTTCAACCTTAGCGGCACACTGACTTTAATGCGGCGCCAGCCCCCGAGTGTGAGTGCTGTTAGAGCCTTAGCGGCACGCCACTTGGCCTGCAGTGTCGGCTCCCGAGTGGTTCGGGGCCAATCGAGCCCGAGAGGCACACTGACTTTAATGCGGCGTCAGCCCCCGAGTCCGGGTGCTGGTCGAGCCTTAGCGGCACGCCAACTTCTTCGTCCTGCCCGAGTGCTCGGGCCCCTTTTTTACCGTTGACGCCCGGCGCGTAACGGAAGGCGGAAACGTCCAACGGCTCTTTTTACCGTTACGCCCGCGTCCGTTAATCGCGCCATCTCGCGGTAATTTCGGGCATCGAGGCGCGCTATAAAGGGCGAGGGTTAGGTCTGGAGAGGAAATCTCCCCGTTTCCAGATCCATTCTCCCCTTTCTTCGTTCTTCATCCCGCCGCCACCAGAGCTCCTTCTGCTCATAGATCCGTTCCGCGGTCTTAGCCACCACGGGGAGTGTAGTCTCGTTGATGCGAACGAAGACCCCTGCTCTTAGATCCATGGCGCCAAAGAAGAAGGTCACTGGTGTCCCCACGTCGAGCAAGGTTCCCTCCTCCGGCGCCGTATGGGCGCGGGGGAAGGTAACCACGAAGATGCTGGAGGAGATGGTGGAGCGGAGCATCCTCCCGCCTCAGGCCGTGGCGGAGTGGCGGCCGAGCGCCGGGGAGGATTTCCCGTCGGAGAACTCCGGCGAGCTGGTCCTGTTCAAGCCGTTCTTTGAGGCGGGACTTGGCTTGCCGACGGGGGCCTTCTTCCGAGGTTTGCTTCACTTCTATGGGATCGAGGCCATCAACCTCAACCCCAACTCCATCATGGCGATCTCTGTTTTTATTCATCTCTGTGAGGCCTATCTGGGGATCTCTCCCCATTTCGACCTGTGGAGATACTTGTATTGGCTGAAGCCCCAGCCAAGCGAGGAAAAGATGGTGGTAGTGGGAGGCGCCGGGTTCATGCTGCGTCAAGGGCGGAAGGACGAATACTTCGACATCGCCCTCAACACCTCCAACAAGGGCTGGAAAGCCGAGTGGTTCTACGTTGGGAACCACGCGCCGGCGATCCCCTGCCACACTGGAGAGCGGCCGAAGGTCAGGGACTGCTGGAACGATCTCCCTGATGCTTCCCAGATGCAGGAGGTGGATGAGCTCCTTGCGCTGATCAAGGAGCTGAAGGACGTCGGGCACCTGACGGCGATTGGTATCGCCTGCAACTTTAGCAGGCGGCTGATTCAACCGATCCAGGAGCGGAAGCACCCGGGCTATGAGTACTCGGGCCGGGATGATCCCACCAGGGGTGCCATCCGAACCGTAGGCAAGGAGGAGATGAAGGCGCATGTGGGCGGGTTCTTCCTCGGCCACGTGTCGGAGAAGCACCAGCCGCGCCCCTTTTCCTTGAAGAGGCCTGCTCCACCGGTGAGTTCCTGTTCCGAGTGCTTTTCTTGCTGTAGTGGAGGCGAGCGGCTTCCTTGGCGTTTGCCATCTTGTTCACCCGACCAAAGAACTCGCCTGAAGTCTTTGGCATGTCCTCGCAGAGGCGCTCGAAGACGACGGAGTCGGCGAGGCCGTCGAGGAAGTAGTTGATGATCTCGGACTCGGAGCAGCCGGGAACCAGGTTGCGATTCTCCATGTAGCGGTCGGTGTAGTCGCGGAGGCTCTCCCCGCGATTTTGCTTCACCTTGCCCAGATCCCACTTGCCCAGATCCCACGCTGTGCCTGGCCGCATGGAGCTGCCTTGGAAGTAGCTCTTGAACTGGCGGCAGAGAGTGTCCCAGTTGTCGATGGAGCCGGGCTCGAGGCTGTGGAGCCAGCTCAGCCCCACCTTGGTCATGGCGACGGGGAAGTAGGCGCACATGGAGTCGTGGTCGCCGTTCACCGCGCGGATGGCGATGCTGTACGTCCGTAGCCACATCGTCGGGTTCGTCTTCCCATCGTATCTTTCTATGCCTGTAGGTTTGAAATTAGCAGGCATTCGAATAGATCTTACTCGGGCAATGAACGCCGGGAAACCGTCGCAGTCGTTGAGGTTCTCCATGTCCACGTGTCCTGAGTCGGCGGAGTAGTCTTCAGGGGTGCGAGCCCGCGGCGGCCTGTCTTGTCCGAGTGGAGGGCCGTACTTGCGGTCGAACTCGCGGCGGCGCGCGGCCTCGTTGGTGTCGAGTTCTCGGCGTAGGCGGGTGTCGCGGTCCAGCCCCGGGGCGCCGTGTTCGCGATTGTACTCGGCGCGCCGTCGGAGCTCCTCCTCGTCCCTTCGCCGGTGGCGGTCGTCGAGGTTCCTGCGGAGGTCGCGGTTGCGGAGTTGTTCGCGGAGGTCTGGCTGGTCGACCACGTCGTGATTGACTTCTCGGCGGCTGGCCGACTTGCAGTGGCGAGATGAGGAGGCAGGAGCCTTTTGGGCATTGATCATGCCCGCGGCCGCAGTCAGCCTGGTCTTGATCCGGTTGAGCTCCGGGGTTTCCGGGATCCCTTCCAGTTCAAGGTGTGCGGCGGCGAGGTTGGCTGACGGGGTGGCGTAGACGCCCACGCCGCCGACTTCTTGGATGAAGTCGTCGTGGAGGTTACGCATGGTCCTGGGGTTTCGGCGTTCTCGCCGCGCGTCGCGGCGTCGTTGCTTCTCACCATTGCGCCCGATCCTGGCGTCACGGTGCGCTTGATCCTCTCCTTGGACCGTTGGCTCATCGGCGGATATGTCGGAGACGAACGTCTCCCGCTTGGCAGGCACGATCCTCTTATTGGGAGGGAGGACACGTGTCACCCGCGGGAAAGTCGGAGTTAGTTCCGGTTCAGGCGGAGTCGGCGTATCCTGAGGATGAGGGTGTTGCGTTGCCGCAACGTCCGGAGCAGATCCGATCTGGATGGCCGTGACGGGATCAACCGCCCTGATCGCATCTGGGGAGTGGTCGGCGCTCAGCCGTTCGCCGAGTGCTTCTTGGTAGACGGCCCCGCTGTTCCTGAGTCCCAACGGGAATCATGTCGCCGAGGCGATGCCCTGGTGAGCAGATTCGGCGAGGTCGATGCATTCGCCGATGGAGGCGATGGCGTGGTCCATGTCCGCCTCGAATTGGCGTTGGCGTGCGGCCCATCGGCGCCTTCGCTCCTCGGGCGTCTGCTGCACCCTGCGCGGCGGAGGCGGAGTGGATGATGCAGTCGGCGGTGTGGGAGGAAACGTGTTCCCCTCGGATGGCGGGAGAACGATGTTGGCCGTCGCGATCGCCGAGTCGTTGGCGATGGTTGGCGACGGAGTGGTGATGGTGACGATCCCGTCTGGCGTAGCGTCGAGTCGCGGCGCTGTCTCCTCCGGGGTGGCATCACGGGTGAAGGAGAGCTCTCCCTCGGGTCCGGCGGTGAAGACCATGGATCCGAAGAAGAACATGGCCCCCTCAGCGATGGAAATCTTCACGGATGCCGGCGTGATGACGGCGGAAGTGGATGCCATCGAGCTTGCAGATTGATCTCGTCGATCAACCCCTACCTGGCGCGCCAACTATTGGATTTATGGACCCGGCAGTCCACACAGGGTAGCCTACATGGTTGATTTGTTGGGGGACAGATCGAGGATCATAAGACGATGGTAACACAAGACGCAAGGATTGAACAGGTTCGGGCCGTCAAGATGACGTAATACTCTACGTCCTGTGTTGGGTGTATGGATTGATGTGTATGAAGTTCCTGAAGGATCTCCGTAGTTGGGTTCTGTCCTAGGTTGAAGGAATGCGTGGGTTGTAATCTGTTCTGGAGGGGGGTCTCAAGGCACCTTATATAGTCCGGCTGCCTTGAGTTACAAGTCGGCTAGAGATCATAACCTACCGAAATACAAGGATCTGATCCTATAACGATTACAGATATCTTTCTCTAGAATTTCGGCTAGTTTATCTTGATCTCCGAGCTTCTTGCGGGATACGCCGTCTTCTTCCTTGCCGCGCGCGTCGCTGTGCTCGTCCGGTTCATCCGACTGGTGGGCCTTCCGACTGGTGGGCCACCCAGTCTGACAAACCAGCCCGACAGCACTCGGATTGGGCCGCCCCCTGCTGGTTGGGCCAATCCGCCCTCTGGGTACCCCTGGGGGTCTACCCCCGACAACTAGGGGTATATATACAATATCCATGAAATAATTTACACCATCCTTGCAGCAGAACAAAAGTCTACCATAAGTCCAAGGATTTCATTCATGGACACAAAAGAAAACCATCTCCTACAACACTATCTAGTCAGAGTCCACAGGGTAAAGCTCCTCCAGATCTTCCTCGTCGTCGAACCCATCATCTCCACCGTTAGGAGGTGGTGCCTGGTTCACTGAGCCTTCTCCATCTGACATGGCAGGATCATTCAGCTGAACTGGTAGGCCCGAAACGGTATCCAAGCCGGACTCACCCTGCACGGGCAGCTCGGGAGGCACAGGTGCTGGGGGAGGATTCTGCAGTTCGGCAATCACCTCTTGAGCCTCATTCATGTCGTCCTCCAAATGAGCCACTATCTCATGTTGCTCAACTAACTCCTCGTTGAGATTGTGGACTTGGTGCTCCAAATCCCTCACTTGATCAGCGAGAGCTTGAGCTGCTACAGCCACTGAACGGTTCTGGTAATTGAGCATTTCTATGAGATCAGCAGATGCTCTCCCATAGTCAATCAAAGCAATGGTGGTAGGGTACTGAACTGTGGCCCTGCTATCCCACCACAAAATAGCATTCCCGGGTAGTGGTGGAAACAAGGCGGCAGGCGTGTGGTGGAGTTGCATTTGGTGCTGTTGTCCAAACTGCAACAAAGCCTGTTGTGCCACCATTTCACAACCGGGCAAAAAGGAATGGGACCGGGTTGTCACCACCAAGTCTTCCTGCATTACTCCCGGTGTGCTTGGAATGGTGATTGTGACTTCAAATTGCATCACGTTCCACTCGTGGTGAGGTACTCCCACGTAACGGGGTGGCTCGGCGTATCCGCACCGTTGCGCGGTTTCCCATAGAAGTACGGGAAATCCCCCCAAATGGAGGCAAGTGGAGTGGTAGTGCCCTTGGTCGTCGATGTGCATGGTACGGTTGCTCGGACCAGCCATCTGAAAGCAAGCAACAACCAGGACAAATTTAAGTACAAGGTACCAAACCCATCAAATACTTAAGTATAGACAGACCCGATACACAGACAAAACCAACATGACGCTCGAGCGCTAGTGTCAGAAACTTTCAAATTTTTAACATGGCTAAATAAAGGAAGCTGAAACATCCTTTTCAACTCAAGCTTTTGCAGTTGAATGATTTGGTTGGTCGAAAATTTTTTATATCCGTAGGGAGGTCTAAAGGACGATCTAAAAGGGCCTCGAGTGAGTGCATAATTTATTGTTATCTCTAAACCCCCACTTTAGATTAATCCCTTAACCCACAATTCTTGTGTCTGTGCATGATTATGATGCATGAATGATCGACCTAGTCGTCCTCACAAAAGAAACAATTGTCAAGTAACCTTGGACTTACGGAGTAAGTCATCGGTGGCACATATATACGTCTCTCCCTATAATAATTAGCCGGAAATCTAACGAGCACACAACCTATGGTCTCGTAGTTAGTGTACCTGCAGAAATTATTCATTACTGAATCGTTTGTGCCAGCACTCACAAACAGCTCCCATGTACCTCACGCCACATGGGTGACGCATATGCGGTTACCCACATATGATGACCACACTCTGTTGTCCACTATAGAAGCAACAGTTCAACCAATAAATTAAAGCATTAAAGTCATTATAACACCGTGAAAGTATTATATTGACTGCACCCCAAGTAAGCCACTGCTTGGGGAACAGCGTCCAGTATTCACACCCTCTGGCAATGGGCGACCATTACTTACCTGGTGTCGTCGGTACAGAATAGTACATGCTGGAAGTTAGTCATATACATAATATGCCACCTAAGCATACCCATAATTCTCCCTAGGGCTCACGTTCTATTCTTTTCAGACCCTAGCGCAACCAACGAGATCCTAAGTCCAGTTTAAGTTGTGCACATCAAGAAAATATTTTTAAGATTCGTTGTACCACCCGCTGCCTATTTTTCGGCTCTGATACCAGCTGTGGCAGACCGCCCCAATTAATCCGGCTTAAGAGCGTGAGACCACTATCACAGCAGTGCTCCACGCCCTTAAACCGAGTTAATCGTGCAACCCGTCGGATACCTTCCCGATTTAACCACCTTTTTCTCTCGACCGAAACGAAATAGCAGCAGTCCCACTCGACGATGGGCTCAGGAAGTACAACTCATCACAACTTTTACAACACAAGGTTCACATAGATAATTATACAAATACAATGTATATGTTTTATCTTATTACAAACCAGAGTTATATACAGCGGAAGTCTACACGTCGCAACAAAAAACATCGCGCAGACGTCAGTTTGCATCAAGTACTAGGTTTTCCAGTTTACCATATTTCCCAGCATACGATTAGTACCTTCAAAAGCTTGACCAACTGACCACACCCTCAATGCCTTAGTCCAAAATCCTCTGTGCAAGCGGGACATTCACCCAATCATGAACATCGCACAAGCCCCGCTTGCCGATCATCATTAACCGAAATAAAGTAAACTCCTATATCTCGCGAGTGACAAGGCAATCACTCGACTTCTACCGGCTCTAATTAAGCATAGCATTCTATTCGCCCTACACATACTAGTCGTAGGACATAGGTACCTAGGAATCATGCAACTACGGTTTCAACCAACTCCTCAAAACTTAAATGCACAAAATTAAGGCACAAGCAAGGAGTTAGTTTAAACTGGGTCATGCTCCGGGGCTTGCCTTCTTGAGCCGCTACGGCCTTGGGCCCCTCCGGACTTTGGTCCGGGTCTTGTGCAGTCGTCAAGTTCAGCTCAGCAACAGCGGGTCACTCTCGGACTCAACTTCAACCTCGTACACGCCGTCAACGATGGGGTGATCTACACGAAATGCAAAAGTATGCATAAGATGCATGAATGCAGGAGCAATCATTACCAAAAATAATTACACAACTTGCACCACTAGTCTATCATGCATGGAGCACAACAATTAAGAGAAGCATCATGCACAGAAACCGGTCTGACCGGTTAGACCGGTCTGGCACGGGCCAGCTCAAAAATTCTTATGACCGACTTAACTACTTCTAAATCTACTCAAAAACATGAATAGGTTTGGCCATTAGGTGATTACTCAGCCCTACCAATCATTTTAGAATTACCAAAAAGGGTTTTGGCATTTTTAACTCATGCCTAGAATTTAGGAAACAAGGGATACACTTGCTAGCACACCATTGTGCACGAAGCAATGTAGCAAATGGACAAAAATCTGCACACAAGTCTTAGAATTTCATAGGGAAAACTCCCCCTAAAATCATGAGTTTTCTTAGCCAATAACTACCTAACTCTACTCCCCTACTCCTAACCCAACCATCAAAGGTGGCTTTTGCTCCCTTAGCTTATGTATAGGATTTACAAGGCAATGATTGTATATAGGTCCTAAAAACCTTTACAAATCCTCTTTTCTTTTCCAACTACTTACTCTTGGGCTCTTTTGCTTGCTCTCCCTCGAGACAGACCCAGCTCTGCTCGGAGGAGCTCCTGGCCGGCCGAGAAAACGCCGAGTTCCCGGCGAGGGAGATTGTGGGGAAGGATGGGAGAGGCTTTGGGGCGTCGAGGGCGAGGTGAGGAGGTTGAGGGCCCGGAGAATCATGGAATGAACACGTGAGGGGGAAAAACTCGACCGTGGAGTGACTGAGCTCAGGAACGGGAAGGACGGGAGTGGTTGAATCGGTCCTCCGCTTGCGGACGTGGCGCGACACCGAGCTCTCCACCACACGAATTGCACAAGGGAGCGCGGACACGCGTCCCAAGCGGCACGAACGCCCGTACTGCCGCCGGGAAGGCCCTTGCCGGCGAGGTGGTTGGCGACCGACTGTTGCGGTGGTGGGGTAAAACACCCACCGCAACAGTCCGTGGTGTCAAGATTACTGTGCCGATGAAGTTCAAATCCAAGCCTCGCGGGCCATCGACTGTTGCGGTGGTGGCAGGCATACAGCACCGCAACAGTTGGTCGTTGATAACACCGCAATAGTCTCTCAATCCAGAGATGAATTCCACTGTTTAACTCGGATCACCGACTGTTGCGGTCGTGCTTTTGGAATAGGACCGCAACATCTGGTGGTTTGGGTATAGATTATAGGTAAATCAACCATGAAAAGTTGCGGTGGTGCACAACTGAGGATCCACCGCAATAGTCCGTCAATCCAGAGAGCATTTTAGAATAATGCCTGGGTGACCGACTGTTGCGGTGGCCATTCCCCTGGCACCGCAACTTCCTTAGGTAACTGTATTTGCACTTTTCGGGTTGGTTTTGATTTAAACTTTGCTAAACTAAGCCTAGTTCCTTATGATGGTTAAATTTGGTCATACATATACGCATATGCACAAACAAACACTATGATTATGAGATGATGCATGCCATTATTAATTTAATTAAGTTCGTTATGGTTCTTAATTATGATAGTGACACCAGGAGTGTCACAATTTGTACCCCTCCTGCCCCCTCCTTTCATCTCTCTCTGACCTAATTCGAACTGAAGCTTACTCCCTCCTTGCTTCCAAGTGAGATTCGGTGAGGGATTGAGGAAAGGTCAAGAGATTATGCTTATGAGCTGATTCCCCATTCATTGAGCACCTTGTTCATCGTCAAGCTGGTGATTCAAGCATTTATTACTCTTGGAGCTCCAAGCTCCTAGACGGCTAGGCATCGCCCAAGAGTGACCAAGCTGTTGTGGTTGTCTTGGAAAGTTTGTATTACCCCTGCAGATTGAGTAAGTTCTCTATTCGACCTCCGAGTTGGTGGAGAAGAGAAAAGTGGTTTGGTGGATAAACCCACCCTTCGTGAGTTTCTCAATGGAGAGTAGGTTCTAGGTGTGGAACTGAACTTCGGTAAATAAATCCCTGTGTCTCCTTGTGTTTGTTGCTTGTTCTTGTGCTACTTGTTGCTACTTGTGTTATACTCTAGGGTTTGGTCCCGATCTGTCTACTGAGAAGGTTTCTGCTGCAAGTGACACTTGAATTGAGCACCCCAAGGTTGTACGGTAATTCGGCGATTCAATTTCTGTTGAGGTTTGATCTGTGATAGTTCAATTCACTAATATCTTCGGACTCTTCAGAGAAATCTTCGGAGTCTCCGGAAATCTTCGGAGTCTCCGGACATTTCTTCGGAGTCTCTGCATTTTTTGACTGATGGTTGTTTTAGTGAAAAATTTTTAGTTTCAACTATTCACCTCCCCTCTAGTTGACATCCTAGATCCTTTCACAGAACCCAAAAAGGCACAAATGGAATTGAGATCTTATAGATCAGACTGTAAAAAAGAGCCGCTAGATCAAAGGCACCCCTCAGCCAACCTTGGAGAGACTCCACACTGCGCAATCCATGCTCAGCTTGCATCAAGATAATATTGTCTACTTCATGGCTAAGATCCACTACATCAGTGATACCAAAGCACGGGCGCTTGCTATCGATGTGAAAAAGAAGACACTACAAAGAGTTGCCGAGTTTGATGCACCAAGAATCCTCGGCATGAATTTCGCCTTTATTTGCAACAACATATCTGAACATCTGCACATGACTCCAGGTGATTTTTACTAGCATGTGTGATTACTTGCACAGAGTTGCCCATGTCAATGTTGCTTCTCACCCGTATGTATCTAGTTACTGCCCTATTTTTTTTATAAGTCACCGGGGGGGGAGAAGGGACGAAAAGTCCCCACCTGAATTCCATTAAACCACAGATGTCGGGCTAGCCGGTGATGGTTTTGGTGCAAAGCACCTTACAAGTATTGGTCCGCTAAACGGACAGAATGGTACAAACTCAGGGGAGAGAGGGAACAACATGGTACACCACCATACACAGGGCTCACAAACAAATCAAAGACAAGCGTGACACAATTGAAGGCAACCATCGATCGTCAATTTGTGTCACTACCGAACAACATACTCGCCGATTACACCGTGGTCGTTGCACCCTGCATCACCTTTCATAGCTACGCCGCCCCGCTGTTGCCCTCCATCTGAGTGACCCAACGGAATGGGGACTTAAGGTGGCGAAGGATGCACAAGCCAAAGCTCACCGAAGACGACGATCTCCCTTGAAGCCAATGAGGACACCTACAGCACATCCGGGCTCCATGTACCATCATCCAGCGCCATCCAAGGGGAGGAATCCTTGAAGGGAATGACAGTAGCGGTGGAAATACCACCCGACATTTGATTTTCTGCCACCACCAACAGAAGCGTGTCGACAAAGCAGAGGCGGTGGAGGAGAACCCTCACCGAACCACAACACCAGCCAACCACCAATGCCATCCTTACCCAAGAAGAGTAAGGAGGAAGAAGAAGGCACAAAGCGGCAGGGCACACAACCATCAAACCTCCATAGACGACGCCTACAGGTAGGAAGCGACAATGGAGATGCCGTCACTGTCTGTCCGGGAGAACCGGAGCAGGGTTTTCACCTGGAGGTCCCCAGGTTCAGGGGGTCAGGGGAGCATGACGACGCCTTTAGGAAGGAAAATGACGCCAGGAGGCGCCACCGCTGCCTGCCCAGAGAATCGGGCATGGCTTTCACCAGGAGCTATCTAGCCCCGACCCACTGCGAACACTGGGACAATGCCGTTGCACTGACATTGTTGCAGGCGTCATCCATGGGTGCCACCACCTCTGGTAGCTAGAGTAGCCAGCCACAGCATTGAGCTACCGACCACCGCTACCCTCGGGCAACAGGAGCAGCCGGCCACAGTAGCTAGCCGCCTTTGCTACCCGCTGCCCCCCTTGGAACACCGTGGCGCAGAGGAGCACGGTCACGCCCCTGCACCGCCCTGGCGACCACGGACTCGCCGCGGGACAGAGGTGGTCGAGCCACCCCGACGGACATTCCAGCCGCCGGAGGAGAGCTCCGGTGAGGCCTTTGTCTGCCAACATGGGTGCTGGTCCCCGCGGCCGCCCCCGAGTGGATCTGTCGTGGAATCGCCTCATGGACTCGAGGGCACCAGATCCGAGCAACTAGGCGGTGGATCTCTCCGCTCCCAGCCCAGGGACGGTCGCCGCCGCCGGGAGCTGCCACACCATCATGGAGAGAAGATGGGGTGGGATAAAGGGCGGGGGACTCCAAGGCGAGGGAGATGTGCCCGCCACCGCCCTCATCGCGTCCAAGCGGACTTCCACTGGCGGGCTCCGGCAGCGGCAAGGCGGGGAGAGGAGTGAGCGACAGCGAGACGCGTGGGGGTGCGCCGCCGCCCGAGTCGCCCGTTGGGGNGGGGGATCCTGGTTTTAACTCTGTTACTGTCCTATTAGATGTTTGCCATGTGTGTCTTTTTTTTAATAATGTGCCAACTGAATGATGAGGCTTGTCAACTGTTTAAGGATAGTATATAAGACTTGGGTCATATTTGAGTTGGGGGCTATTCGTTGGAAAGTTTTGAGATTTAGTTCTAATTCAGATTAATCCTAAAACTTTACAATGATATACTCTCTTCCAAACAGCCCTCTAAAGCCGCTCTCTAGATAAGGGGCAAGCAAGGTTCCCAGACGAATTGGAGATTTCGGTAGGAATTTGTGATTGTACTGGTAATTTGAGATTTAAGTTGAAATTTGCTGATTAACATACTGTATAGGCAGAACTAAACCCTGTACAGTGCTGGTACATAAAAAATTTTGAAACTGAGTTTGGAGATCAAAAGTTGTCTGTGGCAATACTCATGAAGGATATGGATGGTGGAAATGAAAATAACAACGATATGCTTTGACAGAAATAGATCATTGCCTGTGTTATCTCGTTCTAGAGCTAGGATTGGCTGATAGTTTCTCTCCAAAATATTAGCAGTGATTTTGGTTGGTTGGGATGGGATGTGAATCTGCTATTTAGTTGTTTCTAAAGTATGTTTTTTCCTTCTTACTAAATGTCATCTCTTTTGCTATGTGCAGCTACCCTGAAACGACCGGGTATGCCGATGGGGCAACCCTATCTCAAGAAGCGGACCGGAATCATGGATGGTGAACAAAAGCACCAGGATTCTGAGGTGGAAGGAACTAGTGTGAGAGGTCTAGATCAGGACAACATGGACATTGACTAAGTAGAAGATGGCCAGATTTGTATGGTTTGTAAGAGTCTTGTTTGTTAAGGCTATGGCTCAGTTGCCAGGGCAGTTGTTATCTATTCAAACTAAGTCATAGTAATGCTGATTGATCTCTTTTATAGTGCAGTCCCATGCATTGTTTTATCAGTTATTATGTCCATTATTCAAGCTATATTATCACATTTCATCCACTTGTGTGGTTCGTCAGAAGATGTCAATTCTTTCCTTGTTCACGGTGGATCTGTACCATCTTCAGTTTCTCTCATACTTTGGAGCTTGCTGATGCTGCATTTTTAGATGTCTGTGAGAGTATGCTGATGTGGCAAACCTATCTCAAATGCTCAGAAGTCTGGATGGCCGAATGGTCAGTAGATCACGCTGATATGTGTGCTTCCCTTGGCTACATGAGGAACCCTCGGCAGAACCGCGTGAGTTTCACCACCGATCTGTGCGGCAGGGTATCCGGATATCTGCATTTTCTGCTCAAGAAACTGAAAGATGTTCATCTTTGCAGAGATCTAGCGTCAAGGGTACAGATGATTGCATGTACTCCCCTCTCCTACGGCACACAAACACACACTGAGACATGTACACACAAGCCCAATCACTCCTCTTAACTTTGCACTACCAAATAAATTTGTTCATGTTTATTTGTCCCTTCAGAATTGCGTCGATGAGGTTCTTCGCAGCGAGCTCTTGGTCGGGAGGACCAGCGCTGCCACTTCCAGTTTCAGCTGCAAAAGAGGTTTTTATAAGACATTGATGCTCAAAAGCAAACAAAGCACCAGACATATGCATGGTTCAGGTCAGTTTTATTAGGTACCTCTTTGCACTGCTTCTTGAGCTTCAAGTTCTCATCCACCAGCCGGCGAACCTCTTTCTCCAGATTTTCAACGTATGCCTGCACACGAACAACAAACCAATTAGTAAAAATTGACCTATCAACTTGTGGAATCAGAATATGCAGGCATTTCATTTTCAGGTGTACTAATTCTTTGCTGTTTTCTACTGAAAAAATGCGATGTTTCAGTTAAAAAGGTGCACTTCAGTTATGGTCAAAGGAAATACTAGATGAATTGAGGTGCTGTTTGTAACTGACCTCAGTTTTGATCAAATTATGAGTATGTTTAATATTTACTTTATTTAGACCACATAAGCATTACTATGAGAGACTGAATTCTATCTATAAAGTCTTATACATCTCGTAAGCCTACGAGGAAGACATAAACAACTGCAGTAGTGGTTGGTTTGTTGTAGTCTCGAAGTTTCTAGGCTTCTAGCTATATTCTAGTTCATGACAAACTATCACTAGTTGGACACTTATTTTCTTCTTGCAACTTGCACAATTTTAGCATTTTTTGGTCTCTAGTGTTCAGCAGAGATAAGGCACTTCTACATGTCACATCCAAAAGGGAAATGCAAAAAACTAATCACAGGCTTTCCAATTTAATAGACAGGGAGATGCCATGATCATTGTCAGGAATCTTCTAGAGTATTTTGCAGAAGTGTACTCGTGTCGTTCTGTGAGCCCTTGATGCTTACATTTTCAACTCTTTATTGGAGCAATTCGTACTTAGAAGACTTGGAGCAGGTACAACTGAAGTCACTGTTAGCTTTCTTGGGAATTTTCTACTGAAGAAGCATGATAGAGTTGTAACCCCCCAACTTGGTCTAGAAACTAATCACAGGCTTTATTATGAAGTACATAAATCGATTTGGCGGCACTCAAAGAAGAGATATACATGTTTAGTCCATGTTGACTGCTAGGAAATTGTTGGCACGAACTCAATGCTTGATGCAAGAGCCACCACATTCAGTTACTTAATATTGTAAACACTTAACCCATCACTTGTCACTAGTCATTGCCCCTCCAAAGTTTCACTATATACTAGTATAATGTATTGATACGTATAAGGTTGTCCCGGATGAGGACGGATAGCGAGCTGTAATGCTCTAGTATCATATTATTAGTACTTTATTTGGTGATAAGGACCAAATGCTTTAGGCTTGAAAAGGTGTTGTCAAAACACCGAGGGTTGCAAGGATAGACTTTGGAGATCTTCTGCCGATACGCAATTTGTTCAGAATACTTGATGGATTTGAATGTTTGGATGCTATTTGATTTGGCCATGCATATAAACACCACGCACGCTGCATAACTGCTAAGAAACTCACAATATTGAGAAAATATATGTGTCTGTGCTAAAATACTTGGATATACGCATCAATACATGCCAATTATAGTGCAGCGTATTTACGTGAACAGATACGTATAGATGGTTGTATACTGACCCTCTTCCTGGCCCTGGAGCGTAGCGCGGACTCCCGGTTCCTCATCATCCTGATGGACCTCCGGTCGTCGCCGCTGCCGCCGCTGATCTGCTGCACCTCCATGTCGACCTCGTCGCCGGCGAACCCGGCGAGCGAGACGGGCGTGGAGGGCAGCGCGTGGCCGGCGATGACGACGGCGCCGTCGTCGTCGTCCTGCAGCGTGGAGATGGAGAAGAGGGAGCTGCAGCCGCTAACGAAGCTCAGCTGCGGGCTGTCCGGCTCCCTCCACGCCGCCGCCGCCGCCGCCGCGGCGTGCACCGCCATCTGGTAGTGGTGGTAGTTGGCTGCCATGATCGGTCGACGACGATATCGAATCGAACGAACTGGATAAGCAGACCGGACAAGAGCAACAAGCACCAATAACACTACACTGCACACCACCAAGCTTAAGCTCCGTATTCGCTATCTATTAGTGCTCTCAACTTTTTAGCCGCTGCTCTTGCTTGGATACTGGGGTGCAGCTCAGCAAGCTTTAGCAGCACCTCTACTAGTACTGATCGAGCTAATAACTTTGCAACCGGTACGGTGAGATATTTTCATTCATGGCTCTGTAGGACTTATATATATAGCTGCGGCATGTGGTGGTGGTGATGCTGATGCAGGCTGTGTCGTATGCCTGCATGCTTAGCTTTTGCTTCCCTCCCCATAGGCTAATCGATTAAATTTTTTTATTCCATCTAATCGCCTTTTGGAAGCAGTTGATTAAACCCACTTAGATCGGGAGACAGATATTTACATTGCCTGGTTTTTAATTGCTTAATGTACGTTGAGTTTATGACTAGATGCTGCTAGCTCCTGAATGCCGGGCATGCATGCTGGGCAGATAATCAGAATCAGATTACTACCACACTAGCAAGACTGGCTGATGCTTGTGCTCTCTAGGACGCATACAAGGAATGGCATGTGTGGAACATGTGAGATTGGAAACTTGATTGGAATCGTTAGGCAAATCAAACAGCTTATCCGACGTTGAAGCTTTTGTCCCCTGGAGCTGCTTATGATGCGGCGCCGCAAATGAATTCTATGGCTTGGAAGATTGGCCGGCCAAAGAATTCAAAGAGAAACCAAGATCCTCTGACATACTAGTACCTGGCCGGCACCAAACTCTCCAATCTGTAACGACCCATGTAAATACATGTCCAACAATTATTGGCTCGCTCTTCTCCTGTTGTTTCTTCTAGGCCTGCTGCTATATATCCTTGTACTATATTGGAGGATCGATGTTAAGACAATCTCGGTAGGGTGTCCCTTTCCATTAGCTTTGTCTGGTGGATCGTTTTGCTTTCCTTTCTCTCCCAAGATCCATCGCCTTTGGCACTTTGTCCTCTAGCTGGTAGCCTGGTACAACGAGCCGGTACTTGCTGTACCGCTCTTTCAGAGTTTTACAGATTCAACTCATCATTTTCTCTTCTCTGAGATATGATAGATAATAGATCCACTACCAGAGAACTCGACATCCATCCACCGTAATCGGTTACGGATGGAAAGGACCTGGTACCAATGGAAACATTGGTACCGGGTCCAACGGCCAATAATTCTGCGAGCTCATTGGTACCGGGTGGTGGCACCACCCGGTACCTATATGGCCACATTGGTACCGGTTGGTGTCACCACCCGGTACCAATGAGCCACGGGGCCTTTGGTACTGGTTGGTGACACCAACCGGTACCAATGTGACCCCCTTTGATACCGGATGGTGCCACCAACCGGTACCAAAGGGGCTCTGCGTATAAGTCCCCTTCTTCCTCCCCCAGCCCGAGCCATGGCTCATTTCTTCATCCTCCATTGAGCTCGGGTTGGGGGAGCTCATGCCCGATTTTTCCATAACTTTTGGAGGTTTTGCAAACCAAGTCCGCTAGAAGGTTAGCAACTTCATCCTCTCTCTTTTGACGTTTAGTATGGTCTATTTCATGCTCTATGTTTTGAGTAATTTGTGTTTTGTGGAATGGATTGAAATAAGAGATTTTAGATTGAATCTTCATTTTTTATTATGAATTTGTAATAGAGAATCAATATATAGTTAGTTGTTGCATGTGTAGAGATGATGCACAAATTTTTAGACATTGTTTAGATTTTTTGGATTATTTGTAGAAACTTTAAATGATTTTCATATTTATGCTTATTATGATTTTTAGATATTATAAATGATATTCATATTTAGGGTTATTAGGATTTTTAGAGATTATAAATGAAATTCATATTTAGGCTTATTACTAAATTTAGAATTACATCTTTTTAGAGGCTTCAAATGACGTTGATATTTAGGGTTATTAGGATTTTTGAGATTATAAATGATACTCTTATTTAGTTAGATTTTAAATTCAATTTTACTTCTCATGGTTGTTAATATCTTGAACTAAAACAATCCAACTCTTGGCATGCCTATAATGATATCAAATTTTACCTAGTTTTCTAGCTGGGTAACATATGATGACCTTGAGCTTGAGCTTGTATTGTATAGTTATGCTTCTCATGGTTGTCATCAAACCGTGGGATACATCCATGCCCAAGCAACGAATCGGTTGTTATGGTTGGGCTGGGTGTGTCCCACGGTTCCATGCCTACCATGAACCAATTTTTTACCACCTGTAATGTTTCTTATGCTCCAAGTTCAAGGTCAAATGAAAGACAACATACCTGAGGCAAATCACTCCTTCAAATTTTTTTTGAGATGAGCAAAAGTAAGACGTTGATGATTTTGGAATGTGGTTGTCGGTCATCGTGCCCTTGGTTTGTCGCAGGTTTTGGAAACCTCCCGATGCAGGGGAGGTGCTGTCGAAATTTTTAGAGATTATAAAAGATATTCTTGTTAAGGCTTACTACGAACTTTAGAAATACATCTTTTTGGCATCAAATGATGTTGATGTTTACGGTTATTAAGATTTTTAGAGATTATATATGATATTCTTATTTAGGTTTATTACGAACTTTAGAAATTGGGATGAATTTTTCATTGTATTTTGTGAATAGATGAATCGGCAATGGATGTACAACGCGGATAGACTCTCATCTGACTTCATTAATGGCGTTCATCAATTCCTCGACGCGGCAGAGGCTAACTCGACCTCGGGTTTTATATGCTGTCCATGCAAGGTCTGTGAGAATAAGAAGGATTATCACATCTCGAAGAAGATGGTCCACACACACTTGCTTATGAGTGGTTTCATGCCTAACTATATCTGTTGGACCAAACACGGCGAAGCGGGGATATTCTTTGAAGAAGGTGATGAAGAAGGTGACGACAACATCCCGGACTTTGCACAATACGGTGCCTTTGCAGATGATACAGCAATGGGCGAGGGTGAAGTAGTTGCAGAAGATGAGGATGATGACGCCTTAGGTGGCATGATCCGTGATGAAGAGAAAGACTGCGAAAGTGCGAAAGAGCGGGAGAAGATGAAGCGTTTGTTGGAGGACCACAAAACATTGTTGTACCCAGATTGCAAAGAGGACCAGAAAAAATTGGGTACCACACTGGAACTGTTGCAATGGAAGGCAACTAATGGCTTGTCTGACAAAGGTTTTGGAGAGATATTGAAAATGATAAAGAAGATGCTTCCAGAGGGCAACACATTGCCCGAAACAACTTACGAAGCAAGAAAAATCGTTTGCCCTCTAGGACTGAAAGTACAAAAGATACACGCATGTCCCAATGATTGTATCCTTTATCGGGGCAAGTCGTACGAATCTTTGGACGCCTGTCCGGTCTGCAATTGTTCGCGGTATAAAATCAGGCGAGACGACCCTGGTGATGTTGAGGGAGAGCCCCCAAGAAAAGAGTCCCTGCCAAGGTGATGTGGTATTTCCCTATAATACAACGTTTGAAGCGCTTGTTCAGAAACAAAGAGCATGCTAAATTGCTGCGGTGGCACAAAGAGGATCGGAGGGAAGACAATATGTTGAGACACCCCGCTGATGGGTCGCAATGGAGAAAAATCGACAGAGCATTCCCAGACTTCGCAGAAGATGCAAGGAACATAAGATTTGGTTTGAGTACGGATGGCATGAATCCTTTCAGTGATATGAGCAGTAGCCACAGCACTTGGCCCGTGACTCTTTGTATGTACAACCTTCCTCCGTGGATGTGCATGAAGCGGAAGTTCATTATGATGCCAGTGCTAATCCAAGGGCCAAAGCAGCCTGGCAACGACATTGATGTGTATCTAAGGCCACTGATTGAGGAACTTTTGTTGTTGTGGGGCAAAGATGGTGTAAAGGCGTGGGATGAGCACAAGCAAGAGGAATTTAACCTACGAGCATTACTGTTTGTGACCATCAACGATTGGCCTGCACTTGGTAACCTGTCGGGACAGTCAAACAAGGGATACAAAGCATGCACACATTGCCTAGAACACACCGACTGCATTTATCTGAAATATTGTAGAAAGTGTGTGTATATGGGCCATCGTCGATTCCTTTCTGAGAAACATCCGCTAAGAAAGAAAGGAAAGCATTTTGAGGCGGAAGGTCGTAGCAAACCAAGGCATCGGGATGGAAAATATGTATTTGCTATGGTAAAAGATGTGAAGGTTGTCTTTGGGAAGGGACCTGGCAGCCAGCCAGCGGCAAGTGAAAATGGAAAGGCGCCCATGTGGAAGAAAAAGTCAATATTCTGGGACCTACCATATTGGGAGGTCTTAGATGTCCGCCACGCAATTGATGTGATGCACCTGACGAAAAATCTTTGCGTAAACGTGCTAGGGTTCCTTGGTACTTACGGTAAGTCAAAAGATACGCTTGAAGCACGACAGGACCTGAAACGTATGAAACAACGAGATCCCCTGCATCCTGAGAAAAGAGAGAAAGGGCGTTGGAACTTGCGTCCTGCTAGCTACACTCTAAGCAAGGAGGAGAAGACCAGCATGTTTGATTGCTTGAACAGTATTAAGGTCCCGTTCGGCTACTCATCGAATATAAAGAGTCTGATAAATATGAAAGAGAAGAAATTCGTACACCTCAAGTCCCATGACTGCCATGTGCTGCTCACACAATTGCTTCCGGTGGCGCTGAGGGGAATTCTACCCGTTAATGTCCGAACAACTATTGTGAAGCTATGCGCCTTTCTCAATGCAATCAACCAGAAGGCAATCGATCCCACTAATCTAGCAAAACTGCAGGATGATGTGGCCCAAAGCCTTGTCAGCCTTGAGATGATATTTCCTCCGTCTTTCTTTAATATTATGACGCATCTCCTGGTCCATGTTGTCAAAGAGATTGGTATTCTTGGTCCTGTATTCCTACACAATATGTATCCTTTTGAGAGGCTCATGGCTATTCTAAAGAAATATGTTCGTAACCGTTCTCTTCCAGAAGGATGCATCGCCAAGGGATACAGAACAGAGGAGGTCATTGAGTTCTGTGTTGACTATATCCCCAAACTGAAACCGATTGGGCTACCTGAGTCACGCCATGAGGGGAGACTACTTGGAAAGGGCACGTTAGGAAGGAAACAAGCAAGGTGTAGCGACTACGATTTATTCATGAAAGCCCATTACACTGTATTGCAGTTATCAACCATGGTGGCTCCTTACATCGAGGAGCACAAGACTATAATATGCTACCAAAATCCAAGAAAGTCTGACAAGTGGATTACACGCCATCACATAGAAACTTTCGCTGGTTGGTTGCGACAAAAGCTCATGGGTAACGAGACAATACATACACAGCTGGCGTATTTGGCAAGGGGACCATCATCCTCATTCTTGACGTTCCAAGGCTATGACATAAATGGGTATACATTTTACACGAGAGCCCAAGACGACAAAAGCACCAACCAAAATAGTGGTGTCTGTATAGATGCCTATGACAACAAAGGGAACAGGGACTCATATTATGGCCAGGTAGAGGAGATCTGGGAACTAGATTATGGACCTTTGAAAATACCACTTTTTCGGTGCAAATGGGTGAAACTTACAAGTGGATGTGTTACTATAGACCGCTACGGCATGACAACTGTGGATCTCAACAAAATTGGGTATGTAGACGAACCATTCGTGCTCGCCAAGGATGTGCATCAAGTGTTTTATGTGAAGGACATGTCTACCAAACCCAAGACGGGGACTCTGCAAACAAACAACTCCGAACTTTATCCAAAACGGCACATAGTTCTCACAGGGAAAAGAAAAATCGTGGGTGTCGAGGACGTCACCGATGAAGATGATTATAATAGGTGTGACGAGGTGTCTCCGTTCAGTGTGGAGGATGACACAAGCATCCTGTTGGCCAATGAAGATGCTCCTTACACTCGCAACGATCATAACGAAGGCACTCTTGTAAAGAAAACATTTATTGCTGTTCAAGCATAATGTTGTACTTATGTTGAAGCATGATGATGCTATGTAATTCTAATTATGTTGAAGCATTATGGTATGTAATGTTGGCCAAATTTGATTTTGTCTTATGCTTCTTGATAAGTATTTACTAGTTTTGTTAAATTGACTTGTAATATATTACGGTTTATTTTGGTTAGTATCATGTCGAGACAGCGTCAGGCAGCTAGACGTGGTGGCTATGTTACTAATATGCCACCTACCATCCCGATTCGAGAGGCTCACGAGCCTGGATGGTCGACAACTCAACAAGTTGATCATATCCCAATTCCCACACCTCAGCAACTTCGCTACAATATGGTAGGGTTATGATATTCCTCTGCAAGTTGCATTTGAATGTAATCACTATGTCACTGAGAATAAAAATTATTAATAATGCAGATCATTAATCCAATTACATGGCTAAAAGATGCAAACATCGGTCAATCAAGTCCTTTGGTATTAAGAGAAAATGTGACCGAAAATACTGGTAGGGTTATGATCTCTGTTAGCATTCAACAAAATGCCACCCGTGACCCAAATCCTAGTGACATGGTTATTATCCACGTTCATTCTGGCGCGTGGCAGCAAGACCACGTGGCCTCGTGTGATGCTGTGAGGCAAGCATTAGCCCAAATAGAAAGTCAAACTGGCCATGTTTTCTCGGACTACAGCCACTTCAAGTTGAAAGCTCTCGAGACGGGTGAGCCAGACGTGACACAGATGCCTAAAAGGATTAGTCCTTCATATGAATCGATTTATGTAAGTTAGTTTTATTTTTAGTTGTGTAATTATATTATAATTTATCTATCTTTATCTGTAACAATATGTTTTATTAATCTTATTGTAGGATGACTACTACTGTGGATTCATGCATGCGTGTTCTGGTCTACGTGCAGTCCTTTATCAAGTCCTTGGAAACTTAGGGTATGCACACACGACGTCAGGGGCTTATCGAGTTAATGGTGGTTTCCAAGCTAATATAACCTTGAGTCATGCCAATGCTGCTGAGATCACAATTTATGGAGAGGTCTTGGAATCACGTTACAAGGCACAGGATAGTGCATACATATATGCACTTGATTATGTCGACAGGTTCCTAGGCATCGAGATTATCGATATAAACTATCCTTTCTATCTCATGAAGAAGCATGGCGTGCAGGGACCCTGATTATTGCTGTTCAAGCATAATGTTGTACTTATGTTGAAGCATTATGATGCTATGTAATTCTAATTATGTTGAAGCGTTATGATATGTAATGTAAAGGAGTTAATATATATTACTAAATAGTAATATGAATCTAGAATAGTAAAAGAGTTAAAATATATTACTAATATCAAAGGAGTTAATATATATTACTAATACCAAATAAAATATATATAGAAATATGAATCTAGATTTACATTATTTCATATATCATTATAGTTGATGTATACTTTGTTATTTCATGTAGATATGTCAAACAATACATACAAAAGATTTAAATTTCAAATATTAAATATAATAAAGAAATTAATTGAAAATACTAAATAATATATATGTCATATAATACGTACTAAAAAGATGGCGTGTAATCCACTAACAAGTTAAATTTGAAATACTAAATAAAATATACTAAAAAGATAAATTATAAATACTAAATAGTATTTACTAAAAAGATAAAAAGGAAGAAAGATTATATACTAAAAAGATAGAAAGGAAGAAAGAATTATGCAAATAGTATATATATGAAATAATAAATACTAAAAAGAAAAAAGAAAGAAAGAGTACTTTTTATTTGGCGGGAAACTGAATCGTGGGCCCTTTGGTACCGGGTTGGGACACCACCGGTACCTTAGGGTTTTCATTTGGCGCTCAAAACACCCTTTGGTACCGGGTGATGTCACCACCCGGTACCAAAGGCCTTTGGTACCGGGTGGTGACATCACCCGGTACCAAAGGGAGAGACCTTCCTTTGGTACCGGGTGGTGACATCACCCGGTACCGATGGGTGCTGGGCATATATAGGCGGGAGCCCTCCCCACACTTGGTCGTTTTTTCGTGAGATCGCCGCCGCCGCCCTTCCCCAACGCCGTCGCCCTTCCCCGACGCCGCCGCCCTTCCCCGACGCCGCCCGCCCTACCCGACGCCGCGCGCCCTCCCCGACGCCGCNCTCCTCGACGCCGCCGCCCCTCCCCGACGCCGCCGGCCCCTCCCCGACGCCGCGCGCCCCTGTCCCGCCACTCCCGTGCCCGTACGCCGCCGACCCCTCACCCTGCTCCGGCCGCCGCCGCCTCCACGTCCACGTACAGCTCCGCCGCCTCTCCACCACGCCCACGCGCGGCTCTGCTCTCCAGCGCCGCCGCCGCATTCTCCCACGCGCCCCCGCATACGCGCGCCGCCGTCCACCTTGACAGCGCCGGCCGCCACCCCGCGCCGCCGCAGCTCGCATCCACGCGCCGCCCAGGACGCTGCCTCACCGGACTTGTCCTGCTTCACCTCTTCTCCCTGCAGTAGTCCTCTCAAGGTGATTCGAAGCTCAATCTGTCTCACTCTCTTCTGTCAATTCGAAATCATGGTCATGAATGATGCTTGGATGATGGATGTAATAATTCGGATATGCCATGAATGATATGTGGATTAGATTAGATTTTTTTGTGGTGGTCTCATAATGCTCAATTTTTAGGGGAAATGCTGCCCAAATTATGTATTTTATGTAATTATAAGATTTTTCATGTAATTATTGGAAATTATAGGATTTTTTATGTAATTATAAGTTTTTTATGTAATTATAGGATTTTCATGTAATTTATTGAAATATGAATCTAGAATTTACATTATTTCATGTGTGTGTGTAATTATAAGATTTTTAGTTATTGTCACTTTAGATATAATTTGATCGAATAAGATATAATTTGATCGAATAAGATATAATTTGATATAATTTGATAGAATTTCATACAGTTTTAGAAATTACTTTGTAATTGGTTGAATTTGATATAATTTGATATAATTTGATGGAAATTCATCGAATTTGATTGAAATTCATCGAATAAGATATAATTTCATAGAATTTCATACAATTTTAGAAATTACTTTGTAATTGGTTGAATTTGATATAATTTGATGGAAATTCATCAAATTTGATTGAAATTCATCGAATTTGATTCAAATTCATAGAATTTCATACAATTTGATCGAATTTGATAGAATTTGATCGAATTTGGTAGAATTTGATAGAATTTGATCGAATTTGGTAGAATTTGATAGAATTTGATAGGATTTGATAGAATTTGATAGAATTTGATATGATTTGATAGAATTTGATAGAATTTGATCAAATTTGATAGGATTTGATAGAATTTGATAGGATTTGATCGAATTTGGTAGAATTTGATATAATTGTTATTTCATGTATATTTGATAGACGGAAGACGAAATGAATATGACAGAAGAGGAAATGAACGTGTATATGATGGAAGAAATCGCAAAAGGCAGTGCACGTGCCACAAACCTTCTCGACGTCGACAAGGAGGCAGGTGGTGACGATGGCAGCCAATACCTGAATATGTCAGGTGATGGCATGGAAGAACCTGCCGCTGGAAGTGTTCGGGCCGAGGAGGTATATATGTATACATATTGTCAATATCGAATATATATATGTTCAAGCATGAAATCTTAATATATACATTTCTTTCTCGTACGTGTAGCCCTCAGGCTCACAGCCTTCTGGGTCCTCATCATCGAAGAGGACGAAACGTGGCCCGACCAAGAAGTTAGAGGGCAGACTTGTAATCACTGATGTGGCAGAAGATGGTCGGCCAGTTGCGCCAGAGAAAGCTGCTATAAAGATGGCCAATCAGTGTGGTGTTCTAGTGAGAGACCACGTGCCCATCAGCCTGCAGAGGTGGAAAACCTGCGATGATGCTACATACGTGCCGCAATCAGAGAAAGAAATGCTATGGGCCAGTCTGCAAGAACATTTCGCGGTGCCTCAAGGTTCAGAGGCAAGAGTCAAAAATTGGGCTCTAAAGACGATGTGTACTGCATTTCAAACATGGAAGAAAAACATGTACAAGAAATATGCGGAGAAGAACCTGACACCCAACTTTGATGATTACCCAAAGCTGAGGGGTCATTGGGATTCCTTCGTGCAGTACAGGCGGTCGGAGTTAGGTGAAAAGAACTCGTGACAGAATAGGATCAATGCCGCGAAGAAACGATACTTCCACTCTCTTGGACCAACTGGCTATAAGAAGAAAATTCCTATCTGGGACAAGATGGAAGAAGATTTGGTTGCCAGGGGAATCACGCCGGCGACAATGAATTGGCCCGAGCGATCAAGGCATTGGTACTACGCTCATGGTGGCACTCTGGATCTTTCCGATGGGTCGCTTATATACAGCGATGAGGTAAAAGAGGCGGCCGCTGCTATCCTTAAGGTCCTTCAAGAGACAGCCGATGGGACATTCATTCCCGACAGAGAAAACGACGAGCTAACAAGGGCTCTGGGGAACCCCGAACATCCCGGACGAGCTAGAGGTGTCGGCGTAGTCCCGTGGAAGGCTGCATTCCCTACGGACAATGACACATACAGGAGTCGAGGCCGCTCTAAGGTAGCACAAGAGAGAAGAGTAGAGAACTTGGAAAGAGAGCTTCGGGAGACAAAGGCCGGCATCCCAGACATGGTGTCTAGACAGCTATAGACATTGCTGAGCCAAGGGCAGACGGTGCCGGGAATAGTACATGTACCAGCTGGTGGATCAGCTGATGGTGTTAGCCCGCCCTCCCAACGTCGCAGCAGTGTTGCTTCCACAGAGCTCCCACCTGCCGATGCCAGGGACGAGAGTGCTCGCTATCCAGTGGACGAAATCACTCTGCGTACGCCATGTGAGCTTCATATACCAAGCCGGAACTTATCCACTAAGGTGGCTTACGGTATGGCTTATCCGGTGGAGCAAGGGCAGACCATTCATGGGGCACAGATTCCAAGTGGCTACTGCAAGGTGGAGGTCGAGCAGATTTGTGAAGGATATGATGAATTGGAGCTCGACATCCCAGGTGGCGACGAAGAAAAGACGTTAGCGGATGCTGCCCACGGCAGTATCATTCTATGGAAGAAGCGTTACGTCAAATTTGGCAGTCAAGGGCCATCGGCTACTCCACCCAGGGATCCCCCGCAGCCACCGTCACCTTCAAGAAGGGCCGAGGATGACCCAGAGCTGCCACCTCCAGGTCAGGATGATGCCGGCTCACACAGGTCTCCTCCTCCACCACCACGGCATCCCCCAAAGCGCCAAGCTCCGCCCCCACGGCGGACTACTCGCCAGAAGCGCCAAACGGTGGAGAAAGAGCCTACGACCGAAGAAGAAAAGTTGGCCGCCATAAGGAAGAAGTTACCTTACGACCAAACTGACGAGGAAACTGCTTTGGTGGTCGCAGTCCAGATCAAAGAGCATTTCAAACCAGATGAGCCAGAGAAGCCGGTGCCCATAGATCCGACAGCGAAGACATTTTTCAAAACAATGAGTGCGGCAAATCAGAAGAGATTTTTGCCCTCTGACTACGACCGCCAGCTTGCAAAGTCTTATGATAAGCAGAAACAACAAGCCAGCAGTGGATCCTCGGTGAAGAAGGCGGCCACTCCTAAGAAGAAACAAGTCGGTCAGAGCTCGGCTAGGAGGACACAAGGGCAACAAGAATATGACGAAGAACAGCTTGCGTTGTTGTGCGCGCAAACAGGCCTCTCACCGGCAGAACTTTTATCGGGCACGGGCGAAATTCCTAAGGCAACACCAGTGAAAATTTGGGAATTTGAATATGGCAAACCATTGGTGCCCCCAGATTCTTTGAAGTCCCTAACCACTCAAGCGTTCCGATTTCATGAGTGGTACATGAAGGTGTCCAAAAAGGGTAGACGGATGCTTAATGTTTTGATAAAAGACCGTGATTACTTCCGTGGGCATAGTCTCTTGATTTTGGATTTCAAGGATGTGTATGAGTTGTACCGTCAAGATGCCATAGACCTCTCATTGATGAGCTGCTGGGTTGTGTAAGTTTCTTTCACTGATCTATTCTCGCAATACTTGCTTTCTTAATTATAATTTTCAACAATAACAATCTATTCTTGTCATGTAGGATGGAGATCCATACATGCCGCGAAAAATCGTATGATGATGTCGGCTTCATGGATCCATGCATGGTAAATGCCGTAACTGTAGCCAGTAAGCCACTAGAGACGGTGGACAACATATACTTGTACCTGGAGAGACAAAGAAGCAAGACTTACATTCTTTTGCCATACAATTTCACGTGAGTACTTCTCTCTATGTATGTATAACTTTAAGACTTTGTTGTCAATACTTGTGCATGTATTTATATATATATATATATATATATATATATATATATATATATATATATATATATATATGTATATATATATATGTATATATATATATATGTATATGTATATATATATGTATATGTGTATATATATGTATATGTATATATATGTATATATGTATATATATGTATATATATATATACAGTTTCCACTGGATACTGCTTGTGATAATCATAAACACCGATCAAATTATTGTCATGGACTCACTGCGGAAAGAAAAAGAGGATTACCAAGCAGTTTTAGACTTGATTGACATGGCATGGACACGTTTCCGTGCGAAACAAAAAGGAAATTTCAAACAAAAACTGGATGTGAAGACGGACTTTTCGGTACGTGGCTGGTGTACCCGCATATCTCGTAAAATCACACTAATATATAGTTGTTACGTCTAACTTTATTCTTCTCCACTTTCAGTGTGCCAGACAGGAAGCAGGGACGAATCTATGCGGATACTACGTCTGCCAGTGGATCCATACCTTTGTTTCTCCCAAAAAAGCGACTCAAGAAGAACTTATGGTATGAATTAGATTATTAGTGTATATAGAAATTAGATTATTAGTGTATATGGAAAATAGATTATTAGTGTATATGGAAATTAGATTATTAGTATGAAAATATTAGTGTATATGGAAATTAGATTATTAGTGTATATGAAAATTAGATTATTAGTGTATATTGAAATAAGATTATTAGTGTATATGGAAATTAGGTTATTAGTGTATATGGAAATTAGATTATTAGTGTATATGGAAATAAGATTATTAGTGTATATGGAAATTAGATTATTAGTGTATATGGACATTAGATTATTAGTGTATATGGAAATATGATTATTAGTGTATATTTATTATGAATATATTTATTATACTTTGTTATTTCATGTATACTTTGTTAATTCATGTAAACATTGTTATTTCATGTAAACTTTGTTACTTGGTTAGAAATGATTATTAGTTATTGTTTAGAAATGAATGTGTTAGGAAATTTTATAATTACATGCAAAATTTATTTATTATATGAATGAATGATTATTAGTTACTTGTTTAGAAATGATTACATGCAAAATTTATTTATTATATGAATGAATGTTGTCATTTGTGATTAATGCAGAGGATGTTTTACCATCAAGTGCTTCCAATAAAACAAAAATCAAAAGCTATTGCGGACCAACTATTTGGATTCATTATAGACCAAGTTATAAGTCCACTGGGAGAGTACCACCATGACGGAACCGCTATCGCTCAATTGGACTCCCTTTCTGCTCCTTCTTCCAGTTCTGCTCATTAATTGTAAATAACTTTTAAATGCTCTAACTTTTGTATTGGCCGATCTCAAATGTTTATATGTGAATGTTCGAAAAAAATGCAATCAAAGTCGTGTCAAAATCAATTGACAATTGCGACGACTTCAATCTTATTGCGTGAAAGATCGTGTACGACATATGACATATGACGAGCAGACACGTAGACGCGTAGATTTGTATATAACTAACCCAAATATCAAACATTTTAAAAAAACCAAAACAGCTTTTGGTACCGGTTGGTCCCCCGCATGCCTACGCGGGGGGGTCCTTTGGTACCGGTTGGTGTTACCAACCGGTACCAAAGGCTCCCTTTGGTACCGGTTCTGGACCCGGTACCAAAGGCAGGCCCCCTTTAGTCACGGTGTCGCGGTACCGGTTCCAGAACCGGTATCTATGAGGGTTACGAACCGTGACCGATAGCGCCTTCTCCGGTAGTGATGGGTTAATACTATCTGCATTGAAACTTTAAACTCTTGAGTTGCTGTCTCATAACCGTCCAGATGCCGACTGCGAGCAAACCATGAAGAATTCTGAAACTACTTCACTCTGTCGACAGATCATCACATGACAATAGCGACATAAAATTCACTCTTAATCCCCATCTCATCATCAGCTACTCATTGACCCAACCAAATTACATTGGTCATCTTAATCTATCCAATCCATGGCGAGATACTTCGCCGAAAGTAAATATCTTTTGTGCATTCAGCGTCGCTCTCTTTAGCATTCAGAGCATGGCTTAAGTGCAATGCAGTGCAAACAATTGGGATATATATATATATATATATATATATATATATATATGCAGGAGATGACGAGTCAAAAGCGTAGCTGGCACTTGAGGATTTGCACAGGGCCGGGTGTAGTGGTTGCCTTGATGTTCTATATCTCATTTCTTTAGCTGTGTGTGATGTCTGAAACTTTGTCCTGATCGTTGTGATCTGCTTGCACTAGATAGATGTTTTCGCCTATCCCAGAACCTGAATTCACCTTTGTCCTGACCCAGCAATCTCTCATCTATCTGTTTCAGAAACCAAAACTAATGCCTGTTCTGATCCCCAATCATCTGCCAATCCAAGCCAGGCCAAACTGAGGCGAGCATTCCAGATGCCAACTAATTAACGTCATTTTCAGGAAAATTAGACGCAAATGTCGTCACCTGATTAAGAAACACCTTGGGCTTTTGACCCTGCCATGCATTTCTTTTGATTTATAGGCTACAAAAGGCCTGCGTGCATTCTGATTTTATAATGAATGATTGGGCAGGATATGCTTATATTTGCCGACCTTTGGAAGCCTACTTGTAAAGAAGCAGCACCAAAGACATCACTGCTCTCAGGCCCTATAGAAAGTGACAAACATATATATCATCAACTGCACAGCTGCGCAACATGCCCATGAGAAAACTAGTGCAACTGTAGAAAGTGATCCAGCACTGCTTGTGTCATTACTCTGAAGACATCTAGAGGAGGATCGAATCAACTGAACCTGCAGTTGTCACCTGGGATAGACCCACCTTTCAGAAAAGCAACTTGATAATCTTCAGAGTTTTGTGCTCACCAGTCACCACACAGCTGGTGTGAATGATAATATTTATTCAGAGCTCAGTGTTCAGACTCCAACAAGCTATACCAACAATATAATTATGCATCGACTGACTAACCCCTGCTCAAAATAAATTTAGTAGCTTCCAAACCTCTCATAATAATTGCTGTATAGAAATAGGTTTCTAGATAATGGATGAAAAAAGTAAGCAAAGCTGGTAGCATTTTGCTACCCCAAATGTATGCTGTGATGGTGTGATTGGTCATTTCTTTCTCTTTCTGATTGGACAGCGTTCTTCCTGTCATCTGCTGACATAGGATTAAGAGAGACAATGCCAATCACTGTATTTTTTTTCTAACCATGATAGCTACCGGCTAGTTTAATAGGTTGTCGCTCAATCCAGAAACCAACTCCCTTTCCCTCCACTGTGCAAGTTGCCTCTTTCGGCAGGCATGGTGCAGGTAGAGGTTCCATGCACTTGGAAAGGTTTTGGCCGAACTTACTTGATGTCATTCTTCGTCAGCATTGTCTGCAGCTCAGAGCTTGTTTTGACTTGCAATTGCGTAGAAATCTCTAGCAAAGTTGTGGTTGCTGAGCAGGTGACAGAAGCATGGCATTGCGTTGTAGTTGCAGCTTTGTGTGTTGGGTGAGCAAGTGAGCACTGAAAGCTTGCAGTGCTGATTGATTTTCTATAAAGGAAATGGTGATGGGCTGAGGGAAGGAGAGCAACAAAGTGAAACCATTATTTACTGTAATAAGTCAATCTCATCAGCCTGAAACTGTAATTTTCAGTTTGTTGAACTCTCTCATTCTAATCAGAAATGAGAGCCAGAATCAATCAATCCCAACCAATCCATCATTTTCAGTCACATGAACACAATCATTCTCACATGCACACAGCTGAGGACTAAACTTTTCATTTCACAACCCTACAGGAAAGTTTCTCACGAAGACAAGACCCTTACCAGCAAATACACTCACACCCAGGGTCCATTCAGCAAAAGGCGTCACCCCTACCGGTCGTCGCTGGCCGCTCGCCCGTCGTCTCCTCCCTCCTCCGGTCCCCCCCTTCGCACCAGGCCAGCTCGCCGACCTCGCCTCCGACGCCGCGCTCCGCCTCACCCGCACCCCCGATCCGTACCCTAGACCTAGCCCCCCCCCTCGCCGGCGATGCATCCCTCCGGCGCGGGGGACTACGCCCCCTACTACCCACCTTACGCCTCCCCTGCCGCGCCGCCTCCCGCCACCTACCCGTCGGTGTCCGCCCCGGCTTCCGCGCCCCCGTACTCGCCGTACCCCACCGACTTCGCCCCCGCGCCGTCGTACCCCGCGTACCCGCCGGCCCAACCCGTGGACCTCCCCCACTACGCGCCTCCGGCCGCGGCGCCCCCGCCCCCGCAGCCGTATTACCCCTACGAGCCGCCGCCGGCCGTCCCCGCACAACCCGGTGCCCTCGCCGTACCCGTCGCTGGATCGGGCGGGGAGCTACGGCTACGGATCCGGCTCCGGCTCCGGGTACGGCCAGGAGCTGTATCCGCCCAAGCCTGCGGGCGGGGGTGGGTTGTCCGACGACGGTGTATTCGCGTACGACGGCGGCGACGCGCCGGAGCCGTATGGCGCCAGGGGGACCGCTCCGAGGTCGGGATCGGGATCCGCGCTGTTTGATGACTACGGGAGGTCGATTGGTTCAGCGACGGACAGGGGTGGACGTGGGGGAAGCGCCGCGAGCCCCAAGGTGGTGAGGGCCGTGCCTAAGGCGGAGACGACGGAGGACATCAGTGGTGGGGTGCAGAAGTTCCGGGTCAAGCTGCTGCCGGAGGGGGCTGGGAGCCCAATGGATGTGCTCTGTCAGGTAGTCTGCTTGTTCCGATGCTGTGGAATGAGATGAGTTTTGTGAACATTATCATGATTGAACTCCCAAGCTGAATGCAGAACCTTTGCTCAATCTAGTGGCTGCTAACTATACAATTGATCCTTTCGAGTATGCGAATAGCTTGTGTTTCATATAGCAGTGTTTGGATAAGTATCAGGTGTTCAGAGCTGGTTTCAATTTAGTTGGAAATTTAAAAGTACACAGAAGGGGTGACCAGTATATGAACTCCATCAGCAGTAACATTGTGCCAGGACACTAATGCTGGTGTTTTAAATTTGTAGTATAAATGAACTGGTAGGTGCGTCCTGTGTATTTGAGAAAAAGAAATATCAATGGTTTCTGAATGCAGTTCAAGTGTAGTTAGTATTGCCGAGCCAGATGAAATTATAAACTATATTGAGCTCATAGCTTTGAAAGCTATCAAACCCCCAAATGAAGAAAGCCGAAGAGCTCAATTGTTGAAATTTTCTGTTAAGATGTTAAAATAGTTCAAAATTTTTCTGTTAAGATGTTAAAATAGTTCAAATTAAATGATTAACTTAGGAAATACTTTTACCTTTTATGAAATGATTAACTTAGGAAGTACTTTTACCTTTTCATCACAAAGAGAATTATTATGGAAGCTGACCTAAAATTGACCTGTTAACAATTGGTTGTGAATTTGCATGGAACTGAAAATTAACAGGCCAGAACTGGATCTTTCTTGCCAAAATATTCACAGTTAAATTTACTAAATAATGGTTTCCAAAACCTGTAAACTTTTGTATTGAGCTGTTGAAATAAGGGATGTTATAAATCGGCATGGCGTAAGTTGGTATGATCCAGCAGGCATTAATCAATACTTCACTGCTTGTGCCTTATGCAGGTTGGTTTGGATGGAATCCGGATGCTTGATCCCAACACTAGTAGGACATTAAGAATATATCCCCTTGAAACTGTAACTAGATGGGATGTAAGTAACTTGTGTTCTTGTGGAACTTTTGTAAGGAAGTAGTTGTCATTATTTAGTATTTCTTTTGTTGATCTTATGATCTCTATATCAGGTATTAGATTCTTCTATCTTTGCCTTTTGGTCCAAGAGTTCAGTGGATGTTGAAGCAAAAAGAATAAGGCTGAAATCAAACAGCTATACATCCAACACCATTCTAGACACTGTGACAGCTGCGACTGTGCAGGTTTGGCATTTACCTTATTGACATAATTTTGTTAATTTGACGGCTTTTTATACTTTGTTTTGTTGCACTATACATGGCTTACCCAAAATGATTGATGGCCTTTGGTTTGTTTGGACTGCAGTTCAAGGAGATGGGTGGAAGCAGCATTTCAAGAAGTAGAGCAATTGCTGATGCAGCCAAGCCTGCCGAGCAGCAAAATGAGAGGAAGAAAATTTTCCCTGACTGGAGGAATTTAATGAAGCCTATGAACGAGGAAAAAGATCACTGGGTAATTTACCTCTCTCTATCTATGTTTAGCTATCATTTCAAACTTGTAATTCCTGCATAATTTCCAAATTTAAATCTGTTGCTAATTTGCTACTAGTTTGATTTATGGCTTGTTGTATAGCTCTGCATTTTGCATTGTTTGTTTTATTTTATTTCTGTTCAATAATATTATAGTGGAGCCTGTCTTGCGTACTTGCCTGTATTCTACTTATGGTTCCATACTTGTTATGTCACATGTAACTTGTGTTTGCTCATTTCTTTGTTTAGTTCCTTTTTCTTAATAGTTGTTTTATTCATCGACTCACCTTTACCAATCACAGTACATGTTTTCTCAAAACTTTCTTGTAGGTCCCTGATGAAGCTGTCAGCAAGTGCACGGCATGTGCAGCAGATTTCAGTGCTTTCAACCGCAGGGTAAGAACAGTTAAATATTGATCTACTGATGATGTCATCTGAGTATCTTTTTTAATGTGGCAAACCTATTATATTTTCAGCATCACTGTCGAAACTGTGGTGATATTTTCTGCGACAAGTGCACCCAGGGAAGGACTCCTCTAACTGCAGATGCTGATGCTCAACCAGTCCGAGTTTGTGACAGATGCATGGTTGTGTTTTCTTTTTCCATTGCAGTACCTGTTCTTATTTATGTTATTCTAGTTATTTAGCTCCTTGGTTTGGTCTTTTCTTGTGCTTAGAGGACTCATGTCATAAACACTAAAAAACAATTGCCATTTTAAAAACATACCCATCCCGTGTAATTTATAAGTTAGGCTCAAGATATTGTATAACTAGTAGATTTTTCATTTGAGGCTTTATTGCTCATTTAAGGCACTGAGGTTTTATTATTCATTTCTTTCTTTTATCAACAAGAAGATCTGTGTTCTTTGTATTGCTCAGTTGGGGGAAAAAATGAGTTAGTTTGCGCAACTAGTGTCTTCTTTTGTCTAAGAAACAGATGAGTTGCACCAATTGGTGCGCTTCTTCCTGCCAATAAAAACTGGGGGTTTGTCAACAGTGTCTGTAATTTTTAATAGGCCTGTTTGGAGTGTCCCATGTGAACAACCTGAACTTACAGTTTCCAATAAGCTATACTAATTTTCATACCATGCCTTGCTGTTTTCATAGGCTGAAGTAACGCAAAGACTTGCCAACGCAAGGGAAGCGGCAAATCGACCAATTGTTCACAGCCATGAGGATCTTGCCAAAAAACTTCAGGTATGTATGTTACCTCCTCCTCTCTTTTGAGCTATGTTATCTTGTACAGTTCTACTGAACTTTCTAGTTCACTTCCAAGGGATATATTTTAGGTTGCGAGCTGCTGCCCATTTTATTTTAGTAAGCGCCTGAGGCCAGATTTACCTGTATAAAAACGAAAATGCTCCGCTTCAGCTTTACTGAAAATTCTTTTAGCCTATTGTATACCATTGTAAGTGACAAGTTGAGGCAGACGTCACCCATCTGTTTGTCAAATGATGAACATCAGTTGATACACTTCTAACTTTTTGAATTTCAAACTAATATGCTGACTGAGGATAATCTGTGGTTTTCAACAGGAAGCCATGGATATAAATAAAAGGTCATCTTCAGGTGAGTGGATTCATCTGTGTAACCCATACCAGATATGCCTTCCATTGTGCGGATTACAATGTATAATGTTTTATCCCTTGACAGGGACGAGGTCTTCAGATGCTTCTGGCAAGAGAATGCGGGAGGTGGCATGCCCTATCTGCACAGTCCATCTTCAGGTCTATCTCTGCAAAATTCTTTTGAGTTCCTTCACCTAATGTCCACTTGGGAATCGACATCTGAACATGGCACAACAAATTTTACCATGCTCCAGGTCCAGGTTCCAACTTCTGGTTCAGAGACGATCGAGTGTGGCGTATGTCAGCACCCGTTCCTCGTCAGCGCCCGTTGAGTTCAGCCGTTGCACTGGGGTGTCTTGTTGGATTCACGGACAGAGAGCCTTGTTCGAGCTTGCTGCTCAATTCGGCGATCCACCATGTCTACTCTGCATGCAGTCCTTTTGCAGCGTTCTGTATATGAATGAATTGAGTCCTTTGCAAATTTAGTACAGTTGATGTTGTGTAGTACTTTATCAAAAAAAAAATTTGTTGTGAAGTAAGCAAGGGGTGAATAAGAGTGGTTAGTACCGTCGGCGTCAACTTGGCTGCTGTCCCTTGAGAAATCTGTTACCAATGCAGTGTGATCGGATGTAATTTGGTACTGGGTTACGTGCAGTTTGCCTTCCAAAATCCACACGCTTCTCTTCTCAGCGTTCTCATCATTAATGTGAGAGTTTGGTTGAATTCATCTCAAGTACTAATTTGATTCCATCTCCAGTTTCTTTCATTGCTGCTGCTCTCGCGTTCGCAGAGGGACTGCATCTGAAGACAACACGCATATTAAAGCCAATCCAACGGCCAAGGGTCTTCCAACGGGATGCGATTTGGAATTCCATTCAGATTCTGGACTCCAGAGCCATCTCCATTCTCCCCGGCTGGCTGCTTTGCTTTGCCTCCCCCTCGGCCTCGAAGCATCATCCATCCATCTCTCTCTCTCTCTCTCTCTCTCTCCGCGCAGTGTTGCCGCAGAGAGAAGGGGAAGCGTGGAATCATCGAGGGAAGAGAGAAGATGGAGGCGGCGTGGGCGTGCGCGGTGGATCGAGCCACCGGCATGGCCGACTCCGCCAAGCGCTTCTTCCTCTCCTTCCGCCGCCCACAGCAGCAGCCCCCGCCGCCGCCGCCGCCGCCTCGTCCGAGCTCCAACCCCGTAAGCAAAATCACACCCTTCTCTTCTTCTCTCTGTTCAAATCGACGTCGTAGAGGTAGGACTTTGCCCCCTTTGCGTTGCCGGGGATGAGGATTTGAGCGGGTTTAGTCACGAATGCATCTGCAAAGGCTGCATAAACTTTCCCTTTTAAACTAATGTAGGGTTTTGTGGAAGCTGAGGCCTATGCGTTGCCTCAAATAAGTTCTGAATTCTGACTCTACTTCCTTAACAATGAGGCTGCACAAATGCTTTAGGTGACCTGTGGTACAGAGGATTTTTGTTATCAGTTCATGTTTTCTTCAATCAGAATTTCTCCCAAATTGCTTCGTCTTGGTCGATTTGTGGCAGTAGTTCCAAGTGTGGCATTTTATTTCCTCAAATATATTTGGAACATGAAATGTCTCTGTTATAGTATATTGTACCTGTTCAACTTCTGACACTCATTTAGTCATTTGCCAGGTTTAGGGTCAGGGGTGAACTTGATGTTCTATTGAGGGTTCTGCTTTTGTTTTTGATCGATGTGCTCTATAACCTCTGATTCACATGCCTTCCATTCTTTCTTTACTTCAGGTAGATATCTTGAAGCGTTTGCAGCGGCAAGCATTCTATGACATCATGCAGCTGAGGGAGAGACAAGAGAAAGTTGAAAGAGTGCTTTCGTTATTCAAAGCTTCCAAAGTTGGCCCATTTGCAGAAGAAAACACTCAGGTCAAGGGCGTTATCAATGTCACTGGATCACTGTCAAGAGATAGTTCAGAAGCAGAATCTGCTATTAGTTCACGGTTTGTGTTTCAGACCACTGTTCGGAAGAAGGATTCCCTCTTTGCAGAGCTTGCCACTGATCCTAGATGCATGTCTCAAGAAGATGACCATATTGGGACCCCTCTTGTATTGTCAAAGGTGATGTACTTGTCAAATATCAGTGACTCGTTGTCTGCTGCTGCTGTACCAGTTGGAGCAAGATGTGATGATTTTTCAACCGATCCAAATATCCGAGAGGTAATTTCTTCAGACAAGCAATGATGCCTTCAGTGCTATCCTTTTTGCCTGCTAATGTGTAAGGTAACAGTTTGCTTAACAGGAACATTGGCTAGCCAGCTTGCGTTCTTCATTGAGGCCACCTTTGCTGATTAAAAGTCACAAATATGCTGGTGGCCTAATACTGAGATCGAAGAACTTTGCTGTTTCTCTTGCTGAGTTAATTTCAGTAGCTGGGCAGCCACTAAATGCCGGAGAAGCTAGCAGAGTTTTCACAGAATTTGGGCAATTTTCATACCAGATGCCTGATGACATAAAATTGACCTTGTCTGCTGCCTGGCATGGACCAAGCGTAATTCCTCGGAAGAGGAAACCAACCGCAGGAGGTTGCATTGATGTTGAGCTGAAAATTGATGAGGACTCAAGAATCGGGGCTTGGTTCGAGATCAACAGGAAGTCAAACCCACGGTTACTGAGATGGGCCCTCACGCTATCAGATGCACCGGAGGATGACCTAGGATGGGGTTTGAGCTTGCGGAGAGGGACTGAAGCCAAACCACAACGGTTTCAGGTGGAGGGTTTTCTGAACTTGCATCTGGGAAAGAAGGCTGCTGTGCAACCTGGTATCGTGTTCAACGTGGATGGGAGGAGATGCACACCTGCTCTTGTATTCCACTCAAGTTGGTCCTTGTAATTCTGGTGTAGGAACTCTTGGTAGATCAGATAATGCAGGAATTGTTTGTATCATGCGGAAGAGAAACAATTCATTTATAAGCTCATGGTGCATTGCGGTGATTATTTTGAAGTGTCAATATCATCTTCTAACTGTCGTTTTGATATTCCTGTACTTGCATAGAGCGTTCCAGATTTGATTGGCCATGATCATTTTATTTGCTAGCAATATTTGTATCACATATGTTAAATCTTGATATGAGAAAGCAGTGATAATCGATCATATGACTTCATCAGCAATAGCACGAATCCGATCTTATTTTATTGCTAGCAATATTTGCATCACATATGCTGAATCTTGATACGAGAAATCAGTGATAATCGATCATATGACTTCATCAGCAATAGCACGAATCCGATCTGTAACATTCCATGGTTCTTTTACAAGTGTGATCATATGATTTTGCACAGAACTCGAAGCACGCCTCCCTGCGAAACAAAGGCCTGCTTCGCCTGGGTTCTGTCTCCCACTCTCCCTGCGAAGGGGGCAGGCCTACCTCGCTGGTTGTTGGCGAGGCGGCGTCGCTGCTTGTTGGCGAGTGAGCTGGGCAGGCCTTCGCCTGGGTTCTCGCCTCGCTTTGCTGCATGAGGTATCGAAGGGGGAAGGCGATGCCGTGCCTGGCCTTTCGGCTCGCACGTGTTTGGGGCAGGATCGTTGCGAAGGGGTCCTCGCTCCATCCGGTCTTTTGTTTCAGTTCGCGAAGGGGGTGGACCGTGGACAGGACACTTGCCTGCGAAAAAGCTAAGCGAAGGGTGTCCTTGCCCTGAAAATCAGCGAAGGGAGGGACGTCCGGTAGCCATTTTTTTTCTTCCTCTTTCTTTTTCACTTCTTTTTTTTTTGACACTGATGGAAAACAGGTTTAAATCAATGGTCCATGCTTCCCAACTAAATTTTTGGGATTCCGATCTCTCCACAATTTTATGCTATCATAACATGATTTAGAGTGTCCACGCCTCAGCATATGTATTGTCAAATGCGCTGTACATAATGTACTGAAAACACTTTGGCGCCAAGGGAAAGACATGTTTGCGATTGAAATGCATGAGGTAATTGTGTATGGACAAAGTAATTCCTTACCTTGGGTGAAGTGTGAGCAACCTGCAAAACATAGTTGTTATCCTTCGAATAGAAGGGTTAATGGAAACATTAAAAATATTACTAAATCTTTAAGCTGATATAAATATTATTCAAAGGATACCAACCTGCAGCCAAAGAGCAAGAATCATCTAGTGAAAAAATTAGCTTTAATCTTAAATTTCAGTGAGATTGAATTACTACTAACAAGTAAATATTTGCCGAATAAAAAAGTATACTAGTCGGAACCGTTATGTAATAGTAAAGGTCTTTGAGCCGAAGTTGGTGTCAAAGACAAACCAAATTAGATGACGAAGCCCCCTAGCGAGTCGATCTTGTCGAAAGCCTCTCGAGTCAGACTGGAAGGTAGAGGTGAAATGGGATGCCGATGTCTGTGGCGAAGCCCCTTGCGAAGCCCCTGGCGACTTTCAAGTCATCAAGCTTTTCTTTGAGCCAAAGAGAACCTTAGCGTGTTTGTCCTGCAAAGGTCATTTTTCTTTCCTTGCATAGGTTTGTTTGCATAAGGATTATATTGTTTTGCATCAGTCTGATATAAACCATGATAGATACAAGCTTTCTTTTACGGGTCGTCACCCGACTCTTATTTAACGGAGGCCACACTGGCCTTTTTAATTGGAATTCTTACGTCCAAGTTTTATTTTCAGCGAAGGCCACATGAGCCTTTTTGACTTGGAACTTTCTCGCGTCCAAGTTTTTGTTTTCTGCAAAGGCCACACGAGCCTTTTTGACTTGAAACTTTTTCATGTCCAAGTTTTTATTTTCTTCAGTGATTGAGACTTTTGCTCTGTGAGTCTCAGCTCATCTTTTTACATCTAAAGGCTTTTCCCCTTAGCCTTGGTGCGAGCCTTAGCTCGTCCAATGGTGCAATGAATGCAATATTTTTTATGCATGAATGATGGATGAATGCTCTCGATGCATGAATGATTTTTCATGTGGAATGATGCGAAGGGTTACATCATAAGCCAATTGCATGATTTGTGGGAATCCCTTGGTCTAGTTGAACCCCAAGAAGAGAATTCCAATGATCGTACTTGGATCAGTAGTGCCAATAACCAATAATCGAGAAGCCATACTTGGCGAAGATCAATAGCTTGAAGGATATAATAGTATGGAGAAGCCATGTATCTAATTCCACATAAGCTAGTGGTGAACGAGAATCCATATATTCACCAATAATTCCAATGATGATTGGATACGAAGGGTAAAAATCCATTGTGCCCATAGGCATTATCCTGAAAAAGGGCAAAGATTTATGACTTGACATATTCAGGCAATGTAGGCATGAATATGAATGGTAAGTCTTTAAAACAATCAAACATAAATAGACGTGAGTAAATACAATCGATAAAATAAGTAGAACAACTTTGGTTAACAAGAGAGCAACAAGGAGACCTTTGCTCTTGTTTTATGCGAATACTTAATTTCAAGGCCTTATTTTGGTGCGAAGATTGAGTTTATTTGTTTAGCCATGCTTAAGTCAATAAAGGTCGCTTATAGCGAAGGCCTTGTTGACCTATGTTTCTTAATAAATGATTAATCAGTGTCGATAATTATATGTGCCTAGTTAAGGGACATATCCGTTCGACACTGCCGTGAAACCACAATGTATCTCTTTTTCTTACGAATCTTGAAAGGTATAGCCACCACTACTGTAACATGAATATATGAGGAAGTGTACAAATGTGGAAAAAATTTGATTCATGGCAGTGATGTCTTTAGTTTATAAGCGAATGGTAGATGCAAAGCACATTTGAAACAAGAAAGCACTATGAATTTGAAAGCGAAGGGTAAACATGTTAGAATTTGTTACCTTTGCGGAGGAGAATTAGCCTGCAAGAGAAGAATTGATTTCCTTCATAGTGAAGGGCTTAGATTGGACACAGACTGAGTAGGTGTTGCATGAAAGTAGAGTTCACAAAAAAGCATATAGCTAAGGCATGATGCGACTAATCCAAAAATGCACATAAGTATCTCTAGCATAGGGTTGGTTTATGGAACTGAAGAGATACTTACCGAGATTGAATGAACCTACAAGTTAGCAAAAAATATGCACAACACGTATATAGAAAATGGAAAACATGCACATAGAAAATGCCTCCTCGGCGACCAATGAAAGAGTCAAATTATAGTTCAAATAAAGCCCAACAAAGTTTAGCAGCAAGTGCCTTGGCACAAGTATTTGAGATATGCACACTTAGTGCTTTTCTCTCTTTTCACTTCCTCTTTCCTTTTTGAGGTAGAAAACTCAGAATTAAAGGATTGCATTCGATAAGTAGCAAATTTCAACCGAAAAGATTAGTTTAATAATATGATGCATTGATGGTTCTTAAATAAAAGAGATATAACCTAACAATGGTGAAAGGTACTCGAAAAGAGTGATGTCATCTGCGAAGGTGTTCTTCAAATTTCAAGCGAAGGATGATAAAATCTAAAAAGGAATCCTTCAACATTCAAGCAAAGGGTCAGCAATTGTTGAATGAGATAGCAATGTGCTATGAATATAATTTTGGTGCAGAACACAAAGTAAGTAGATAGTAAGAGTTATCTTATCTGAAGGGTAAAGTCCTTGTTTGTAAGAGTTGAAACCAATTTTGTCATGACATAGTTATCAAAAGTCATGAAGAGGATGGATTGTACCTTGGTGCGATGCACGGTTGTGGAACCCAAGATACCCGAGAGAGAGCCAGACTTTGTAGCTCCACTGACAGTGAAGGCCAATCATAAGTTTCCAATTTCTTGTAATGAATTGTCGAGCTCAATATAGGTGCGAAGACCATCTCTATATCCTTGACTTTTGCGTGATTGAATGCCAATAGCCAAATGAACACCAATGATGTTCCATGGTCTCTGCGGAGATTAATAACAGATTGTGATGCACTATATGCATTTCCATTCTTTCAAAGAATATCCATGCGCCGATGATGCCTTGTCATCTCCATAAACTATATAGTTTAATCTGCAAAGATCTGTGATAGGTGCAAAGCAATGTGTTGCGGCCTATAGCGCATGAGTTCCAGTTCTTTAAGATGAAAGGAGAATCAAATGTCTTGACCGAGAGAAAAGTAGCAAACTGAGAGCTAACAAGTGAGTAGCAAACTGAAATTGAGCTGTTATGTTCAGCAAGTTTCATTTGACTCAGCATCAATGATCTAGAATTAGATGTGACAGAAAGCATAGATGCAATAAAGTAAAGGTTCTATAAAATAAGTGATTAAGGGATACATCCTGCAAAAACAAGTTAGTTGAGAACCTTGATGGATTAAAAACATCGGGCATAACAGAAGCCATGTGCAAATATTAAAGGATATCTGAACTTTCCGTATAAGGAAAGATAAAATGAGAGAATTTATAGCAAGAACGCCAGTACAAGCCCCAAGGCTTTGCTGGCTGAATGCATAGATATTAAGCAGAGGCATATAAATAAAGTGCAAGGTGAATTAGTAGAGATAAGTAGCAAAACTGAAACAATATCGCTGCTCTTAATATACTGCTTTCTATTTCTGGATAAGACCGAGCAATCGTATACAGGAAATTGTTGTTTGCTCCAATCAAAGCGAAGCAGTGAGCGGCAGACAATCATTTTGATGGCAATAAAAGACGGTTGAGCCTACATATGTTAGACTGAGTATTTTTGTGCAAGGAGCAAAAACATGCACAAGCTGAAATGCGATTAAATTTCAGATGTAAACGTGTGAGCTCTTTGCAGCTAAGAAAGGGCTGCAATGATC
>CM014273.1:5644669-5655711 GCA_004135705.1 Alloteropsis semialata | reverse complement strand
GAAACAGATGAGTTGCACCAATTGGTGCGCTTCTTCCTGCCAATAAAAACTGGGGGTTTGTCAACAGTGTCTGTAATTTTTAATAGGCCTGTTTGGAGTGTCCCATGTGAACAACCTGAACTTACAGTTTCCAATAAGCTATACTAATTTTCATACCATGCTCATGCCTTGCTGTTTTCATAGGCTGAAGTAACGCAAAGACTTGCCAATGCAAGGGAAGCGGCAAATCGGCCGATTGTTCACAGCCATGAGGATCTTGCCAAAAAACTTCAGGTATGTATGTAAGCTCCTCCTTTCTTTTGAGCTTTGTTAGTTCACTTTCCAGGGCTATATTTTACTTTGGTTGGGAACTGCTGCCCTTTTTTATTTTATTAAGCGCATGAGACCATATTTGCCCATATAAAAGTGAAAATGCCCCGCTTCAGCTTTACTGAAAATCTTTCAGCGTATTGTACCATTGTAAGTGACAAGCGGAGGCAGACGTCGCCCACCTGTTTGTCAAATGATGAACATCAGTTGATACACATCTAACTTTTTGAATTTGAAATTATATGCTGACTGAGGATAATCTGTTGTTTTCAACAGGAAGCCATGGATATAAATAAAAGGTCATCTTCAGGTGAGTGGATTCATCTCTGTAACCCATACCAGATATGCCTTCCATTGTGCGGATTACAATGTATAATGTTTTATCCCTTGACAGGGATGAGATCTTCGGATGCTTCTGGCAAGAGAATGCGGGAGGTGGCATGCCCTATCTGCACCGTCCATCTTCAGGTCTATCTCTGCAAAAATTCTCTTGAGTTCCTTCACCTAATGTCAACTTGGGAATCGACATCTGAACATGGCACAACAAATTTTACGATGCTCCAGGTCCAAGTTCCAACTTCTGGTTCAGAGACGATCGAGTGTGGCGTATGTCAGCACCCTTTCCTCGTCAGCGCCCGTTGAGTTCAGCCGTCGCGCTTGGTTGTCTTGTTGCATTCACGAACAGAAAGAGCCTTGTTCGAGCTTGCTGCTCAATTCGGCGACCCACCGTATCTACTCTGCATGGAGTCCTTTTGCAGCGTTCTGTATATGAATGAATAGAGTCCTTTGCAAGTTTAGTACAGTTGATGTTGTGAAGTACTTCATCAAAAAAAAAAAATTGTTGTGGAGTAAGCAAGGGGTGAATAAGAGTGTTAGTACCGTCGGCGTCAACTTGGCTGCTGTCCCTTGAGAAATCTGTTACCAATGCAGTGTGATCGGATGTAATTTGGTACTGGGTTACGTGCAGTTTGCCTTCCAAAATCCACACGCTTCTCTTCTCATCATTGATGTCAGAGTTTGGTTGAATTCATCTCGAGTACTAATCTTCAGTTTCTTCCATTGCTGCTGCTCTCGCGTTCGCAGAGGTACTACATTTGAAACAACACGAATATTAAAGCAAATCCAACGGCCAAGGGTCTTCTAACGGGATGCGATTTCGAATTCCATCCAGATTCTGGATTCCAGAGCCATCTCCATTCTCCCCGGCTGGCTGCTTTGCTTTGCCTCCCCCTCGGCCTCGAAGCATCATCCATCCATCTCTCTCTCTCTCTCTCTCTCTCTCCGCGCAGTGTTACCGCAGAGAGAAGGGGAAGCGTGGAATCATCGAGGAGGGAAGAAAGAGAGAGAAGATGGAGGCGGCTTGGGCGTGCGCGGTGGATCGAGCCACCGGCATGGCCGACTCCGCCAAGCGCTTCTTCCTCTCCTTTCGCCGCCCACAGCAGCAGCCCCCGCCGCCGCCGCCGCCGCCTCGTCCGAGCTCCAACCCCGTAAGCAAAATCACACCCTTCTCTTCTTCTCTCTGTTCAAATCGACGTCGTAGAGGTAGGACTTTGCCCCCTTTGCGTTGCCGGGGATGAGGATTTGAGCGGGTTTAGTCACGAATGCATCTGCAAAGGCTGCATAAACTTTCCCTTTTAAACTAATGTAGGGTTTTGTGGAAGCTGAGGCCTATGCGTTGCCTCAAATAAGTTCTGAATTCTGACTCTACTTCCTTAACAATGAGGCTGCACAAATGCTTTAGGTGACCTGTGGTACAGAGGATTTTTGTTATCAGTTCATGTTTTCTTCAATCAGAATTTCTCCCAAATTGCTTCGTCTTGGTCGATTTGTGGCAGTAGTTCCAAGTGTGGCATTTTATTTCCTCAAATATATTTGGAACATGAAATGTCTCTGTTATAGTATATTGTACCTGTTCAACTTCTGACACTCATTTAGTCATTTGCCAGGTTTAGGGTCAGGGGTGAACTTGATGTTCTATTGAGGGTTCTGCTTTTGTTTTTGATCGATGTGCTCTATAACCTCTGATTCACATGCCTTCCATTCTTTCTTTACTTCAGGTAGATATCTTGAAGCGTTTGCAGCGGCAAGCATTCTATGACATCATGCAGCTGAGGGAGAGACAAGAGAAAGTTGAAAGAGTGCTTTCGTTATTCAAAGCTTCCAAAGTTGGCCCATTTGCAGAAGAAAACACTCAGGTCAAGGGCGTTATCAATGTCACTGGATCACTGTCAAGAGATAGTTCAGAAGCAGAATCTGCTATTAGTTCACGGTTTGTGTTTCAGACCACTGTTCGGAAGAAGGATTCCCTCTTTGCAGAGCTTGCCACTGATCCTAGATGCATGTCTCAAGAAGATGACCATATTGGGACCCCTCTTGTATTGTCAAAGGTGATGTACTTGTCAAATATCAGTGACTCGTTGTCTGCTGCTGCTGTACCAGTTGGAGCAAGATGTGATGATTTTTCAACCGATCCAAATATCCGAGAGGTAATTTCTTCAGACAAGCAATGATGCCTTCAGTGCTATCCTTTTTGCCTGCTAATGTGTAAGGTAACAGTTTGCTTAACAGGAACATTGGCTAGCCAGCTTGCGTTCTTCATTGAGGCCACCTTTGCTGATTAAAAGTCACAAATATGCTGGTGGCCTAATACTGAGATCGAAGAACTTTGCTGTTTCTCTTGCTGAGTTAATTTCAGTAGCTGGGCAGCCACTAAATGCCGGAGAAGCTAGCAGAGTTTTCACAGAATTTGGGCAATTTTCATACCAGATGCCTGATGACATAAAATTGACCTTGTCTGCTGCCTGGCATGGACCAAGCGTAATTCCTCGGAAGAGGAAACCAACCGCAGGAGGTTGCATTGATGTTGAGCTGAAAATTGATGAGGACTCAAGAATCGGGGCTTGGTTCGAGATCAACAGGAAGTCAAACCCACGGTTACTGAGATGGGCCCTCACGCTATCAGATGCACCGGAGGATGACCTAGGATGGGGTTTGAGCTTGCGGAGAGGGACTGAAGCCAAACCACAACGGTTTCAGGTGGAGGGTTTTCTGAACTTGCATCTGGGAAAGAAGGCTGCTGTGCAACCTGGTATCGTGTTCAACGTGGATGGGAGGAGATGCACACCTGCTCTTGTATTCCACTCAAGTTGGTCCTTGTAATTCTGGTGTAGGAACTCTTGGTAGATCAGATAATGCAGGAATTGTTTGTATCATGCGGAAGAGAAACAATTCATTTATAAGCTCATGGTGCATTGCGGTGATTATTTTGAAGTGTCAATATCATCTTCTAACTGTCGTTTTGATATTCCTGTACTTGCATAGAGCGTTCCAGATTTGATTGGCCATGATCATTTTATTTGCTAGCAATATTTGTATCACATATGTTAAATCTTGATATGAGAAAGCAGTGATAATCGATCATATGACTTCATCAGCAATAGCACGAATCCGATCTTATTTTATTGCTAGCAATATTTGCATCACATATGCTGAATCTTGATACGAGAAATCAGTGATAATCGATCATATGACTTCATCAGCAATAGCACGAATCCGATCTGTAACATTCCACGGTTCTTTTACAAGTGTGATCATATGATTTTGCACAGAACTCGAAGCAACGAAACCCCAAGCATTAACCTACAGTACTCCCTATGTTCATCAGCAACAGAATCTACAAAAAATTACAAGATCTCATCTGAATCTGATTGAACCCAAAGGAAAAAAAAACAGTGTTATACTTTTCACACACAAAAGAATAAAAGACCACATTTTTTTTTCCAGCCTAGCCTGCTGGTGAAGTTCTTTTTACAGCAGGGAGTTCCACAGAGCTGAGGTCTGCAGGATATGGAGTCCATAGCCCTAATCCTCCTCTACTCTCCTTTAGTCCCTTCTTCACAATCTCATCGATTGTTTTGGCCCATTCGACTTTTGATGAGTGTTCTCTTGTGTGTCTGTGCAAGATGAACAACGAGTTGTACTCACAGTTGGGGAACATGAAGAACTTAAGAGCGTCTCCAAGCCTATGCATCACATAGCCAAAGCTGATCTGGTCACGTGGTGTAAAAAGATTGACCTCGTTGAACCAGAGGCAGCTGAATAGATCGGTGATTGTAGTGTGCTCCCGGATCAGCACTGCACCCTCTGGCACATCTGCAATTATATAAATGGTCTTGTCAGCAGTGAAGTGGTAGAACAAGCCAGATTTTTCATACTCTACTCAAGTTTAGCCTAAGCAATGAGCAACAGTTACTATCATACAAGAATACAAGACAAATGTATAGAACTTGGGGGCATGTGTGATTTCACTCACCACTAGGCATCTTTTTCTTTGGACTCCAAGGCTCCATCCCCTCATAATAGTACATCTTCATCTGAAGATCAACCAAAGGACGGGCATATCGCTTCCGTCGTTTGATTGCATCACCCTCTTCATAGATGCTCCTATGATGCTTATGGACAGCTACTGCGAATGTGTATTTTCCACGCCAGAGATATCTGCAAAGAATTTCCATTCAGATCATGTACCAAGCAAAATAGGATGTGTCTGAGGTTCCAGATAGAAAACCGACCTCTCGAGAATAAGCAGCGGATCAACTATGAGCTCCATCTTCCCATCAATCCAAATGCTATACCAAGCTTGAGGAAATAGTCTATGTGTTAAAATCTTTGGTATTTTTCCATTCCTTCTAGGTTCGTCAAATGGGAGATGATGTACCATTATAAGTCGCCATATACCAACCCATTTTCCTCCAGCATTGTCAATCTTAACAGTGGTGTTCTTTTCAATAAAATCAAGAGATACTTCATCTACCACCATCAGGAAGCAGAACAACTTCTGAGACCGATGACTAATATTTGATGGCTGATGGGGGATGTCATAACCATCAAAAATACCAGAAGCAACCACAAATCTGCATTTCTTTATGTACTTGACATCAACACTATCCATATCCGCACCACTATTTTTCATAAATCCACAGTGCACCTGAGCATATACCACAAACCAAACACATGTAGCAGAGTGCAGAGGCTTAACGATAAACAATCACAACCTAAGATTCACAAGATGAGGAAACAGAAAGGCTGTAATAAGCTATTGTTTCGAGGGAAAATGTGCACTGTTCTTTAGAAAGAATGACGAAAATGCAGATCATATTTTATATTATATGCCCAAGCAGGGGAGCACTTCAAAATTACACTAACTTGACACCAACAGTGCAACCTCAGTGTAGATTCTAGTGACTGATTTTCATCATATATTAAGTTGATGATTGGTTCATTGCATAGATTGTCCATAATAAATTTTATGGTGTAGCAAGTAATCCTGTGAGATTGAAATCGGGTAAGATTCAGGTAATTTTGACCTCGAGGATGTTTCCAAGACAGTTCCCACATCGTGTGCACCTCATCGGTGTGGTTTGCAAGACACCATGAATGCAAAGCAAAATGCATGGTGAAAGCATCAAAACAAATGAATGCAGAATGTAGTTTTCCCCATGGTGCAAAGAAACCTTCTCAGAGAAGGTATAGCCCTACCCAAAGGGGCGATTACTTCATTTGTCTTATGTGTGGTTTGATACAAGACCTATTCATTTAGCATTCAAACAAAATCTGCAAATGCTTCAGTGCCAAATGCCCCCATCTAAGTAATAAAAGCAGAATGCATATGCATTTAGCCACTACTGCCTAATTGAAACACTATAGCTTAGAAATTAAGAACCAAAGTGTTCAAGGAAGATTATACAGAGTACCCATGTGCTAAAGGCAAGTAGCTACCTTCATGGTAGAATTCAGTTTAAAGCTTTCCTCCCTCTGTTTCCAGTTTTGACGTCCTCCAAACAGCGGTGAAGGATCTTTATCCTGTTTGTCGACAGTTATATATGACAACTTATTTATGATTGTGTTGGGAGTCCTCTCTGGAATGGCAACAGCATTTGGATCATCGGCAACAGGTATCGGGCAGCCTGTATATTGAAGTAAAAAGTGAGACTGTGAAGCAGTCACATTTTAGAGCAGGACGGATTTTTTTGTGGCACAAGTCTTACGGTGGAGTGGTTTCGATGAGAGCCCCATTGAGCCCAACACATTGAGAACTTTACTGTCCTTTTTACAAAGAGCTGCAGGATGCAAGGCATAGGAAACTATGTCACTATAATGATAGGCAGTCAATGGAAGACTAGAATGTATTTAACTTCAGAGTAAGTAGTCTGAAAACAATATTCAAACACGAAGCTCAGCAGCTACAATATACAGCATTACTGCTACAAGAACACAGCTATGAATCGATGGGTACGTCGACGCGACGCGTTAGAAGCGAGGGAAGCCCACCTGAGAGGAATGCGACGGAGGAGCTGCAGGACCAGAGGTGGAAGGCGAGGGCGAGGAGCACGAGCATGGCCCAGGCGATGGCCGACACGAGCACCAGCCGCACGGCGCCCGTGCGCCACACCAGCCGCATGGCGGAGGACCGGAGCAGCAGTAGCACGCACCCTGTGGATCCGGCGGCGCCGCCTGCTGCCCGCGTCTCCGCGCCGCTGCCGCCCGCGGCTCCGCGTCCCGTCCGCGCGGTCGCCTGCCGCGCCAGCGAGGGGCCGCGTGGAGGCTGCCTGTGAGGGACTGAGGGGCCGCCCGTCCTGGCTGCAATGGGAGAACGGTGGGCGGCGGCAGAGGCAGGATGCGAGCGAAGGGCAGAGACAGGAGACAGGAGGAGGCAGGGGAGAGGGCAGCGGCAGGGGAGGGGCTACACCTGAGGGTAGACGAGAGGATGCGCGTGTGCTGTTTGAAGACGGAGACGTGTCTCTACGTTTTTTCACGGATCATAAAATCAATTCAATGTAAACACCTGCAACTGTCAAAATCAAATCGTAAAGACACAAGCATAGAATCTCAGCACCGCCCGTAGCTAGGGCAGTTGCCCCACCTTGCCATAGCAGACGCTCTGCCTCTGTCCGCTGCGTTCGCCTTGTCTCGTCGCCGCCTGTCACTGAACCCTCAGATTCAAACAGGGAGAGTGATCGCTGCGCCAAATTGGCTAGGTCGGGTCGGGTCGGTTCAGTGCCTACCTCTGGTTCGCCTCGCCATTGCTCCTCCGCAGCCGCTCCCACGCGAGACGAAAGCGAGGCAGGGGAGATTTAGGGTTTGGGTGGCGTCAGATCGATCTCCTCGCCGTTTGGGGTTGAGAGCGTGTGTGAACTTGTGATGCAGTTTGGGTGAAGGTGTGACGAGGAAGAAAGAGCAGATTCTTTTCATCTGCTTGTAATCTTAGTTTTCCAAATTTCGATGGAACTCATCACAACAGTAAAAAATCTGACGAAATTCATCGCATGTTGCTTTAGAGCGTCATGGGTCATTTTCGTGGACACTAAACAAAACAGTTTTCTTACTTGATCTTGTACTGAACAATATTCTATATTTTTTTGGGTCAATTTTAGTTCGAGTTTCAATCTTCACTGTACACAACAGCCTGACTGCTGTTCCAATTCAACACAAACACTTGGAAGCGCACAGAGGACAGGCCCAGAACCACTGCCAAATACTCCTATATCATATTCAGACACCATGGATGGAACACAAGGCCAAACACATAAACTTCCATATCTATTTTTCCATTATCTACCACCTGTATAGAATTTGCGGCACAAGGTGCGCACAACAATTATATATACATCTGTATAATATTACAAGTTCAGGAGGGTTCATCTGCTTATTACATACAGCTACACGAGCAAATTAGAAGAACAACACCGATCATGTACTGGAACATTAGGGAGGGTTTAGAGGGGGAAGATAGTGTCGCCATCCTCGTTATTGTCGAAGTAGTTGAATGGAGCATCCCCTTCGTAGCGGAAGTCTGGACCGACATAGCACTTCATCTCATGGAAAAGGTTCAGGTTGTCGACCAACTTATGGAATACATTGCAACCGCAGCACTGGAACAGTAGACCAGACTTCAGTAAATGTGGATAAATATGAAAGCAAGCAACTAGACAGAAAATGGAGCATCTGGGCAGGGAAGGAAGGTGAGAACATAGACATGAACATGCAAATATGGAAAGGAACAGCTTGCAGAAATATTTCTGCACGTAGTTTGGAGCTAATTATACATGTGAAATCTAGATTCAGAGTTGATCAAGATGTATCAAAAAAAAAAACTCAAGGCCGGAGCTAACCACAAACCTAATTGACAGCAATGATAAATCATGGCTTGGGGAGTTTGAACTTTGTACAACAAAAGAAGCAACATAGTAGCACAGAGACTGCATAGCTAATAGACATCTCGGTTGATATTACTAAAAGAGTAAAATACACTAGAGGTCCATTAACTTGCAGAGGTGTGTCACTTAGGTCCCCAAACTCCGAAAGTGCATTTGTAGGTCCATGAACTTTTAAGTTGTGTCATTTAGGTCCATACCCCTCCACATAGACACCTAGTTCTGACATGGCATGCTGACTGGACATCCCTCTCTCATTCCTCTCTAGCATGGATGGGATTAAGCAGGTGGCTCCCACAAATTTCGTCGAGCACGTCGTCGTGAGCGCAGTTCATCGCAACCAGTAAGCTGTGAGCTCTGTCCGTCGTCAACTGAGTCCCGACATGGCGACATCATGCCGCCGCAGCTGAGCGCCCTCGTACAACCTTGCCACGTGCAGCTGCCGCAGAGAACACGCGCCACCGCTGCTGACCGGATCACGGACACAGCTCCAGCACAGGTTCAACGCCCTCTCACCCAAGCTCCATGTTGGCTCCGTGCTGGCGCCTGCTCATGCACGCTCTGACGCTCGCACGCGCAGCGAAGGGGGACGAGGGACTGAGGCAGCCCAGACGAAGAGCGTTTAGCTAGGAGCGAAGAATGATAGGGACTGAGGCAGCCCCGTTGAAGCTTGCGATGCTCATGATGTGCTCGACAAAATGCCTCATAGTGACGTGGAGGAAGATGAGAGAGGAGATGCCCACTCAGCGTGCCATGTCAGCAGTAGATGCCCACTCAGTGTGCCATGTCAACATTACATGCCCACATGGAGGGGAATGGACCTAGATGACACAACTTTAAAAGTTTATGGACCTAAAAATGTACTTTCGGAGTTTGGGGACCTAAATGACACCTCTCTACAAGTTAATGGACCCGTGATGCATTTTACTCTTACTAAAATTATTTAAGCAATTAGACACACCTGAAAGGCTGAAACTAAAAAAGAAACCCCACAATATCTATAAATATCTATACAGCACACAAGAAAAATTGCATTAAATTATAGCAACAAAACCTCTCTTTTCTCATAATATCACATACCACGCAAAAGCTTTGCGTGTCAATTTATAGAAGGACCCAAAATAGGTCAGAACAGTAACAAGCGCCTTAATCGTAGCCACTTAGTGTCTTAGTTGGATTTACACAATCGAGTCAGAACACTACATATCTAGCCCAGTATCAAGTGATTATCATCTCTAGGATAACCAAGTTCTTCAAATTTGAATTGTACCGATGCCCAATTTTGAGGAAAACATATAGCCCATGGTAATACTATACTAAAAATTGATTGAGTCGGTCATTTCTTTCAATCTTCAGAAGCCTACCTAAATCCTCCGCTATGCTAAGAACTAATAAGGGAAAACTGTAGGTTAGAAAAAAGGGTTAATTGGATTGGTGCCACCGTTATTTCGCGAGTTCGGAGATATGCCATTAAACTTCGGGTATTTTGAATCGTGCCATTACAATTCTTTCTACTCTTGAGTTGTGCCATTTTGTACGTGTTTGATGCTCTTGGGCCCACGTACAGACATTCGTATTTACGTATAGACCAAAATGCCCTCGCTACATCTCTCTCTCCCTCAATGACTCATGGGGCCCACGCATCATCTCTTACCTCCGGTCTTCTTCCTGGCCTGGGCTCCTGGCCGTGGATCTCCTCCTCCCCGGTCGCCATGGGGAGCTCAAGGGGATGGCCCCCACCGCTGGCGCATGTTGCGCTGCTAGCCCCGCTCACCTACCTCACCGCCTAAGGAAGGAGATCGAAGGGCTCGTCTCCTCCGGCGCCGGGAGCCCAAGGGGCTGGCCTTGGCACGCTGCTGAATCGGCTACCATGGTGGCCGCGCGAGGAGGGCGGGGACCCGGAGGCGGCGACGTCCATGGCGGGCACACGAGGTGGATAGGGTGGGGGTCGGCGGATGGGGGTCGGAGGCGGCGGCGGCGCATGGTCCAGCGGAGGCTCGTCGGCGGCGGCGCATGGCCGAGTGGGGGTCGGCGGCAGGCAACGGCCCGATTCGGCAGCAGGAGACGGCCCCTCGAGCTCCCTGAATCACATGCGGGATGCGACGGCGGCGGGAGGAGGGCCAGCCCCTCGATTTCTCCGCGGCAGGATGCGCCGGCGGCGGGGACCAACCCCTTGAGCAGAGCTCCCCACGGCAGCTGACAACAGGATGGAGGGGAGGGGAGGCGCTCTCCGGCGGCCACGGTCTGCTGCTTACCTGCGTGAGGGAGAAGCGCAGGAGAGCTTGACGGCGACGGCTATGGCAGGGTCGCAGGAGAGGCTTGACGGCGGTGGCCATGGCTGGGCAGGAGGGGTTGACAGCCGCACGAGGCTGGGCTCGAGCATGGCGGCGGCGGCCATGGCAGGGCAGCAGCAGGAGGAGAGGCTTGGCGACGGCGGCCTTGGCTGGGCAGGGGATCGACGACGGCGGCGGGCCTGACGGTCGCACGAGGCAGGGCTCGAGGCCTTGAGCATGGCGGCGG
>CM014273.1:5623310-5643036 GCA_004135705.1 Alloteropsis semialata | reverse complement strand
GCGAAGCACGAATTCGTTTTTTACGGGGTTGGGCGAATACTAATTTATTGTTTATTTTTTATAAAAAAAATTGATAATTTGTTCCCGTGGACTAGTAAACGAATCCAAACGTTTTCCATAATCCTCGTCCTCCGGACTAGTATAACCCTAGCACATGCAGGTGTGCATTGTGAGTGTTGTAAATTCGAGTCAAAAGAAGTGTGAACATGGACTCAAAATTGTGGCCAATTAAATGAAGAGGAGGAAGAATTCAAGTTGACTAGATGATAGTATTAGCTAGCATCTTATGTAACATGAGCTGTATCTTGTATGTCGGGTACTGTAGCAAGGTCGGTTACTATAGTAAACCGACCTTCTTGCCTATATAATGGCATCCCTAGCTCATTTGTAAGATCATCAAGAAAGTGAAAAGAAATATATATAGCTCCCTCTTCCTCCTACGTACTATTGCACTCTTGTGTTCTTGCTGTTCTTGTGTGCCACAACAAAGAAGTTGATTTCTAATACGTTATCAGCAAGAGATTCTACAAGAGCTAGAAGGCAGAAGGTGAGAAATCAACTTTATACCTGTTCTTGCAAGCACACTTACATACACGAACACAAACTCCGTCGGTGCAAGGATGGCCATGCCTTCGCCCGTCCGGAGAGCAACATCATGGCGGCTCTGCCGCTGTTGCTCTCCAACCAGGGCGAAGCAAGGAAGGCTCTGCCTCCGCTCGCCCGGTGATGCTAGGAAGGCTCTGCCTCCGCTCACCATGAACGAGAGGTGGTGCTAGGATATCTCTGCCTCCGCCCACCAAGAACATGCACTGTCGTCCTGAAGGCGGGCAGATCAGCCAGAAACTGCCATTTCCTAGGAAACTGCAGATTTTCTAAGAAACTGCCGATTTCCTAAGGATGAGCAGGTGCATACCGTATGCGCCGGCTTGCAGCTGGCATGCTCGCTCTCGTACAAAGAGAAGAGAGCAGTTTACTGACAGGCTCATTTTTTATATGAAGGAATAAATGGCCTGAAGGATTTTATTTACCGAGGCTAAACGACCAGAAGTCGTATGTGTATCATAGCTCCAATACAGCAAGCCTGAAGCCTACTGTCTTACACGGCTTGTGATACATGAACAAACTTGTGGCCCGAAGCCACTATATCCATTTATTTTGTTTTGCGTAATTACTTTTATTTAATTACTAAAATTTAAATTTGGTATTTAAATTTCGCAAATTTATTTACCGTAATTTATTTTTGCATTTAAATTCATGCGAATTTTATTATTGCAATTTCCTTATTGCATCTAAATTCTCGTGAATTTCTTTTTCGTATTTAAATCCTGTAGATTTATTTACAGCAATTTATTTTTCAGTATTCAAATTCTGCAGATTTATTTGTTGCAAATTATGATTAAGCAATTACAACTGAGAAACTTTTTGCATAAGTCCTGAAGACTATGCATTTGTAATCCTGAAGGTTACATGTGATCGACAAATCACTAATCCTACGTATTGGATTGTGCGGACATGTCGGACATTGCAAAGAGGGACTTTGAGAAGCTCGCCGTGGACGACAGCAACTACCTCACTTGGGCTATTGATGCCGAGAACAGGCTTGAGGGCATGCGCCTCGATCATACCATCACCCCTTTTGAGGAGGGTAAAGATGAGCGCACAAAACCTGATAAAGCAAAGGCGTTATATATCGTACGACACCATCTTGACCCAGACCTGAAGTCTGAGTATATGACTGAGAAGGATCCGTTGGTGTTATGGCAATCCCTGAAGGATCGCTTCAGTCAACAACAGTCTATTATGCTCCCGAGAGCACAACAAGATTGGATCACTCTCCGCTTTCAGGACTTCAAGTCCGTGACAGCGTATGATTCTGCTTTACACAGGATTGTGTCCAAATTAAAACTTTGTGACCAGAAGATCACAGACACGGATATGATCGAGAAAACTCTGTCCACCTTCCACCCCGGAAATATAGTTCTGCAACAGCAATACAGGAACTCAAAAGTACACCAAGTACTCTGAGCTCATAGAGGTGTTGATGTTTGCATAACAACAAAATGAAGTTCTTATGAACAACCATTCTGTTCGTTCCACTGGCTCTAGAGCTGTGCCTGGAGCACATGCTAATGTTGCTGAGAGTTCTCGCAACCAAAAGAAAGGTCGTGGGAAGAGGCAATGGAAGGGAAAGAAAAAAGTTATGTTCAAGGGCAAAGGCAAAGGAAAACCTAAGGGTAGAGATATGCCCAAGAAGGAGAAATGTGAAAATGTTGGGGAGGAGCAAGGCGAATGTCTCGCCAATGTCGCACCCCCAAACACCTGATTGACCTTTACCAACAAAGCAAGAACAAAGGCAAAGGTCAACATGAGTCTCACTTCACCACTGAGCCTGAAGCTCAGAAGCGCGATGACATGATTATTGACGCGAAGGGAAATGGTGAAGACGTCCAGATAAATGATGATGATGATCTCCTTGATGACGTTGATATATATGGGGACCTGCAGTAATCCCTGAAAATATCAAGTCACCTAAATGCAATGCCCACATGTACTAGTTTCATTTCATAATGTTTGATCGTACATGCTCTAGGAGAGCATTTGTAATGTAGTAAATGGTCTAAACTTTTGTAAGGTTTCCCAGGAGTTATGTAATGTTATCTTTTATAATGAATGCTTTATGCTTTATCTTAAATTCCTATTCTTTGTGGTATTTAACAGCACTTGTGGGACCCATGGCTGAAGCGGAGATCTGCCTTGTAGACAGTGGCACCACCAACACGATACTAAGAGAAACCATATATTTCCAAACTCTGACTAAGAAAAATGGAAATATCATGACCATTGTCGGAAGCAATGCTCATATTGTAGGCACCGGGAGTGCTACACTGGTTCACCCTATGGGTACACAAATTTTTGTGAAAAATGCATTGTTGTATCTTGACTCAAAGCGAACGCTTTTGAGCTTCAAAGATATCCGTGCGAATGGTTTCCATGTTGAAACCAAGATTGAGCAAGGTACTGAATACCTTCTCATCACTAAATTCGACGGGTATCAAAAGCAAGTGGTGAAAAGACTCCCTTCATCGCCATCGGGTTTGTACTACACGTACATAAAACCCACTGAAGGATATATTGCGATGAAAGCCATATTCAGGGACTTGGAGTCATTTCGAATATGGCATGACCGTTTGGGTCATCCTGGGCTGAGCATGATGAGAAGAATCATCAACAATTCTGCTGGCCATAGCGTTAAAAGCTTCTCTAGTCCTGAAGATTTTATTTGCACCGTATGTGCAAAGGGAAAGCTAATTACTAGACCATCTCCCCTAAAGATTAGGGATGAGTCACCCGCATTCCTGCAAAAGATTCAAGGTGATATTTGTGGACCTATTCAGCCCCTGTCAAGCCCGTTTAGGTACTTCATGGTACTGATTGATGCATCCACTAGGTGGAGTCACGTGGACCTGTTATCCACTAGAAACCATGCTTTCTCAAAACTCATTGCACAAGTAATCAGGTTAAGAGCAAGCTTACCTGATAATCACATCCAATCCAATCGGATGGACAATGCTGGTGAATTCAGGTCAAAAGCTTTCGATGATTACTGCTTAGCAATGGGCATCAAAGTTGAGCATTCAGTACCACATGTCCACACACAGAATGATCTAGCTGAATCCTTGATCAAGAGGATTAAGTGAATTGCAAGGCCGTTGTTGCAGAATTGTAAGCAGCCAACCAGTTGTTGGGGCCATGCAGTGTTACACGCTGCAAAACTAATTCAACTCAGATCAACTGCATATCATGAGACATCTCCCTCACAAATGGTGCGTGGGAAAGAACCAAGTATTTCCCATCTGCGTATATTTGGCAGTGCTGTATACGTGCCAATACCACCACCTCAGCGTACATCAATGGGGCCCCATTGGAAGTTGGGGATATATGTTGGTTATGAGACTTCGTCCATAATCAAATACATAGAACCTATGACTGGGGATCTCCATACAGCTCGGTACGCTGATTGTGTCTTCGATGAAGACCATTTCCCGGCATTAGAGGGAGATAGACATCCGATGGAATGCCGAGAAATTATATGGAATGCAACTGGGATGCAATTCATAGACCCACGCACCACTGAATCTGAACTAGAAGTTCGGAGAATCATACATTTGCAAAATCTTGTGAATGAGCTGCCCGATGCCTTCACTGATCATAAAAGGGTGACAAGGTCGCATATACCTGTGGTAAATGCGCCGGAGAGAGTTCAAGTACCCCAAAAAGGCACCAACTCTGACGCCTCTACCAATCCTAGGAAAAGGGGGAAACCTCCGGGTGCCAAGGACAAGGTTCCGCGTAGACAAGGTCTCGAGCCACCTGCACCACTTAAAGAATCAGTTGAAAAAGATCAACCTGAAGTTGAAAATGCCCTTGAAGAGGCAAATCAACCTGAAGTAGAGGAAGTTCCCGAAGGACACCATTCTGAAGATGGAAATCCCAATGCACTGTGCGCACAACATCGCATTGGAAGGTTGGAACGCCCCAACTCAATCATTACGGGAAATCACGATGAGTGGGAAGACAATCATGAGGAGATCGCCACTAATTATGTGGAATTAGGAGAGTCATATAATAGAAAGACCACTTTTGTCGACATATATTTTGCCTCAAAAATTGTTGATTCAATGGATCCGGATCCAGAACCAAAGTCCTTGATGGAGTGCCGGAAGCGCTCCGATTGGGAACAATGGAAAGCAGCAATTGAGACAGAACTGCACTCGCTTCGCCATAGGAAGGTTTTTGGACCTGCAGTCCTGACACCTCCAAAAGTCATCCCTGTAGGATGTAAATGGGTTTTCATTCAAAAGAGGAATGAACATGGCCAGGTGGTAAGATACAAAGCGAGGCTGGTGGCACAAGGGTTCACGCAGAGACCCGGCATCGATTATGATGAAACATACTCTCCTGTTATGAGTGGCATAACATTACGATATCTCATTTCTATGGCAGCTAACATGAATTTAAAAATGCAGTTAATGGATGTCGTGACCGCATATTTGTATGGATCACTAGATTCGAAAATTTATATGAGAGTTCCTGAAGGACTCAAGATCTCTGGACCGAGTCAAAACCGCAACATGTTTAGTGTTCGCCTGCAGCGATCGCTATATGGTTTGAAACAATCCGGAAGGATGTGGTTCAACCGTTTGAGTAACTTCCTCCTGAAGAAAGGTTACGCAAACAATGATGATTGCCCTTGTGTGTTCATAAAGAAATCCAAGGATGGATTCTGCATCATCTCAGTTTATGTTGATGATTTGAACATCATCGGAACCACAAGGGACATTGAGGAAGCATCGACCTACTTCAAGACGGAATTTGAAATGAAAGACCTGGGTAAAACCAAGTTTTGTTTGGGCTTGCAACTCGAACACCTCCCTGAAGGAGTGTTTGTGCACCAGTCCACCTATATAAAGAGGGTATTTGAAAGGTTCAATATGGCCAAGTGCCACCCTTTGAAAACCCCTATGGTCGTTCGATCATTGGAAGTCGATAAAGATCCATTCCGACCCAAGGATGAGGATGAGGAGATTTTGGAACCTGAAGTTCCTTATCTTAGTGCCATTGGAGCACTAATGTACCTTGCAAATTGCACACGGCCTGATATTGCATTTGCAGTAAACTTGTTGGCCAGGTACAGCGCCGCCCCCACTAGAAGGCATTGGGTTGGCGTAAAAACCATCCTCAGATACCTACAAGGTACTCAGGACCTTGGGTTATGGTATCCAAAAGGAGGGGATTTCACTGTGGTGGATTATGTTGACGCTGGCTACATATCTGACCCTCATAATACTAGGTCACAAACAGGTTTTGTTTTTCTCTGTGGTGATGCAGCCATATCTTGGCGGTCTGTGAAGCAGACTTTAGTTGCCACATCTACCAACCACTCAGAGATAATCGCCCTGTACGAAGCCAAGTGTGTCTGGCTACGTAGGATGATTGACCACATCCAGAAGTCATGTGGCATGAATGCTATCAACACCCCCACCATTATCTATGAAGATAATGTGGCTTGTGTTGCACAGATGCATATGGGCTATATTAAGAGCAATCTCACTAAGCATATTGCGCCTAAGTTCTTTTACCCCCATGAGCTCCAGAAAAGCGGGGAGGTAAATATCCTGCAAGCTAGGTCACGTAACAATCTGGCAGATTTGTTCACAAAGTCTCTGTCTGTCTCTATTTTCCACCGATATGTCCGTGGAATATGCATGAGACGACTTAGAGAGTTGCAGGGTTCAAAGGGAGATCAACCCCGAAAGACATAGCTCATAATCATGACCCTAAAGGTCATGGGTTGATCTTGGAGATCTAACCAAACATCAACTGTTGTACTCTTTTTCCCTTGATGAGTTTTTCCCACTGGGTTTTCTCATGCAAGGTTTTTAACGAGGCAAACAGGTGCAACTTAAGCCGGTGCATGTGATGTACTCTTTTCTCCTACTCTTTTTCCCACTGGGTTTTGGGGGGAGTTTTTAACAAGGCATACGCATAGCACTTAATTGGCCAAGGGGGAGTGTTGTAAATATGAGTCAAAAGAAGTGTGAACATGGACTCAAAATGGTGGCCAATTAAATGAAGAGGAGGAAGAATTCAAGTTGACTAGATGATAGTATTAGCTAGCATCTTATGTAACATGAGCTGTATCTTGTATGTTGGGTACTGTAACAAGATCGGTTACTATAGCAAACCGACCTTACTGCCTATATAATGGCATCCCTAGCTCATTTGTAAGATCATCAAGAAAGTGAAAAGAAATATACAGAGCTCTCTATTCCTCCTACATACTATTGCACTCTTGTGTTCTTGCTGTTCTTGTGTGCCACAACAAAGAAGCTGATTTCTAATAGTGAGGAGCCATGGAGCATCCACCAGGAGCGAACACTTCTTCATAAATACTCATATGAATGGATGAAAACTTAATGCTATATCCAATATCATGATGCCCAAATACTTCTTCATAAATTCTCATATGAGTGGATAAAAACTTAATGCTATATGCCTATATCCAATATCATGATGCGCAAACACTTCTTTATAAACTGTCGTATGAGTGGATGAAAACTCAATGTTATATCCAATATAATGATGCACAAAGCTGCTCTGGATAATCTCTTTCACGAGACATATACATCACGGTGCTAGACTATCTCAAATTCTGAAGAAAATATACACAGGTTAAAGACTGAAGAGTGGACAGTAACCTAGCAGGCATCAACTCTTGAGAATGCTAACTACGCACGTTCTAAGCCTGGCTCCTCCAAGATCACCTACAATGAGACCAGCTCAGCAGCTCTTGAATTAGTAGCTGAATGCATTTTTTTTCTTGCCTGTTATATCATCCTCAACCATCGCTCAAATCTTCGGCACTGTTTTCACCATCAGCACCTTCTTCTTCTTCTTCGGCACTATTGTCACCATCATCGCCTTCTTTGGCACTGTTATCGCTACCATCATCTTCCTCTGATGATGCATCTTCATCTTCCTCAGATGAATGTTCATCACCATTTCCATACAAATAGATATCATCCAAGTCCATCACATAATCAAAATCATCATGGTAAATAAAGCCATCAGAATCGCTGCTGCTGGAGAGCCACATATCTTCCTCGTCCATGACCTTCAAAAAGCAAGTTTCAAATACATTGAGAATCTAGATCATTCATAATTCAGTAGCCAAACACAAACCAAAGGCACATAAATTTTGCAACTCTGTTCCAACTTGAAAGTAGGACAGCAGCAAACAATATCTCCAACAGTGTTAAATAACAGTCCAAAAGAAAAGCAACACAGTTTGGAGACCATGCCATTGTTACAATGCCAAAATAAAAATAAGTTAACCTTGCATGGGCAAATAGAAATTAGATTGCATACCCTTTTCACTTTCGTTTAAACAATTATCCTAGTAAAAAGCTTAAACAACAATCTATCACTATCTTTTAGTTTTATGAATAACATGTATGTGGATTTTCATATTTTTAGAATCAGGTAGTTCAATAGTGACTTCAACAACAAGTGATACCATTCGAACTTGCCTATTTCACCCCCCCCAAAAAAAGTGGGTAAACATGAAGCGTGTTTTTGGAGGCTGGGTGGGGTTGGGGGTAGCACAGGTTCATTTTGAACAGATCTCAGGCAAAAATAATTCGTAATCTGAATGTTGTCATGTGAATATTTAGCCATGCCTGGCCAATACAAAACACATTTGTGACAAGTTTTTTTCTCGAACAAACATACAGCGTTTATGACAAGCTGTGCATACAAAGAACATAACAACAAACAAGACAGGAGAATGATAAGAGATTCAAGCACAACAATGTACATACCTTGTCAAAAGGAGCAATGGATAGGTTTTCACCTTCACCAGGTTCCCAAATCTTAATATCTTTATCAATGCCACTGCTTGCAACAACAATCCCAGAAGGGTGCTGTTCAACACAGTTCACAATATTTTTATCTCCATTCATCACTCTGATCAGTTCCCCATCCTTCTTTCTCCAAATAAATATACGGCCACAGTCTGACCCAGAGGTAACATAATCACAGTTGGGCCCAAGGAAGTTAACCCCCTTAATGGTATGTTGGTTCTGGTGTCCACTGAATGTCTTAGGTATTGGCAACTTATCTCTATTAAAAGATAAGGGGCCAGTCTCATCCATAAGGAGTCGTTCATCGACCTCAATGTTGTTGAAGTGTAAACCATGCTCTGTTGAGAAAAGGTAGATATTTTCATGGCTATAGGATGCCAATAGCTCACTGCTCTCTGAGTAAGCCAAACCAGTTATTCCATCTTTGTTTTCGCCAATCAAATGTGGAGGGCAGAAGTGCTCAGTTGGGTGACCAAAACTAGAACTCCCATCCAGACAAATCTTGCGAGTATCATATATCCTTGCATACTCATCTGATCCAGCAACTGCAAAACAAAAGGGCTTCCTTGGGTCTATGGCAATAGCAAAGAGTTCGATATCATCAGCAGTGAAATGGTCTGCAGCCCTACATTTAAAGAGTTCCACAGCATCTTTCCCCCTGAGGTCAAACTGGAGGGAAAACAAAGTGAGCAACAGAAGAATCCAGCAGGGATAAGAAGAAGCAAAGGAATGCATCAACTTACATGCCACACAGAGCTATCTTCACAGCAGCAGTAGAATGTGTGAGGACTTCCTGGTTCAACAGCCAACCTATGTATTGCAAACTCTAACTCAACAAGTTTGTCTATAGTTACGCAGCCCCCTTCCCTTATCTGCGAATGTCTGACCTGTTTAGGTTTGTAAATGATGAACATCGCGCAAATGGTTGAGTGGCCAAAAAAAAGCACCATAAACATCAGATCAATGAGAATTTGTCATTGGGAGGATAGCATCATGTATGCATACCTCACCATCAGCAGCACATGAGACAATGCTCCGGTCATCCGAGAAGGGCATGAACTGCGCATGGAGCACGTTGTTGCTGTGTCCAGTGTGGAATGAGAAGGCTGGCACCGCCTCCACCCAGTTCCATAGCACGACGGTCCGATCGTCCGACCCGGAGAGGAGCAATCTCCCATCCATGTTGAAGCTTATCGTGTTGACGCAGCCCCTGTGCTTCCGTAGCCTTTTTTGTATGATGAGAGATTGAACGAAGTCCTGCGCACAGTCAGACCGGTTACAAGCTGCTCTCATCCTCTCTGAAACTCAGCAAGCGCACAGCTGCAGCAACACGAAGCCCAATCGAATGCACTAATTTCTCAGTCCTATACCCTAATATCCTTCGAATTCACGGATCAAAGGTTGGTGCAAATATAATTGCGAGCTCGTCAGAGCACGTGATAAGAGAGGAGGGAGACGGGAAAACCTTGGAGGCCATTACGGCGTTAGAGAACCGCCTGGGTGGGAGGCCACCAACCTCGCGCTCCCATAGCCCCGCCATCCTATTCCTCTCCGGCGGCATCGCCGCCTCCGCCTCCGCCGCCGCCGGCTCACGAGGGTTTCCTTCCTCGGCGCGCCTCCTGCCTTACTGCGTCCTTTCCTCCCCGTCATCGCTGCTGGAATGGGGAGGAGGAGGAAGGCCACTGGTGGAGTATCCTGGCTGTCCATCGCATAATGAACGGTCCGATTGCCGCGTACCCTTTCCCAACACGCTTCGGTGTTAATGGGCCGGGCCTCGTTGACCTTGAAGCCCACCAACTCTTGCGGTCTTTGCCGGACAAATACCACGCGGAACCATTTGGAGCTGTGAGAGCGCACGCCGGAAAGGGAGAGGAGGGGAGAAGCGAACCCGCAGCCAAACCCTAGCCCAGCGCGCGACGACCGGGAGCTCCACCGCGCCGGTCGCCGCCGCCGTCCGTGCTTCGCAACATGGTGATTCCCTCCTCCTCCTTCTCCTCGTCGTTGTCTCATTCGTTTTTGCGATTTTTTCCTCCTCCTCCGGTGATACCGTTGATCCATACTGACGTTTCCCTTTCGGGTGTTGCTCGCTCTCTGTCTTGGCAGGCCGATTCCCCGCGCAGGAGGTAACTACACTGGTTTCGCTTCTCATATATGCCTCCTTTGTAATCCTCGCTCGTTGGTCAACCCTGATCTGGCTCTAGTGTTATGATTTTTTTCCGATTTGAATCTCAGTTTTGTCTGTGTCCTTTGGCTTCATTGGGGCAGCACGTGTAAACTCAGGATGTGCAGAGTATGTAGAAGTACACGCGTGAGGGGGTGGCGTAGCTGTGATTTCTGTTAGTTTGTTTTTCACGTCTGAGTTGAATAGTGGAAGGTATGGTAGGAATTTAGTTACATCGTGCTTTGAGAGCTATGCTAGCTATCTATTTTGTTTGCTGTGCACCTTTTACAAATATATCGCTCCTAAGATCTATAGTGTGAGCTTCTGGCTTTTTAAATATAGATGCACCAACTTTCTTGTATGAGGTTTTCTCCTAAAGGTTTTAGTGTCATCCGAAACCTACAAGTGTTTGTTGTGAACCTCTGTGTGTGTTTGAATCTGGCACAACATGCCTGTACTATCCAAAGTGTGTATGTTTATGATTTGCATCTTGTAACCAGGTTAGGTTGTGTTTGAATTGGTCATGTGCATGTTTAGTGTAGCCTTCTAAACCTTTAACTTTGAACAAATTGTTAATACACTTCGTAGCTGGAACAGTTAGAATTAGGTTCGATGTTTTTTAGGTCTATCCAGAATTCTAGATATGTAACATTGTATTATGAGCTCAGGTTAATTTTGGTGGTCTATTACATTAACACAGATAAGGGTGCTAAGGATCTCAGTGTATTTCTTTTCTTATATTGTTGTTCTACCTGTTCCTCATAAATGCCCTTGAACAAGTGATATTCCTATCAGGCTTGCATTTGGTAACTTTTCCACTACGGGCAGCCGCCCTGATTTCATTACTTAAAAGTGACGGAATTACAAAGTTCAAGTTGTTTAACGTTCAAACATTTCAGAGATTCTACACTGAAGGAGCAGCAATATAAAGTTGCACTTAGTAACTCTCCAAATAAATTCTTGGTTTCTGCCATTGCACACAACATTTAGGTAGTTCGTGCTGGTGCTTTCTCCTAGGGTATGCAAGCTTTGAAATTAGAGAAATAAGTTGACCTAGGATTCATTTGTTGATCATCTGGTCAATCCGTTGTTTTGTGCAATAATCTCATCCTATGTTTCATTGTGGTAGTGAGGACTTAGCCGTTGAAACTCAGCCACTACTCGATTGATGGGAAGCCTTTTCCTCAAAGAGACTGCCATCAAAGTTAATATCCATTGTAGTCACTCATTGTTTAGAGGAATTGTACCAACACCAAATGGTGGGTTAACAGTTACTGTAAACTGCTAGGGGAAGATACTTCTGCTGTGTTTCTGTGGAGAAAGTAAGCAGTATGGTGTTGTGTAACTGCCATGATTAGATAGTCACCAAAGTTAAATTCAGTTATCATATTCAAACATTTTCTTGGACATCTCTATATCAGGGGTAGATTATAACTGATAAGGCAAGATCATTTTGTCTTTTCTTACTTCACAAGCTGTTGATTTTTTTCCTTTTTCTTTTTCTTTTTCTTTTTTTTCTTGTATATATGTCAATAGGGTAGCTCTGTGTGGTTCTTACTATAAGTTGATTTCTGTTGTTGCTGGTAACCTTTATTTATGACTACACCTAGCGTATTTCAGTGTTTCTCTGCAAGAGTTTCCTATCAGTAAACATGGAGTCTCTGTTGATTCATTTCTGTCCTTTGAATTGGGCACATTGATACAGTGGTTTTCCAGTCTAATTTATAGTTTCAACTTTCAACTGCTTATTTTCTTGCCATCTTTCACCAGAACTCCTTACCACATGCTAGTTTAGAGCTTGGATGGCATATTCTCTTGCCATCTTTCACTAGAACTCCTTATCACAACTACCAAGGCCCGTTTAATGTTTAATATTACATGGTAATGGCAATTCTTACTTTCAGGTACTCGAGGTCCCCTTCTCCTTACAGCAGAGGGCACCCAAAAGCAAGGTCAAGATCACGATCTCCAGCTCGGTCTCAGTCGAGGTCACCTGTGCCTGATCCTAGATCTCAGGCAAGGTCAAGATCTAGAAGCCATGAGAGGTGCTCAGTATTCTTCCTTAAGCTATTTACTAATGGTCCATGTGCTTTAAAATGTTTCTCTATAGATGTGATTTAAATTGTTTGCTATTGGGACCTGTGCTCCATCAATTTTGTATGATTTTTCCTCCTCATTAGAATTTTTGAAAACTTAAATGTATAGTTTGTGCACTGATTGGTAATTGTATTGCTAGATGCTCAGTGAGGTTCATGTTGTAATAGCATGTCTGTGTGGCGTAAGAATAAAAAATATCATTTCTAAAGTAAGCTATCATATTATTATAGCTGTCCAGTATAAGTTATTTAAAGTATAGAGTTTTCAAATGTGGAATATTTGTTTCTACAGATTTTTGTGGTAGTTTAAAATCCTATATGATATATGTGACATGCCAACTACATAATAAATATAAAGAAACTCATCGCTTTGGTGAGTATGATTTTGTAATAACCAGTATGCCTCATGTGTAATGATTACAGATTGCAAAGTAAAGGTTTTTGAAATTGGATAAGATTGTCATTGATAATGAAGTACTCCCTCTGTCCCAAAATAATGTCGTTTTAGCTTTTCTAGATACATTCGTTTTGATATGTACCTATACGTAGCGTATGTCCAGATACATATCAAAAGGAATGTATAACTAGTAAAAAAAGAGATGCAGTGGAGAAAAAGAGAGGGGAAACATTGTTTTTGCTCAATGAGCTACCTAAAGTTTTCATGCTATTTAGTTTACATTAGCTAATAATTCTTTATCTGCAACCTCACATCCTTAAAACTTTTTTTATTGTTTTGCAGGGAGGAGGAGGAGGCTGTTAACCGTGGAAATACTCTATATGTGACTGGACTCTCTTCTAGGGTGACCGAGAGGGAGATTAAAGATTATTTCTCGAAGGAAGGAAGGGTTAGTTGACTTTATACAGAGTTCAGCCAAATTTCTCTGAGAAGTATCATATCATAACATCTCTTGTGGACTAGGTGGTTGGTTGCCATGTTGTTCTTGAACCCCATACACGTGTTTCCCGTGGATTTGCCTTTGTCACCATGGACACTGTTGAAGAAGCTGACCGTTGCATCAAGTATCTTAACAATTCTGTAATGGAAGGTCGAAACATTACAGTTGAAAAGGTAATTGTGTTTACCTTGACTAGGGTTGTTGATACCAATAAGTGCGACCACCTATGTGCTGAGTGTTGACCTGGAAGTTTTTTTGGTTATTATTCAGAAGATACTGTGCAAGCTATGTGCAGCAATCAAGATTCTGAGTTCATCAATTTCAGCTTTAGCAAATACAGCTCGATCAGTGGACAGCCCAAAGAGTTACTATGCACCACAAGATTCACTACAACTAAATGTAGCAATTTTTCAACTAAACCTGAGCGTTCACCTTCAACTAATCAACGGGCATTGCCAACTCATTAGTCAAGCATGTGCGGTGCCATGTGCATAGCAATGTTGGATGTCTGCTAGTTGGAGTTTGGGCTCTTCATTACTTATTTCCTCCCTTGGTCCGTTATTGCAGGGCGTATATCCATTGATTGTAAGAGAAACTTGTAATTACCTACATACATGATCCAAGAATGATACTTTTGTTCATATTATTGCTTGTAATCTTTCTAAAATTGCTTTATTGTTTCAGTCACGCCGTGGTCGCCCAAGGACACCGACTCCTGGAAGCTATCTTGGTATGAAAGCAGTGTTTTTAATTCTTTCAGTATATTTGTTTGTCTATTTCCTTTTCACATTTGTGATGACATGTCGAATCACTTAGTGGTCACTCGGTTCAAATGTTTTCTTTTGCTTTTAGGATAAAAACATATTCATGTGTTAACTGATGCTACACCTTGACAGGTCATCGGTATGAGCGTAGAGACCGTGGGAGATACCGCAGAGGCTATGGCGGTGGTGGTCGTGATGAATACTACGGCAACGGCTATGGCTACCGCCGGTCTCCACCTCCCATGTATTCCTACAGGGAGAGTCGGGACTACCCTCCGTACAGGGAGACTCGAGACTACCCTCCCTACAGGGACTACTCCCCCCACAGGGACCCCCGAGACTACTATGAGGGCAGGGGCGGACGGGGGTACTCCCCGCCTCCTTATGGTGGGGGCAGGTCAAGAAGGGAGCGATCAGTTTCTCCGTATCGTATGCCGGAGAGAGGCTATGGTGGTGGCGGCCGCCGTGTGGGTGGTGGTGGCTATGACAGGTAAAAGGGTTTCATTTTCCATGGCCGGCGCTGTTGGTGATTGTGGTGGCCATCCCGTGACTCTGGGTAGATTGTTGTAGCTGCCGTCCTTGGGGACTGTTGTCAATGCCTCTGGATTTCAAAAATTTGTATGAGCACCTTGTTTGTAGCTTTGCAATGATAACTTGTAAAAGAAATGACTGGGGACTTGTTCCATTTGATTGGGCATCGTTTTTTAAAACTGTTGGGGGATCATGGCGGCACAGTGGGCTATTATTTGACGCGGCCATAACCATAATTCGAATCGTTGAAAGGCGAGAAGGGCCCGGAATATTCGTTCACCAGAGGTAAAGTGTGTTGGACTGGTGAAAACTATCGGTGGAATGACATGAGAAGACAAAAGGGCTGTTCCTGTGGTGGTATGATTGTGTCTTGTGATGATGGAACTGCAAGTCTGGAGGTGAGGAGGAGGGGTGGGGTTTCTGTCCTGAGAGCGCAGCGCAGGGCATGTAAAAGGCTGCAGCAGCACGGGATGCTCGATCTGGCAGGGGATTGCACCACTCTGATCTCACCACTCACCTGGCCCGTGTGGTGGTTTTGTGCCGTTGGACGGATGTGTGCTGTGAGTTCGCTCGCTATTGAGATAGGCTTTGCCAGGCAGCTTCCAGGGCGGCAAAGGCCTAGTAGGTAGTAGCAAGGGGGGATTCTGGGCGATGGTGATTGAGAGGCAGCCAGCCCGTGTTGCTTTGCTCCGTAGGTATCTCATCATTAAGTGACGCGGCTTTTTGGTGGGTGATTGGATTTGATGCAATGCAATGCTCTCTTGTCACTGTGGCAGCAGCTGCTGTCAAAATTCGACCCTTGCTTTTGCGAAAAGCAGGGCTCTAGGCTTGAGGGCAGTGCAGTGCAAAAAGAGAAAAGGCAGATTCTTCTGTGAGGCTTCCTTCTACCCGGCGTATCATATGTTGCATCATCATCGATCGATTCTCTAGTGGTGATGTCCCATTAGCCTCCTGTGTGCCCCTAGTACGTGCCGCCATTCTGCTTGCTGCTACCTTGAGGTTGGTCGCCGGAAGCATCATTGCCAATGCTCCGGCGCTTCGGGCCTGTTTATTTTGGAACGTAAGTTTGCGAAAGAAAGTTTTCAATTCTAAATTAAAGATTAGGAGGACTAAACATGATCTAATGATAAAACTAAATACACGGATGGACGGAAAATCGCGAGACGAATCTATTAAGCCTAATTAATCTGTCATTAGAGATTGTTTACTGTAGCATAACGTTGTCTAATCATGGCCTAATTAGGCTCATTATATTCGTCTCGCAAAGTTACCGGGGGGTTATGGAATGGATTTTGTCATTAACACGTGTTTAATACTTCATACATGTAAGATTCCTTTTGATGAATAGTGAAGTTTCAAACTTTCAAAAGTTTCGAAGAGATCGCCCTTCATTCCACAGCGAAGGGCTGGGAATCCTTTCTTTCTTTCTTTCTTTCCTTTCTTTTTTAAAAAAAGGGGCCCGGGAATCCTTGCTGTGCTATACTGTATACTGTTGTTGGTATGGTGCGTGCATGCTGTAGAGTGTAGAGCTCCAGGGCTGCTTTGGTAGAGCTTGTGCTCTTGATTCAATGTGCAAAGTGATTATCTAGAAGACAAGTGATTACGTGATTGAAAGCAGTTCTCCATATTATAAGTTTTAGATACGACGTGAAATCAAGCGGCCAGAAGTGTGTTAGAAGGAGCTAGCATCGTCAGCTCCTCGTCCCATAATTTTAATTTGGAGAGAATCACTTCAGGATCATCCTATAATCACTGCTTTGTAGAGCCCCCTCCTACTAAAACGGAACTTGGGTGGTAGGAACAACGTGAGCCATGTGACTGATGAGCTCTTTCTCTCTGTCTCTGTTGGGCGTGCTTTGCTCCTGTCTGACGGGCGGAGAATGGACTGGCTGCTGCTCGCACTCGCACTCCCATTCCACGAGAGGGTCAGAATCGGAGATGATGATATATACACTAGTGATACGACATGTATAGATAGATAATACCTTCGTCCTTAAAAAAAATGCAATTCTAGCATAGTGTCATATTTTAGTATCTCAAGTTTACCCAATTATAGATTAAAAAAATATCAATATTTATAATATGAAATAAATATCATTAGATTAGTTACGAAATGTATTTTCATAATTAATTTATTTAAAGCCATAAATATGAATATAACTTGTTAGAAACTTGGTCAAACATGAACCATTTTAAGTGACACCCAACATACGCAACATGTAGTTACATTTTTTTGGGACAGAGGGAGTAGGTTACATTCTTTTTGGACACGAATGCACGAGCAGATAGAGTGCGCAATAATGCACGGCGTTGCTCACGAGCAGCGAATAGGACGCCGGCCCAGCTGCTGCTGCTGAACAGCTGAAGGAGGAGAGGAGAGGGAGGGAGGCGTGGAAAGCCTGGGCGCGTGTCACCTGGCGCGCCCCGGAGCAGCCCGTCTCCTCTGCAGCTCTCCTCCATTATTGAGCTCGCTGCTGCTTGCATGGATGCGGCCGGCGGATCGAGCACGAGCAGGGACGGACGAACTTGTCACGGGACGTCGCTGCGACCAGCAGTCAGTGATGCTGGCTGCACAGGGCAGCAGCTAGCACTATGAATCTCAGGCCGGCCGTGTCAGTCGGACGACCATCCACGAGCTCGCCTCCCTCTCTGGTGTGCTCCTGCCTGCCTGCGCATGCCTCGATCGCGATTGGGGGACGGCCATCGATCTCTTCAGGCAGGCCGGAGCCGGAGACGACGAGTGCTGTGTTGTTATTCCTGGATGAGGCAGGCAGCTGATGCATCGCAGATTCGCATGCAGCTCGCAGGGGGAGCAGGTGATTACTCTGGGGCAGGAATATGCCGCTCTCGAGTGCAATGCAGCATGTTGTATGTATAGAGAGCAGAGCTGGATCGATCTCAGTCCTCGCTCGATGATTGTAGCGTCACGGACGGGATGTGCAGGACGCGAAGCGATGGAGTGTTTGATTTCTTTCCACTGTCGAGTCAGAGGATGGACACGGATGTCTGAAAATCCCAATTATCTGTATTCATATTCCTTTAAAGCGTCAATATGGATATTTGTATTCGTATTTGGTTTTATTATGAATGTTCAATGGATGTATCCGAATTAATTTTTCGTTATTTTTCTTTATCCGAATCAACATTCGTATTCGAAAAAATGTGGAAACAAATGAAATATCCGAAATTTTTCGTATCCACGAAGAATTAACACGTTAAAAGGCCATCTATTTGAATGCAAATCCGTATTTGATATATTCGTTCTGTATTCGTATCCGATAAGAATGGACAATATTCACATTCGTATTCGTATCTGACAAGATTCATATTCGATTCGTATTTTAATAAAATTATGATAAAAGATGACATCCAAATTCGATTCCATGCGTATCTTATCCGAATCCATACTGGAGTCGAACGAGGTCCGGAGATACACGGATGGCGCGGAGCTGCATGCGGCGTGCTCGTCAGGAACTTCATTTCTTTCCGCTTTAGGGCATGTTTGGATCCAAATGCTAATGGGTGAAAGTGCTAAACTTTAGCACTAGCATCTTCAAACATGAGTGTTAAAATCTAGTGCTAAATTTTAGCCAAGATTTAAAAATGTTAGCGAAGGAGAAAGTGATAATGGGTGCCTCCAATTGCGTGCTTCGGTCCCGTCCCTGTCCCGGGCCGCTCGATCCCGGCACCACCGTGACGCAGGGGGGCAGGCTCTAGCGCAGACCTCAGGTTGTTCCTGTAGAGTTGCAGATGCAGTCAGGGGCAACGGGCAAAGCACAGGGCCCAAACCTACGCCAGTACGTAGTTACGGTGTCACCTCACCTGTGCCGGCATACGAGTATATGAGCGGCTCGTCGTCGTCGCTGCTTCAACGTGTCGTCCGGGCGGCCCGTGCCCGAGACTGTGCGGTGGGCCCCCACGTGCAAGGCTATCTCTCTGCTCTGCTGCATCCTCTCCCTCTGGGTCCTCTGGGCCTGGGCCTGCCTCGAGCAGAAGCGAGAGAGAGAGAGCTGCATCGGTCGCCTGCTGTGCTGTGAGCGTCTGGGTGACGGAGCAGTAGCAGAGCAGCAGGAGGAGGAGGGGCGGTTCCCGAGGCGCGCCGTGGCGCTATGCGCTTGTCGTTCCCCCGGCCTCTTCCATGGCCATCTTCTTCCTTCTCCTCCGTGCCTCCTCTGCCTCGCATCGCATGCCGCATGTCATGTGCGTGCGTGGTGCCATTCACTCGTGATCGGAAATGGCGCTAGATGTTCCCTTGCTGCGACACGGGGAAGAGTAGCCCGTTTTCCCTTTTTTTTCCCCATGCATGCATGGATCATTTCATTTCATTTCATTGCATTGGATCGCATTCGCACGCAGCACAAACATGTACAATGCAAGCAGAGACCAACCAACCCCACCATGCAATTGCATCCATGATCCATGCCTAGAGAGTAGAGACCTATCAACATTAACCTATATATCTTCTGTAGTGCTATAGTACTATACAACAAACAAGAGACAGTTAGTTATCAATTAATCATATATAAGCTACCGGCCGGCGGCCTCTCTTTATTTATTACCAAGAAGAAGAATTGTTGGTCCATATGCATGCATATATCGTGATGATACACGACGGCAGGAATACGACAGCACACAGAGGTAACCGTACTCCTATATATATTATATTATATTGTAGCTAGCCAGGTAGGTACACAGAGCATGCATGTTAAAGCCTACTGTAGGGTTTCCAGTTTGTACGTACCCAGAGAGAGAGAGAGAGATGACAATCGACCCGTCCATCGCCTGGACCATTCTAATCAAAATGTCGGTACCTTGCTTCTATACCGTACCCATCACTACCAGAAAACTCGCCATC
>CM014273.1:5567295-5622310 GCA_004135705.1 Alloteropsis semialata | reverse complement strand
TCAAACCTCGCCGCAGCCTCCGGGGCCCACACCCACGCAGCTTCTCAGATCTTATGCGCCGGATTTGATTTGATATGATTTCATTTCAGCAAGCAAGCAACCTCCTAATAATTCATCTCCAATCTGAAGGTTTTCTGAGCTTGCATTTCCAGGAGAGTCTCCTGGAAAGATTTTGATACAATCAAACTCCCTCTAGTTTTTTCACAACCAAAGCACTGTGTCATATCCAAACACTTTTGAAACTCCAAAACATTTTGCATCCAAACATGGCCCTACAATTTCCTACCCAACCACAGAGGATCTGGCCCCATATACTTCACTGCGTTATGCAAAATGGGTAGGCGTTGGAGAGCGTGCACAGAGAGAAAAAAACTATTGGAAAACATGCGTTATGCAAAATTTTGAAGAATAAGGATGAACTAAACACCCCCGTAGTAAAATGGAGCGTAGCTGCGTATAGTATACAGAGTATGTACAGTAGTTCTTAGTACTAGCGCTGCCATGCCGGACAATCTATCAACAATTAACAAATAGGTCTACCCGCAAAAAAATTAACAAATAGGTCACAGAATTCCATTTCATTCAGCTGGCATGATAATGAGGAGGAAGAAGAGGTCACCGAAGAAAGATTTCCAATAGTAGCAAGAGTTTCTGTGTGGGAGGCGGCCTGGCGAGTCGCTGAGTGTTGAGCCTTTCAGAGTCTGTGCCCGTGGCGTCCAGAAAGATGGTTTTGGATCCTTGCTAGTACTACTCTCCACTGCTCGCTTTCTCCTAGTTTTGCTAAACTAACCTCTTTCCTTCAGAATGGCAGTAGTAAGCATTTTGCAAACTTGCTACTGACACTGTAGTGTTGAAGCCTTGACTTGGACTTAATTGGACTCCAATTTCTACGCTAATGATGCTAGTTAACAAAAGTGTCTCCTTCTCTCTGGACGTATCGGCGAGGTTGTTGAGAAGTTCAGTTTGATTGGTCATGAATTTCAGATGTACGCATTTGCCACGGAGAACGGCAACAACAACAACATGCTTGCTTGTATGCCCAATAGGCATCACTCACTCATACCTCATGTATTAGTATTACCCACGGATGGATGATTGATCACCAATGAATACTCTACGGCACTAGCGTTATACATTACACACAAAGGATATGGATGGGATGGGATCAACGGACAGATGAGCTGTACTCTAACAGGAGAAATCCTGGACCCCCTATCACTGTGTTATCTTTGCCCTAGGGTTCACAAGTCGCAATACAACAAAACCAGATTGGGAGCCTGCCTCTCTACATTCTACCACTGCTACCAGTACAGACCACAAACAATCAAGAGCAAGCTATAATCCACGGATTAGAGAAATGCCGTGAGAAGGCAGAAGCATGATTCCTTTCCAATCCCATCCCATCACATCCCTAGGTCCCCTCCCCTCCTCTCTAATGACATGAAGCCCTCAACCCTCAGCCTACCTTAATGCCACTGTTCACCATTTATCACAGGGAATAATTGTCCCCCCTCCATTCTCCTTCTCCCCCCATATATTAATCCCCCTCCCCTCACCCTGACCATTGGCATTTCCATGGGCATCCCCTCCCATCTCCGGCTCTCCCTCTCCAGTCTCTACTCTAGTCTGTAGTCTCTCCACCACCACACCTCACAAGCCCGAGTATTTCCTAGCTTGTTGCCTTCTTGGAGAAGAACCAGAAGGCCCCCATGGAGCTGGACGAGCAGGCCTTCCTGGAGGAGATCCTCTCCCTTCGGAGGGACGCCTGGGACTGCAATGCCATGGGCGACTTCTTCTCCCCGGCGGCCGCCTGCACCGCCGCCATGGACTGCTCCTTCCAGGACCGCCACCAGCCGCCGCCCACCGTCAGCGTCCTCCCCACCTTCACGGCCTCCTACGACCAGCCGCAGCCGAATCCGGCGGCCCCCGGGTTCGACTGCCTCAGCGAGGTCTACGGCGGCGGCGGCGCGTTCGGGGCCCCCAATGCCGGCGACTACGGCGCCGAGATGGGGTTTCTTGACGTCATCGAGCCCAAGGCGCCGCTGGTGGAAGGCGGCCTCGGGGTCTGCAAGGTGGAGCCCGGCCTCGCGGAGGGCGGCGGCGCGTTCGGCGCCGGCGCCGCGCCGCCGCCCCGGTGTCCAAGAAGAAGAGGGTGGAGGGCATGCCGTCCAAGAACCTCATGGCCGAGCGCCGCCGCCGCAAGCGCCTCAACGACCGCCTCTCCATGCTGCGCTCCGTCGTGCCCAAGATCAGCAAGGTAAGGAATCCAAAAGAAAACCACTTCTTTCGTGCCCAAGATCGGCAGCAGCTGATGAAATGCGCCTCCTTTTGTTTGGAACAGATGGACAGGACATCCATCCTGGGCGACACGATCGACTACATGAAGGAGCTGCTGGAGAGGATCAAGCTGCTGCAGGAGGAGATCGACGAGCAGCAGCAGCAGCAGCCGGAGACGCCTAGCGTGCTGAGCGTGTTCCGGGAGCTCAACCCCAACGAGATGGTGGCGAGGAACGCCCCCAAGTTCGACGTGGAGCGCAAAGAGGGCGGCGAGACCCGGGTGGAGATCTACTGCACCGCCAAGCCCGGTCTGCTGCTCTCGACGGTGAGCACGCTGGAGAATCTGGGGCTGGACATCCAGCAGTGTGTCGTTAGCTGCTTCAACGACTTCGGCATGCACGCCTCCTGCTCTGAGGTAAATACATCATACCCCTGTTTCTTGAGATTAAATTGTTTGGGGGGCAACAATAACAAGCTTGCTTCTTGATTGATTCTTTGACGAGCCAAACGCCTGACGATGATTCTGGATGATAAAAAAGCAGATGCAGAGGGAGATGATCAGCGCGGACGCGATAAAGCAGGAGCTGTTCAAGAATGCCGGCTACGGCGGAGGCTGCTTGTAGAATGGGACATGGCTGGAGGAGGAAGACGAAGAACTGAAGAGCTCGAGCAGGCAGCAATAAATTAGATTAAAATTAAGCTTAAGCAGCAGTAGTGGGGGTAGCAGCAGCAGCAGGAGTTGCAGTGAGTAGCGGAAAAGGCAGGCAGGCAGAGGGCAAAGATTTGGGAGGCCTTTTTGCAATCCATCTCCCCATATCCCATGATAACCAACCATGTTATGTAGCATGTCCTACTAGCAGCATCATCTGCAGATGCCAAAGTGCTGTGGTGAATCTTCTCCAACTACTTAACAAGGGCAAAGCTGGCTGCCTTTCCTTTCTAATGATTGATCATCAGTTGTTGCGCTTTTCTCAGCTCCTTTGGGGTTTTTTTAATAGTGCCTATCAGCTGCTCTGTTCGTGGTTGTTGCATGATGCATATTGCATAGTAGTAGTATCAAGGAAGGAAATGTGTGTCACTGATATGTTTGGTTCGGTTTCTGATTTGCCCTGGTATCTGTATGCAATATGCATTGGCGATTTGTCATTGCCTGACGCCGAAAGCAAAGCAAGAATATGCAGGAGAAGCAGCCAGCAGCAATGAGAGCACTAGAGGCTCACCACAAGATGCTTACCCTCTCTTTTTGCTGTCACCACCCATGGGTGAAGCTGGAGGAGAGCTGCCTAATTTGACCTGGGCTGAGGCTTGCTGATTCCGGCCGGGCGGGCGCCTGATAAACAAACAGTGTGAAGTGAAGAGGAAGTGAGACCAACCCTCATCATCTCTACTGAGTACTGATGATCACTCTCAGTGATGTGGGTGGGCACTGATAGGGACTTGCACGGGCAGGCAGGCTCCTAGCTTTGTTTCTTCTCTCTCTCTCTCTCTCTCTCTCAACAAGTCGAAGAGCAAGCAAAGCAAGGGTCCCTTTCATCAGTTGTTCATCTCTTGCTGGGTTGCCCCCATCCCCATGGCATGAAAATGATGAATCCCCTTTTCCATGGCGGGTAAAAGATTTCACCACGGAAGCAGATCGATGGCGCTTGTCGTATCCCTTGGCATCCTGCACGGCGAGAGAGGTTGGGCTGGGGACCAACCGACGCCTTGCAGCCTTGCAGGCAGGCTGGGCACGCATCATTGACGGACCGATGTATTGACCCCTTGTCTAGGGGGTGTTTGGATTCAATGGACTAAAGATTAGTCCATCACTTTTAGTCCATTGGGCTCCAAACACCACGGACTAATTCCCATTAGTCCATTTGAAGTAGCTAAAAGGCACTAATGGATTGGAAAGACCACCCATATCCTCTGTGGGTCCCACCACGCCCATTACCAGGGGCAAGAGACAACAAGATATGGTCATTTATTAGAGGCATTTTGGTCTTTGTTGAACTGCTTTAACAGGGACTAAAACTTGGATCCAAACAGGTAGGACTAAACTTTAGTCCACTGACTAAACTTTAGTCCATGGACTAATAGGGATCCAAACACCCCTTTAGTTTCTGTCTAATCCATCCAGCAGACAAAGATTGTACAGTAGCTTTTTTTTTTTGGTCTTCAGCTAAGAGTGGGGCCGAGGAAGAAAGAATGGCAGCCTCAGGCCTGCCAGGGTTGCGTCGGCTGCCTGCCGGTCCGGCGGGACGGAATCGATGGTCCTCGTGGCTCTTCCCCATCTCCTTCCTCTCCTCGGCGCCGCACTAGTGTACTGTAGGGTACCCGCGCGACGCGGGCGTTCCATCCCATTCTTCCACAGCAACACAGCATCAGCATGGCATGGGACGACGGATCCCATGGGCCATGGGCGTTGCCGATCGAGGAAGAATGGTCTTGCTTGCATTGCCGAGTGGGGTGGGTGGTAGGGTGGAGTCTCACCAGTCCACCAGAGCATTACCGTATGGCCGCGCCGCGCGTTGATCAGCAGGTAGTAGGGGCAGGGCGAGGGCCATGGCGGCCGGCTGACCCGCGCAGCGCAGGCGCTCGAGCTTCCCTCCCGGCACCGTCACCGGCACCGCCAGGAGGAAGGCTCCACCACCCATGGCATCAGACCGAGTGGTCTGTCTGGTCGCAGACCAACGCACAGTCTCGCCTCGCTACGCCACGACCCGTCTCAGGATATGCCTGCCTTGCCGGCCGCTACATTTACACCACGAGGCTCCTCTTTATCTTCTTCTGTCTCCTCACACGGCCATTGGGGAAGCTGCGACTCTCCTGTTTGTTTATTTGTTCATATAGGAGTACTCTATGTGAAATAAGAAAACCCAAACAGTTTCTATTCTCAACTAAGCGAGTGCTTAGTGGGAGTTAGTCCTGCAGAGAGAGCGACGTAGATGCCACCTGTTATCCTATTGTTTTCCAAGTGTAACACAACAGGTTACCCAACTACATAGTTGCCTTCGTTTGCATAGCGCATGCGTAACATTGCTGCTGAGGTGCTTATTTGTTGCTCCTAAATCCTAATGAGATTAGTATGAAACCCAAATAATTTCGGTGATCCTAATTCATTGCTGGAACAACTGTGTGTGTGTAGCATAAGGAACACTACAAATGGGCCGGACCCAGCTAAATAGGTGGGCTCGACCATTACTGTCACCCCCCGTCTGTATGCTAAGCATACGCATGCCTTACCATGTGCCTTCAAAGGACACCAAAATTCACTCTAGTTCCAAATGCCATTGTACCAACGCTAAGGTTTTATAGTTTCATAAGCTGCCTCAAGAGGCCGCGGTTATGTTTAGACAAAGCATTGATAAATAACAGCGATAAGGCATAGGACTATAACAAAACGCCACTTTTTGCCCAAGTCATCATGCTCATATAATCCTATAATACATATACATAATTGGCATGGGGAAGAAAGGACCTGTTAGAACCACGGCATCCACCAGATGTACATTTTGCCGAGGTTGCTGAGGGAGACTGCTTCAGCGATCAGGCGCCGTGCTTGGCCTTCCACCGAGAGCGGCAGGGAGGGGCTGGCTTTAACACCCACTACAACTCCCTGGAGCCTTCCTTTGATGTTACTAATGGCCCTCTGGATGATTGGTAAACAAGAGACAGATCAGAATATCCGTCCGTGTGGTTTGTTTTCGGACATGTAAAACACACACCCTATGCCTTGTTTCATATTCATACCTGTGCGTGTGGGTTCTGCACTTCACCTCCACTAGATTTTTGAGTTTTGGTCCACTCCACTAGCGGGTCATGAATGAAGGTCTCAAGAACAGTCATGAGCGTCTCCTTGTGAGTTCTGAGAACCGACAGAGTGATTTCACAGACCTTAAGAAATACGCCTTCATATCCAGTGATGCCCAAGCCATCAATCATGTTCTGCAGAAAAAAGATTAAGTTACAGGTCAAATGCATGCAAAGCTTGAAATACAAGAAACTAGGGAGACAGGGTTTCACTACTTACTTGCGTAAGCCTAAATGGCACCACCTCAGGCTTATCCAGTAGCAAGCCCCTATCAAACAAGCAGCTGAAATCCACATGAACACAGTCCCCGGTCGTGGAGTCAAAAAGGATATTTTCACCATGTCTGTCACCAAGCCCAACAATATGCCCAACCATTGACCACACTGCAGTGGTATGCGCATATGCCACTCTAGCACGAAACCATGCAGCTGGTTCAGAGAATGTTGTCAAGAACCATTTGTGGAAAACTGGAGGAAACATTGGAAGGATTTTAGTCTTCAGCAGCTCATCGCCAGGCATTTTTCCATGGCATGTTTCATATATCTTCTTGATTTGTGGATTTGTTTTCGACTTATTAAATTTTCCATGAGTTATATAGATGTCCTGAAGAATATGACGAAGACCACGAGTATTGGGCACCCATTCTACCATTCCACTTTCTTCAGTAAGTGGTACCACCGCAAAGGTTCTAATATAAAGCTTTCTCCTGCGGCTCTCAGGAACCTTGGAGAGGAGACGGTTGATCATTGCATTGAACTCCATCATGCGCGAGTCTTTCCTAAGATCATCCTTTGGTTTGCATAGAAATGGGCGAGCAACTCCGTCGCTTCCGAGGAAAACAACCTGAAGATCAAAATAATCTGCTTGTGAGTTGCTACAGCATAGTGAAGTATATCTATAGGCCAATACTTAATTCTGATGCTTTTTAAACAATCAAAATGAACATCACACTAATAAACTTGTAGTTAAAGTAACAAATAATGCTGTAACTCCAGTATCACATTCAACAGTGGCATGTACAACATCCAGAAATATTCACCACCCAATAAATTTAGAATGACTTTCGATGTGAAATTTCAGTTCACCTAGACAGTTGCTGCTCTCTTACAAGGCAAAATATTCTACCTACCTTCTTTGGTTTCTGAAGAGAGTTAAGAATTTCTGCTTCATCAGCTATTCCAGCTATCGTAGGATGCTCAGAAACTGAAAAGGGGTGAAAACCAGATTGATCCGACATATTTGAATCGTATGATGGCAGAGTCACAGTTAAAGCCTGCTGGACAGGTAAGATAATTCCAAGTGGCATCATTCTTTTCAAGGAACTGAACTCAGTTGAGATGTTTATTGTTTTCGCCCTCTCCTGCCCTGGATGAAAGCAGAGCTTAATGAGATGGTCCATCAGAGTAGGAAATTGGATGAACAATGCACTATTTTGACTCCCGCGCCGACATCCTTTCTTTGCTGATTGTAATATTTCTGCAGCCGCATCTCTTCTTGCAGGAACTGTTGACTTCGACACTGCAGCCATCATCCAAAGAGCTTGTTGAGGGTATTCCCGTAAAATAGAAGTGATGATGAATTTGACAATTCTAACAACATCACCATTTTGGTGACAGATGCGGGAGATCAACTGAGACAGCACAGTAAGCCATTGATATGTTGGTAGATCCTTCAAGCACCCACGGATGAGGCTTAACACCTGCAATGAGCTGATTAAGTCTCTTAAACAGAATGGAAAGACAAATTTGAAAAAAAGATGTGCAATCAAATTTACCCTCCCATGGATCTCTTTCATGTGTTGATCAGAAGATCCATCTTGGGTGTATATGCTTCCAAATTCGAACCAAAGAGTAAGCATTCGAGGTAGTGCTTGAAAAAGATTCTTATGCCCTTTGTGAAGTGCTTTTGCATAACATAGTAGCACTACTGGAAGCGAGTCCCACCAAGGCTTCTCTTTCTCTTCAGATGCCCGGCTTACAGAGTTCAAAGAGCTAGAAGAGACTGGTCTAACTTTACAAGCTAACTTCTCATCTTCTTGCCGTTTCCTAGCATCAATAAGCAGATCATCAACAAACTTTGCCATGCAGAAAAAACCCTTTTCCCACTTGGGCTGCAATTCGGTTACTCTAGAATAGAGAGATTTGATATCTGTACTCTGCTTTTGCCCTGTATGGTGGATCCATCTAGTATAGAGAAGCAGGGCTTTAGATACATCCGGATTCTCTTTTGATGCTTGTGTTGCCGAGATAGGTGCATTTGGCAAAGCAAGAGAGAGACTACAAAGGGATGAAACGACAGCACTTCCCAAAATTTCTGCAGGCATGTTGATAAGTGTTTGCTGAAGTTCAGCAATAGCACTATCAAACTTCCGTATATTCCAGAGATACTTTGCCTTCTCCATGTGAGCATTTTGGGCACCTGAAGCATCTGCTTCCAGTATTGCAAGGTGGGCTGTTTCATAATGACCAGCCAAACGGCAAAGTTTAGCATACTGAAGCCAGCAGTTCCCAACCTGAGCATGCATATGACTCTGACTAAAAACCACCCTTCGGAGAGCAAGTAAAGGCTCCCTTGTCCACAGAGACGGTTGCGTACATCTCAGACGGTTCTCCCAATCCTTTGCTAACTTCAGAAAATTTGGATCGTCTGCACTGAATGGTTTATCAATGAACGACTCGTCTCCCAACAGGGAATTGAAGTCTTCCAACTCACGCAACATATGGAGCTTTACAACATAGGGATATGCACGCATATATGAGTCCATGCCTGCTGCAGCTAGAGGTACAAGCAACGCTTGCTTGGACTTGGCGATTTTCTCATCAAACATAAACTGATCTTTGATCATCATGGCCTTGAATATCTTAGCAAGATCCATGTCAAAAGAAGCACTGTTCTCGGAACCGCTGAACACCAGACCCTTGTCTGCCCCGGTCAGATATTCATCCATGAGATCCCATCTCCCTAATCGCCATGCTGCTTGCACTCCCTGCATGCACCAAGTTTTCTTATACTGTGGTATGCTGGACACCAAACCATCCACATGGGCGATCATGGCTTGAAGGTGGCACATGTTTAGCAAACAATTAAGAACATCAGATTGTCTATGAACAGAGGTAGGTTCCATTTGCAAGGCCTGTTCACATAAGGTTAATACTTCGGCCCAGTTTCCAGCTTTCTCATTAATGATAAGCTGATCTTGCAGGCTTGATGATTTCCTCAGGTTAGCTAGACCTAGGAGGCCGTCAGGCTCATCCAATCCTCCATATATTTCCATAAGAAAAGATATATCATCATCTGAAAAGGTGCCACTACACTCTGCAGCTGGATTGGAGGAACCCGAATTCTCCTGGACATGAGATTCAAAGTACATTAGAGCCCGAGCATGAGCTTGGCATCTAAGAGAGGCCCTTGCTAGAGTAACTTTAGGTACAGCAGCCAGCAACTCAGCAACATTGCTACACTGCACCAGCATTTGATCCTGTTCGTAATCAGAATATGTTCCGTCTTTCAGTTTACCTCCATGCTTATACTGGGATAAAGCAATTTGCTGTTTGAGGTCATCAACCCATTGCCCAAGGTTATCAAGTAAAGTGAAGATGGCTTGAATACAGACCTCACTCTGCCCCCCTGCAATTTCATGAACAGCAGCTCCGCTACTTTCAGAAGCAGCAGCATTGAGAACACACAGGATTTCCTCAGTAATGCTTTGACGAGCCTCTGGAGTACCATAGCAGACAACATTTAAGACCAAGTATGGTAAGAGATAGATTGCAGTTGGCATGTCATGCCGAAGAATTCCACGGCATGCACTAAAAATACCAGAACGGGATCCAGTTGCATGTGATGTCAATCTTCTAATCCAATTGTATATCCACCTTCTAAAAGACATTTTTGGGTCGTATATTGCACCGACTGAAGCAGAATCAGTTGGGCTAGGAAGCTGAAATCTTGATGTTAAGCACGGGGCAATTATTTCCTTCACATAGTTTGAGAAACGGCCCCACAACTTCTGCCCCCTGTAGCTCATCTCACAACAATTTGATTCTCTCAAATTGTCATCACTAGGTGAAGATTGACAACCTGCCAATTTTAGTAGCTCCTGAATAGCCAAGGCAGCAGAATCTTGCACTGTAGTGTCAGCTGCGGCTCTGAATGCCCGTGCAAGATGCGTGTGAATCAACTCAAATATAAGATCATCATCTGAACATTCTATCTTAAAGCGCTCGCAAGAAATCACCTTCAACTTAGCAGGATCAACAGCACCCAGTGCACCAAGACAGTTTGCACAAACTAGTTTCAGTCTATTGCCAACGATGGTCCTTGATTGCTCTGCACATCCTTTAAGTAAAGCCATAATTAAAGAGCTTATTACATCCAAATCAGCAATGTCTTCACCAATGATGAGAGCAGTCATATCCTCTCTTCTGGCATTGAATAATTTACTTAGCTCACAAGCTACCATGTACCTCACATTTAAGCTTTCATGGTTAAGACCATTGACAGCATCCTTCAGATGATCTTGCAGTGTCATTAGCCCTCTAGCTTCCTGTATTACCTTGTTCACTTCTGATAAAGATGGTAGGCTAGGCAACAGTGGTAGTTCACGTATATGTTGCTTTAGCAAGCTGTTGTTTTTCACAACAAGTTCTTCTAGGATTTCAACAATTTTATTCAGGTGCGCAGAAGGACATTCTTTGCACCTTTCCAGAGATGGAATGAAAGCAGCTACAACCTGGGACATAACATACTTGATACTACTTGGTGATGCTTCAGCCAACTGCTTTATGAAAAAATGCAAGACATCAAGACCATCCATCTGAAGACCTTCCTTATCAATGGCAAAAATCAACAGAACCATAATCTTTGGTGTATGTGTACTCAAATAAGGTCCCATCATCTCAACCAATTTCCTTATTCGCTGGAGAGCTTGTATTTGAAGCTTCATGTCATCAGAATGAAGCATCTTCTTGTCAATGCTATTGAGAAGACGAACAAAATCATTCCTCAAAAACTCAGGAAGAGTTTCATTGCTTGTCATAATTCTAGCAATATTCTGAATTATTGGTGAAATTTTTGCTGTCCTGAAAATTAATATATCATCAGAAAATTGTTCCCAGTTATCCAAAGTAAGTGCATAGTGAATTGCATGTCTAATGGAAAGAAGTGTCACCTTATATCAGTCTCAATCTGATCAGAATCCCCAGGGAAACATACAATTTCATCAAGCAGTGTTGGCAAAGCAGCTTCAAATATCTCTTTGCTATCAGTTTGAGTCTCATTCTTATAAAATTGTAGAACTGATGGTAAATGCTGCCCATCTTCATAAAAAAGAGCAAAACAGAGGACTTTAGGCAGGAGATTTACTATCAGTTGCACTACTTCAGTGTTTAGATAGTTTGCCAGTTCACGCAGAGTAATAATAGCGTTGTTGTTGTTTGGGTGTGATACAATGAGCTTTGGTATAACTGATGGAACCATTCGCTCAATCAGCTCTTCGGTCTTAATACCTACAACATCCTCAGCGAATTCCTTAATCATTATAGGATGAGTCACAAGTCTAGATGACAGATAGTTATATAAATTATCTCTAGCATGCGAGTACTTTAGGAGGAAGAGATCCAGTCCTCCTTTGAAACAGTAAGTGCAGCATCTGTGAATTAATCCCAATGCAGTCAGCCTTATGATGGAATTATGATTATTAAGCTGATCAATCAATAACACAAATGAGCAGAAGAAAACTTCTCCATGAATATCACTAACTTTCATGATTGTACCAATTGATTCCAGAACTGTCAGAAGAATCTGAGAATCTTCAGCTTCAGTGAAAGCACATTTTATTTTGTCCATGAATTGGAGTTCTTTTGTCGTTCTATCCATTCCCAGACCATCAGAAAACAAAATATCCATAACATTGTTTTCCAAGAAGCAGCAGACTACACCAGAAAATGCTTCCCTGACAACCTTCATTTTATGAAGTAGTAGAAATTCAAAACACCGAACCCACTGAGTTCTCGTCTCAAGAAGAACATGTCTGCTAGAATGCCTCAATATCCGCGGCAAAACTTCAACCCAAGAAACTATAGATTCCTCAGAAGTCTCTGCATAGAGAAACTTGAAAAAGAGAGTGTGGGCCTTGGAGATGTTAATATTGAAGTCCACATTCTCAACGTGTAACAGTGCAGTGTCCATATTAGAAATTTGATCTTCATTGTGGACAATTCTACTCCTGATATCACATTGAGGACACCAGAAACCTCTCAAGAGAAGATCCAATGTCGACACAGGTTGTTCAGAGTGTTTGTCCAAGAAGAGCTTGCAATGGTTCCCCACATTGTCAGTGTAATCAGTGGTTCCATTTAAGCAAGATAGAAAACCAAGAGAAAAGGCCATACTTTTCCCCGCTGTCTCAAGTCCTAAAGCACCCAATGACCTGTAGCATGCAAACAAGACAATGAAAACATAGTAAAATGTCACTCTAAAATCATGGAACTGCGTCTATTTGAGAACAGAATTTGAAGGCTAGAATTACATGTACTAGGTAACAAGTAAAGTATGTCCCAACATGGCATTTTCCTGTGGAGTTTATTACAATACTAGAAGAGAACAACTAATTTAAAATCATGAAAGGGGAAGCATGCCCACTCACTCAAGTTTCCTAAACATTGCTCCAAGCATTCTAGGACCTGAGTACAACACAATTATGGGTAGCAACATAATTGACTCATTCTGGATCTCAGCAGTTCCATTATGTATAGCCAAATCAAGGACTTCAAGATCACATCCAGCATTTAGTTTATTGCCAACCTTAGCAATGGTTTGCATCAAAAGGCATTTTATCTTGTAGTCTGGACTAGTTTGAGTGACAACATGACCATCGTCCCCCATCAGTTTCAACATGTTGACAAGGTCAGCATATATTGGATGAACAAAATGTGTACCATCACCAATCAACTGGCATTCATCTTCAAACAGTTTCGTGTGTCCAGGAAGATTGACTGCACCAACAACAGATAAAAAAGGGTAAGCTACTAAAGTGGGAATAAAGAGAGGCATGACTTTGATTACCATACACTCAGGAAGGTCAAAGCTTGCTTAAGCTTACAAAATTTGTAAGCTTATGCCCAGGAGAAACAGATCCCTTATATATACTCCCTCTGTTCCAAAATGTAGGTCATTTTAGCTTTGTAACTTAGGGAATACCATTTTTAACAAGCCTAGATGTCCAATGTTGCAGTCTTATCGATGCTTTGTTTAGGAGAGGGGTGGTGCAACCTTGCAAGGTTGTATAATCTGGAGCAGCACAAAGAGCTCGCTGTGCATGTTAAGTAAGCTAACTTATCTTGGATTCGACTTAGGGTCAGCACAGGAAAATCTCGAGTTTCATTTGGCAAAACACATTTAAGTTTCACAAATTATGTCTTCCACTGATCCTTTTTTTTATAGAACATGCAGGAGAGCTGTGTATCTTTATATTAAAGAGAGAAAAGGGGGGAAGACACCCATACAAGTTTTCCACTGATCCTTAGTCTCACAATCCACTTGTTCTTTCAATCACAACAGTGTCTCTGTCTACAAGACTACAACTTGGTTTTGGAAAAAAAAAATAAAAAAGTAGCCAAAGGGGTGGTGCAGAACAGAATTGTCATAATCTAGCACAATGCCAAAAAGAGACTTATAGGATTAGACTAAGCTACGTGAAAAGGTCCTATAAACTAGGCAGTATTGCCAGATTTTAAATAGAAATCAAGCATGTAGCACATACTTAAAAGCTCTTCCTAAAAACATGAACCTGGTATTTCAAAGACAGATCATGGCACACAAGGCCCACAACAAGACATGCAGAAATAGAAGACTCACACTGGAGAAGCATTATAGTATGAAGAGCTTCAAAATACAGCGGTGCATCAAAGGAAAACACGTTTCTCTGGATTTTCTGCATGATTTAACAAATTTTAGGATGCACTGTTGGGAAAAAATCAGAACCTAAATCAATTAACATGCAGGTCTCTGATGATTTTTGCCTACCTGATTGTGAATCCAAGAAATCCAGGAAATGACTTGCTTAGAAACTCTGATAAACAGACTTGTCTTTGGATAAACGCATAAGGAAAGACACAGCAGACTAATCGTCTCTATAGCAGTCTCAGGGTCTAATGGATAAGTCTCATAATTGTCTGGTGATAGGCACTTAATCAGTGAATTTAGAGACTGTTGAAGAGCATAGCCATAATCTTCTTCTAGTTTGAATCCAATGCCAGCAGAAAATCCTGATTCAGTCATCTTTTGACGCTTGGCAAAACTTTTTTCCTCATTCTGTGGTATTCTTTTCTGGCCAACTTTTGGCATGTAACTTTTTTCCGATTTTACCAGAGGGATGCTTTGAACGTTAGCATCATCCAGAGTAAAAACGTTTTGACCAAATTTGCTGATAACCACTCGGATGCATTCAATCAGTTTGCTGCAAGGTTTTGGCAAGCAAAGCAAGTTCATAAGGATTTCTGGTTTCCATACTTGTGCAGAGCAGAGCTCAATTATTCTCTTGTATGCGGTGTACATTGCAACCTGAAAAGGAGTAGAGGTTAGTAGGAGCAAGTATGCATAGAACCTGGGAAGTCAAGTTGGTCCTTGAACCTGAAGTTCTGCACTTTTGCTGGTCTTTACTGCTCTTTGGAGAACATTAACAATATCAGCAGCTGTAGATTCAACAATATAACCAGGACATGAAGAATGCAGTGCACGAAGACATGCTCCCATTGAAATGTCATAATCTGCATCTCTGCAGAAACCAAGATAGAGCATATTGGTATGTGATGATGTCTGGATTCTAATGAATAAGGGGCAACCAAAACCTACATTATAAGTTACTACCTCTATTTCATATATGCGTCAATTTAGGCTTATGCATAAAGTCAGGAATTATGGTAGCAGTGTAGCAGACAACATTGCCATTTACCTTGTTCTTTACAATATAGGTTCCCTAATAGGGAACTAATTCTACACTCTCTCACCAATAGGAAGACATGGGGACGTTTATTTTATTTATTGATAAGAATGGAATCACTTAGCATGGATAGAATAGGAACAAAAGAAGAAAAGCTGGAATGACTGAATGACACATATTTGAAAAAGAGCTGTCAGGGCAGTCTCAATGGGATGGCTAGGATGGTTTCTATAGCATTAATTAGGATGGCATGTAAGCAAAATGATGATGTGGCCGTACAGTTAAGGAAGAGAGAGAAGGAAACCGATTCTCATTCAAGAAACCAGCTCGGTATGATAACCAAAGGGGAGTAAGGACAGGGAGAGGAAAGGAGAAAAAAGAGAGGGGATTGGATGATAATTTATTTTGAAGAAACCATCCACTGCACAGTGTCTGTATGGCATGGCAACTATGGAAACTGCTGGATAGTGTTTTGGTTGGGACTGCCCCAAAAGATTAAAACAACCTATATTTGGAACCGGAATGTTGGATGGGTTATGTATTTTTCACATGAGGTAGGGGAAAATGGTATGTCTAATTGCAGTTTCCATTGACCTCAAATCCTGGTACAGCTATAGGAATCATATCTGGATTTAATTTAAATTTGAATATCATATTCGATGATCAAATACAGCACCACTTATTTTCCATACAATTTTTTTAATTGTCACATAGGTGTAGTGTAACTGTTAGCTGGTCCACATTCAACATGTATACAGGTTGGCAGGACATTCTTCACTTAAGTTGGTTCAAGGCTGGAGAGCATAATAGGAAATTTGGTTCAATACAATCAACCTGGAAGGACAATGATGCGCATGCCGCACATGATAGAAAGGAAAAATTAATTGAACATGAAGGGCTGTGGAGTCAAACGGCTGACATGGCATGCCTTTGTTCAAGAAAAAATTCATTGACCTCTTCTTCTAGTTTATCCAGCTTTTACACACTTGATTTTTTCCCCAGTTGGGCACTACAGCATAACAATACTGATGTTGCAGCTGTGAACCAGTTCTTATCCAGAAAATGATTACAGCTGAATACATAACTAGCAACTGACCAATGACAGCTAACTGTTTAATCTACATTTTTACAGATAGAGTAGTTCCCAGCAGTACAACAGTATACACGGAGCCAGGAACATCATGAAAGGACAGTAAAGTAACATTCTCGTGACAATAAAGAGAATTATGTAAATCCATTACCAAAAACACATGCAAAGCAGCTAAAGAAAACAGATGCAAAGTCTAATCTAGCAAACCGTTTGATGGACACAATATTTCACCCAAGATCAAATAACAGCCCATCTCTCCTCGAATGGGTGCAGTAATTTCAATAGCAGGAAGCAATGAGTAGAGTACTAACAGATTATACCTGATATCAGAAAGTTCAGAAACATCTTGGCTCAAAATGCATGTGATAGAACGAATCAAATTTTCTAGAGGAAGAATCTCAGCAGTAATCACTGTGGCAACAATGCGTGCAAAATCAAAACAAACCTGTTGCAACAGATTGACCATCAGCAACTTGAAGATACACAGGGAGAACCAAAAGTTAAAAAGTTCGTAAAGGCTGATACAAACCTTGTGCAGAGAACCATCCCCATAGCAGAGTATAGAACAAGCAGCAGAAACAAATGACATGTTAACAAGCCCATCAACATACAAGGTCCCGTCTGCAAGACACTTGTTAACTAATTTAATCAGCGAAGTGGCAAACGGACGCCATCGTACATCGCCTGTCAGATCAACCAGCACGCCAGGTCCATTCTTAGGTCGGCAACTGGCTGGGAGCTCACTATAAGGCCCAGGTGAGTCTAATATATCTGAGAAGGACCCACAGAGGCATTTAACTAAACATCTTCCAGGAGGAACACCACCAGGACTCTCATCATGCAGTGATGCCACATATAGTACATCTGTTGGATTGGACAAGACCAAGTGTCAGCCCTTTCTGCATGACCTAACTAATCGTACTCCACAGTTACTCATGGACCGTACTCGATCATTAAGAGGAACAAAGAAAAACACATACCTTCTACTGCAACCATAGCATCCAGGAAGAACTGTCTGTAGGCTTCTCGGTCACCCGTGCGGAGAATGGAGAGAAGATTCCAGACTGCAGTGAATATAAGGTCATGGCTCAACCTGCAACATGAAGCAACAGAATACATTTAAACAAGTGCAATACACAGGTATGACTCTTAGATAACACTGCACTACCAAATTACTCACAAAGACCAGAACGACAACTGTTACACAAACTTGGTGAGGATTTCACAGATACCATACTTACACAGCCATCCTAAGCTGCTAGGACATTTCTTTCTCACCCCCGGCAAGAAAAACAAAGTTAAATTTATGTCCAGTTGCAGGTAGCATGCTATCCTGGTAATTAAAAAACTTGTAGCCAGCCAAACTAATGACTACTTTAGTTAGTGTCTGCAGCATGGGCCTTTGAAGCACACACAATATCAGCTAAGTCCATCCCATCTGGATAGGAAATGAACGGGCATCGATGGGCAATATAATATGCAACACCACTCTACACAGGAACAGGTAAAACTGTCTACATTTTAGCAAAAAGTGTTGAACCCACGTGTTGCCAATCAAATAGCACATTCGTACCGCAATCGCACTTGCAATCTATTCCCGTATGAGGAGGGAAGGCAGGTACCTGAAATCGGGCTCGGCAAGGAAGGGGAGGATGCGGCCGATGACGCTGATGACGTCGGCGGCGCGGCCGTTGTAGAAGACCCCGGGAAACTTGAGAGCCGTGTAGGCTACCAGTCGCAGCAACGCGATGGCCTCCCGTAGCTCCCTCTTGGATGCTGCGCCTCGCAAAATCGCGACGAGACGGCAGCGGTCAGTTCAATCGCCACCCGCGAGAGACGAATGAGGAGCGAGGGAGGGGGAGAGAGGTGGGGGTGCGGCCGCACGAACCTTTGGGGGAAGGGATGACGTAGTCGCGGAGGAGGTTGGGAAGGACCTGGCGGAGCTTGACCTCGAGGTGCGCGGAGCCCGGCGCGGAGCCGGCGGAGGCGGGGATGGAGGAGGCGATGAGCTCGCGGAGCTCGTGGATGTAGGTGAAGTGGCTGGCCATGGCCGTGGATCGCCGCCGCCGCCGGGGCGGGAGCGGAAGGGTTGGGTTCGGCGGCGGCCGGCCGCCGCCTCTTTTCCCTCCTTAATTTCGAACGGAACTGGAGGGGACGGTGCCCACGGACCGGAGTGCGCGCTGGTTGGCCATGTGTGCGGCTGACAGGTTTCGGGGTTCCCGTCAGTGGGCTCATTTGGGCCGCCAGATAGAAAGCCCAATCAGAAAGAATTTTTTTAATTTTTTTTTCACGATTTTTCAAAAATAACGGTTGGATAACAGAATTTGCAATTCTGTCATCCAACCGCCGTATTATTTGGCGGCAGCTAAATGATACGGCGGTAACAGAACTAACCGCCGAATGAAACGGCGGTTAGAGCAACCGCCGTATAAATTTGCGGTTTGAATTTAAAAATTTAAATTTGAACTGTATGAGGAAGCAAACCGCCGAATGGTTTGGCGGTAAGTGTCGGCACGTGGGCCCGGCATCCTAACCGCCAAACCATTTGGCGGTAGGGGGATCCCGCCCCTTGCTGCACCGTCCGATCCGGCGGGAAGCCTCCCGCCGTCGGATCCACGGCGGGATCCCCTTACCGCCGAATGATTTGGCGGTTAGGGGGCTGGCCTCTATATAAGCCGAAATCATGTTTGAAAATTCATTCTAAATCAGAAAAAAAAAACTAGGGTTAGAGAGGAGGGTTAGGGAGAGGAAGAATCAGCGGCGAAGCCCTGCCGGATCTGCGCTTCGGTTTGAGGTAAAATCCGATCTCGTAGTTGTAACTTCAATTTGGTAGATTTATGACTTTGTAATTATTTTAGTATTTAGTTTACACAGTATGAAATCGTAGTATTATTTTTGAGTTACTGATATTAGATTTAGTTACTGAAATAACTATTAGAGACAGTTACTGATATTAGATTTAGTGACATTAGTTTGAGTTACCTTATATTTAGTGACATTAGAGATAGTTAGAGTCATTACTTTTAGTGATATTTGATATTTATTAATATATCTTTTTATATTAGATGGACTGATATTAGAGTTTATCCCACAATTTTATATATACTGTAATTATGCATTTTAGAGTATACATTATAGTTTATATCTTTTTATATTAGAGTTTCTGTTAGAGTTTTATGCATATTAGAATTTATATAATAATTTAAATTAGAGTTTATATTAGAATAATGACATTATATTAGAGTTTATATTAGAGTAATGACTTTATATTAGAGTAATGCCTTTATATTAGACTTTGTATTAGAGTAATGACTTTATATTAGAGTTTATATTAAACTTTATATTAGGGTAATGACTTTATATTATAATTTATATTAGACTTTATATTAGAGTTTATAGTAGAGTTTACAGTAGAGTTTTATTGATATACGAGTATATTATGCATAAGTTTTTTATGAGTAGAAAATCTTATTAATTCTTCCTATTGTCCTGGTTTGGTTTTAGGCATGTCTGAACCATTATGGTTCCAATTGTTCTATGGATCAGGGGAAGTTAAATATGGTCCTGAATGGGTAGACCTGTCAGATTTTAGTTGTACCACCAGAAAAGTAGCTAGAGCAGCAGAGAGGAATTGGGTTTCAATAACAAAATGGCTTTATCATTCATTTGGACTTGATGAAACCCAGCATGACCTGTCAGTGATGGCAGTGATGAACAGAAGTGCAACTACATATTGGGAACTTGTTGCGCTTGAAGGAACCCAGAACTGGAGGTCATATGTGACACTATGTACGCAGCATGGTATGCCGCTGGTGTTGCTTGTGCGAGCCTTCCACAAGGCTGGGTCCAGCAGTGAAGTGCACGAAGAAGTTGATGCTGGAGGGGAAAACCTTGAAGATGCTACTGGGGAGGAAGGTGAACAAGTGGAAGAAGCGGCAGCCGGACAAAGAGACAACGCACCCCCTGAACCATCGGGGGAGCTTGATGAAGCAGAAAATTTTTCTGAGATGGTTTTGGAGGCAGAGAGGGAGGGCACAGAGCATGAGCAGTACTTTGAGGAGGACTGGTCGAATGATGACGACGCCGAGGAGGTGCAGGTGCCAAGGAATTGGGTGAACTATGACTTCTCACAGCTTACGATAAATGAAGGCCAACAAGTCCCCTGGGAGTACAGGTGCAACGAAGTTTGCCTCGGTTCGTGCTACAAGACTACAGAAGAAATGAAGGATGCAATCAAACAGTGGTCCATTTTGTGTTTGCAAAGGGAGTTTAGGGTTGTTAAGAGTAGCAAACAAGTCTATGACATATGCTGCGTCACAGAAGGGTGTCCTTTTCGGGTTCATGCATTCTGTGGGAAGTGGAATCCTTACTGGGAGGTGAGCAAAATCGTGTGTGCTTGAGCAGCTGGACACAGACCACCGGAACCTCACATCTGGTTTTGTGGCAAACTTGATGTATGCACAGATCATTGATAATCCAAGCTACGAGCCCAAGTCTATAATATGTGCCATCGAGGAGAAATTCAAGTACAAAATTAGTTATGGCAAGGCATATAGAGCGAGACAGAAGGTATTCGAGATGAAGTGGGGGACTTATGAAGCATCATATGACAACCTTCCTGCTTTGCTGCACGCCATATGCCAACGAAATGAAGGGAGCTTCTATGACCTTAAGACTTTCCCCTCTGTCTTAAGGCCAGGGAAGCAAGTGCTGCAGCGGGCATTCCTGGCATTGGGCTGTGCATTAAGGCTTTCAGACACTGTAGGCCAGTCATTTGCATTGACGGGACCTTCCTGACTGGAAGGTACAAAGGCACAATCCTCACCGCCATTGCCGGCGACGGTAACAATCAATTAGTGCCTTTGGCCTTGGCTTTTGTAGAGAAAGAGAGCGGAGACACCTGGTATTGGTTTCTGGAGAGGCTGAAGAGTATGGTTGTGGGGGATGTGCCAAACGTGTGTATCATACACGATAGGCACAAAGGTATTCTGCAGGCAATTGAAGAAATGAAGAATGGCAGCACCGAGCGGCAGACATTACCACACGATGGCCCGACGTCGTGAGCAGGTGGTGCATCCGTCACATGGAGGCAAATTTCTATAGCCAGTTCAAGAACAAGGCACTGATGAAGCTGTTCAAGCGCTTATGCAGCCAGAATCAACAGAGGAAGTTCAACCAAATCTGGAAGAAACTAGATGACATTACGAAGAAACAATCAGAAGAGCTGGCAAAGAAACCCGTGACAAATGCAGCAGACGAGCCCAAGTCTCTTGAGGATGTGGGGTTGGACACTGAGCAGACTAGAAGGAGAAGGGGTCGTGCAATTATGACTTTCAGCCAGTAGATTGAGAATGAGCCCAAAGAAAAATGGGCATTGATCTATGATAAAGGAGGTGCCCGGCATGGTATAAAGACTACAAACTATGCCGAGGTTTACAATTGGGTGCTTCGTGGAGCTAGGGGTCTCCCCTAGTGGGAATCATCGAGTTTTTCGTGTACCGCACAATTAAATATTTTCATGACCGTTATGGAAAGGCTACGGCTGCCATGGAAAACAACCAATTAATGTACGGCTACAAGATGATCGAGTATATGGATGAGAAGCAGAAGAAGGCTCTATTGCACCGTGCGTATCCGCTGGGTTCAGCTGAACGGCGGTTCGAGGTTCGTTGCAAGGACAAAGGGAGGACGGTGGCCGGACGGGAAAGGGTTACACAAGAGTGTGTTCTCAGGAATGATAGTTGCATTTGCACGTGCCAAAAGCCTCAGCTATTGCACAAGCCTTGCTCCCATGTGATTGCTGCCTGCTATGAAGCTGGAGGACTGCAGCCCCGTATTTACGTCTCTCCCTACTTCTTCAAGCAAACCATTATGGCTACCTGGAGTTTTGAAGTGTATGGCTATGGGATATTAAGCTCCTTCACCAACAACCCGGGGAAATATGCAACATATATCCCAGATCCAGATCCAGAAATGAAGCAAGGCCGTGGCCGACAAAAGAAGAAACGCATTAGGAATAACATGGATCGATCTGAAGCTGGTCCAAACTTGTGTATCTGCTCTAAGTGCAATGAGGTTGGGCACACATACAAGAAGTGCACTGCGACGTCGTATTATGATCCAAGCGGTGCCGGCGGGTCATCAAATGTGGTTTCAAATCCTCCATCAAGGGGCGCTGGTCGTGGCCGTGGCACCCATGAGGGCCTCATTTAGAACTACCTTGCCATTGTTGTAATTATTGTATTATTAGTTATGTAATGTAAGTTATGAATTATTAGTTCGGTAACGTAAGTTCTGTATTGTAAGTTCTCACGCATTAGTTATTTAATGTTAGTTCTGTAATATAAGTTCGGTAAAATAAGTTGTGTAATATTAGTTATGTAATGTAACTTCTGAATTATTATGTAATTTAAGTTCTGAATAATATTTTTTAAATATTATTATTTTTAACACAAGTTATGTTTTTAATATTATTTTATTTCTATTAGTTTTGTCTATGTCAATGTTTATCTTATTCTGTTTTTTCCACAAATTCCCTGCAGCTATGGCGGACCCAGCGTACGTGACTCCTGAGTTGCTCGACAGGTGACTCGACCAGCAGCACCGTTTGTACCACTCGGCCGTGCTGGGGGTCGACGTCGGGAGCAGCTTTCGCTCTCGTGTCGGCATGACTTACATGCCGCTACACCCCCTCTTTTTTCCGAGGTAAGCCGTCACTGCAAATTGTCAACATTTATGATATGTTACAAATTTTTATCTAATGCGAGCACTACTTTGCGTTGCAGGTTACGCGCAGCAGGCCTTCTGCCTCTCGCGCATCTGGTGGAAGGCGACATGGACCGGTCGCACGTGAAGCCAGCGGACCGCATGACGCGGTTTCAGTTCGACTACTCGTTGCTGGCGGCTCTCCTCGACAGGTGGCGGCCAGAGACGCACACCTTCCACCTCACCGTGGGGGAGATGGCGCCCACTCTGCAGGACGTGGCCTTCCTGCTTGGCCTGCCGCTCGCAGGCGACGCCATGGGGGCGACCGACCCTCCGGCCACTTGGCGGCGGGACCTCCTCGACAGGTTCACGCACGTTCAGCGGAACGAGCGCGCGCAGGGCTACCAGGAGTTCACCATCACGCACGGCCCCAGCAAGAAGTGGTTGCTTCAGTTCAGCGTAAGTACCTACACCGTTCTGTTTGAGTTTAAATTAGAGTTTAAATTACAGTTTAAATTAGACTTTAAATTAGAGTTTAAATTAGAGTTTGAATTAGAGTTTATATTAGAGTTTAAATTAGACTTTATATGAAAGTGTTTATATCTTCTTAAATTAGAGTTTAATTTTGAGTTTATATATTCTTATATTAGAGTTTCAATTAGAGTTTAAATTAGAGTTCAAATTACACTTTAAATTAGAGTCTAAATTAGAGTTTAAATTAGAGTTTATATTAGAGTTTCAATTAGAGTTTATATTAGAGTTTAAATTACACTTTATATCAAAGTGTTTATATCTTCTTAAATTAGAGTTTAAATTAGAGTTTATATTAGAGTTTATATCTTCTTATATTAGAGTTTAAATTAGAGTTTAATTTTGAGTTTAAATTAGACTTCATATTAGAGTTTAAATTAGAGTATATATCTTATTGCACTTATTACAGGCGGACTACATGAGGGCAGACGCTGACGAAGTGACCGTCCAGTGTCACTTGGAGGCGTACCTGCTCTGGCTCTTTGGGTGGGTGATGTTCTGCAGCTCACAGGGGGACTCGTGTCACAGGTTCCTGATCCCTTACGCGACGGCCATCGCGTCGCACCCGCTCGAGCAGATTCCTCAGATCAGCTGGGGCTTTGCGGTTTTGGCCGCCACGTACAGGGGCCAGTGCACGGGCGTGCAAAAGATTAAGAAGGGAGACCCTATCTTCGTCGGGTGTCCCTTGCTGCTGCAGCTGTGGTCGTACGAGCGGTTCCCAGTGGGCAGACCAGCGATGAGCCCGGAGCCGTACGACGGGCCGGATCCTGGCACGGACCCGCGCGACTACCCCACCATGGGGTCTTTGTGGTGCCTCCGGAAGGTATGTGTTCGAACATTTTTTATTTTTAACATCCTTTTGTTGTTGAGACTTGCTATATTATTTGTATTACTTGTGCAGCCGAGCTGGGCGGGCCAGCAGACGAGGAGGTCGTACGCAGACTTCGTCGGCCAGTTCGACGGGCTCGTTGACGCGGATGTGTATTGGACCTCCTACACGCCTGACGCGATCCACGCTCGGGCACCGCACGGCCTGTCGTCCTTGTGCCAGCACGACCAGGACTACTGGATGACGACGAAGCCCCTGGTCTTCGACGTCCACGTGGAGGAGTACGCGGTGCACAGGGTAATGAGGCAGTTCCACCTCTACCAGGAGTCACCACTCCCGGTCGTCCACTCCGTCGACCCGGTCCACCACAGGTACGTGTGTCGTATTTCCGTCCCGCAAGTTTTGTATATTTCTTAACTCACATGGTCGATCTTTGAATAGGTGGACGAGGAGGGGACACACAGCTGGCACACTGTGGCAGCCCGCGGTGGCGCAGTACGTGGTGGGTTGGGCAGACGGGTTGAACCATGTCGTCGCCGAGCACCGCCCGCACTCCGACGAGGCCTTCGCAGCGTACCTGCGGTGGTACTGGCCTAGGACCCGCGTTCGGGTCCTCCGCGTTCCGCTCCAGCCCACTTTCCCCCCGGCGCAGGTGACGAGCACGTACCCGGTACGACGCGACCAGAACTACGCGATTGGGGTAAGTACTACGTCCTTACTGCTATAACACATTCGATCAGTACACATTTTAATTAACATAATTGAACAGTACGACGTGCTTGCGGAGATCGACGCTACGGCTGCGTTTAGCCGAGCGAGGGCAGACTTCATGACCCCCGCCGACCACGTGGCGACGTACGACCACATTCTGCACCTCCTCACGAAGTTCAGGCGGGCGGTTTCGTGCCGGCACGACGACGCTCCGGCGATTCCACGCCACCCCGCCTCGTCCTCGAGCTCGGCGTCCACTGGACGTACGTACCACGCGCCGTCTAGCTCCTCGCAGCCGCCTTTCCCTCCTATGGGAGCAGGTCCGTCGACGGTACCCTCCGCGCCGTCCAGCTCCTCGCGGCTACACTTTACTCCTATGGGACCAGTGTGGCAGACCGCCCCAATTAATCCAGCTTAAGAGCATGGGACGACTATCACGGCAGTACGCCACGCCCTTAAACCGAGTTAATCGTGCAATCCGTCGGATACCTTCCCGATTACACCATATTTTTCTCTCGACCGAAACAAAATAGCAGCAGTCCCACACGAAGGTGGGCTCAGGCAGTACAACTCATCGCATATTTTACATCACACGGTTCCCATAGATAATTATACAAATATAGTTCATAGATTTTAGTTATTACACACCAGAGTTATGTACAGCGGAAGACTAGACATCGAAGCAAAAGGGTATTATGCGGAGCCCTCGCACAATACCTAAACACCGCGGCCTGAGCCGGACTCAGGCGGCACCTGCTCCAAGACCCAACCGTCAGGCAACGTGCACGGCCAAGTCAGAGCAGCAGTAGGGTCGTAGCTCACCACCTCCAAGTCTGAAAAACAAGCCACAAGCAAGGCTGAGTACTAATTACTCAGCAAGACTTACCCGACAAGGTTTAAATTCTAGACATGCAAGGCTTTTTGGCTCTAGGGTTTGTTTTGCCAAAAGCATCTACAAGTTGATTCCTATTTTCAATATTTTAGCCAAATTTTAAGTTGGGAACTAGTCATTACTAAATTTGCCAATCTATCCAATGACACTCAGTGCAACCAAGCAATTGATTAGCATAACATTAGTAACTCATCTCACTCTACTTCTACCCTCTTTTTGGCCCAAGAACATTGATGTGCAACGAGCGATCAAGCAGCTTCATGTAACCGCGAAGGACGGACAACTCGAGTTGATTTTACCATGCATGGGACAACCTAATCGCACGACCCGTGAGAGACACCCAGGACCTCACGGGGCAACCTTTCCCATCTCTCCCTGCCATCTGCCATCGGGGACCACTCCGCCCGAGTGCACGCCCCAACGGACCCCAGGTGCCCCAGGCAAACCTGTGCCGCGGCCGCTGCTACACTCGCCATCAACCCCTCACCCAAGGGAGTGGAAAAACCCGTCAGATATCAGTTTGCATCAAGTACTAGGTTTACCAGTTTACCATATTTCCCGGCATACGATTAGTACCTTCAAAAGCTTGACCCACAAGGCCACACAAGCAATGCCTTAGCCAACCTCTATCTTGTGCAAGCGGGACATTCAATCAACCATAAATATCGCACAAGCCCCGCTTGCTGATCTTTTAGGAACCAATATAAAGTATAAACCTATCTCTCGCGAGTGACAAAGCAATCACTCGACTTCTACTGGTCCTAATTAAGCATGGCATTATATACGACCTACACATGCTAGTATTAGGACATGGGTACCTAGGGATCATGCAACTAAGGTTTCAATCAACTCCTCAAAACTTAAATGCACAAAAATAAGGCACAAGCAAGGAGTGTTAGTCAAACAGTGGGTTATGCTCCGGGGCTTGCCTTCTTGATCTCCGCTGGCCTTGGGCCCTTCCGGATCTTGGTCCGGGTCTTGCACAGTCGTCACGTTCAGCTCCGTTGCGGCTTGCTCACCCTCGTGCTCGACCTCCAACTCGTAAACACCGTCAACGATGGGGTGATCTATTCGAGATGCAAGGAGTATGCATGAGATGCGTGAATGCATAAGCTATCAACTACAAGAATACTTGCAAAACTTATAACATTGCGCAATTATTTATGGAACACAACAATTAAGAAAAGCAATAGGCACAGGAACCGGTCTGACCGGTTTTGGAAACTGGTTAGACCGGTTTGGCAACTGGCCACCTAAAAATCTCTATGGCCGACCTATTCAATGCTCAACCTAGATTTATCATCTACAAATGATTACTAGCCCTAAGCAGTACTCCTATGATTGAACTCACACATTTAACAAGCATGATTACTAAGCAAAACTTATAAGATTGTTTTCCTACTCCCTTAACTCCACTAATCCCAAATCCACCATAATCATGCATAACTTTGCTCATTAAATACCCAACTCAACTCTATTAATCCTATTAGAGCCATCAAAAGTGATTTGGCACTTTTAGCTCCTGCACACGATTCATGAAGCAACAAAACAACTCTCTAGCACACCCACTTTGTGCAAGAAACCATATACCGACCAAACAATCATTTGCACACAAGCCTTAGAATCCTATAAACAACCCCCTACACCCTCTCCACTACTTACCCTTGAGCACCTTTTTCTTCTCCTACCACAAGGCAGCCCGAGCCCGGCTTGGAGGAGCTCTGGGCCGGCCGGAGTTGGCCGGTCCCGGCTCGGAGGAAGGCGGGGGAGGCTGGGGAAAGGGCCGGGGAAAGAGAGGTCACAGTGGGGAGGACGAGGACGCCGTGAATCACGGAATGAACGAGTGAGGGGGAGGACTTCGGCCGGAGAAGGAGATGGAGCTCGTCAAGGGGAAGGCACGGGGGGGTGGTTGAATCCGACCTCCATCCTTGCACGTGGCGCGGGAACAGGACTGAGACCACCCAAAATGGGCCACGGGGAACGCACAGGAGCTTAGGCCGGCGAGGGAGCGACGGGTGGCAGCACGGACGCCCATACCAGCGGCGGTGGTTGGCGACCGACTGTTGAGGTGGTGGGGTAAAACGACCACCGCAACAGTCGGTGGGGTCGATAATACTGTGCCGACGAATCTTAGATTTCAACTGACGCGGGCCACCGACTGTTGCGGTGGTGTTCCTCACCGCAACAGTCCGTCAATCCAGAGAGCAATTTCTACTGTTTCTCCTACCCACCGATTATTGCGGTCATGCTTGGAATAACACCGCAACTTTTGGTGGCTCAGACACTGGCTATAGATAAAACGGCCATGGAATGTTGCGGTGGTGCACAATTGGTTGACCACCGCAACAGTCTGTCATTCCAGAGAGCATTTTTTTAATTTCTCTCTGGCGACCGACTGTTGCGGTCAGGGCACCGCAACTTCCTGAGGTGGCTGTGTAAACGTGTGTATAGAAACCTAGGTCACCGACTATTGCGGTGGTGGCAAATACAGGCCACCGTAACTTGCTGTGACCTCGACATTTACACTTTCCAAGTTGGTTTTGAAGAGAATTTGGCTAAGCTAAGTCGTGTTCATGTCCACGGGTCTAATAGGAACTAAATCAACCCATTCTTGGGCAATGCCAAGAGGTTCTCTCTCTTTCCAACTCGTCTTCGAATATTTCTAGTAGTCTTCTTTGATAGTTGACTTAGGTCAAACATAAGCAACATATATATATATATATATATATATATATATATATATATATGTGTATATATATGTATATACACACATAGGCACAACTATATGATTACGAATGATGCATGGCATGATTAGATTAATTAAGTTCATTAGAGATTCTTAATGACTACAGTAACACCAGGGGTGTTACAACCAGGTCCGTCAACGGTACCTCCCGCGCTTAGCACGCCTGTTCCGGTTCAGAGCGCTCCCATGGGGATACCCACGTACACGCCGAGGCCAGCAGCTGTCTACAGCACAGGTACGCTATAGTATCCAAGTTTTGTTCGTAATATCCTATCATTGAGTAATTACGTTCTCGACTAACATTTTATGTGACAGGGCAACCAGCGATGACCACAGGCGGCACGTCCACGTCGGCAGGGCAGGCCGTCCACGGCTTAGGTACGTAATTGACCAAACGATATTACTATATACTTTTACTTGCGTACTAACGTGATTGTGTATAATGCAGCGTACGCTTCAGGCGGGACACCCGACGACCCAGTCGAGGAGCAGCACCCCGCGGCCACCCAGTGGACGGTCCCCTCCGACATTGAGACCTGGTACCGACAGGGGCAGGGGTCGCAGGAGGAGGTTGGTGGTTCGCAGTTAGGTAGCGCCCCTGTACCTACTACTCAGTTCTCGCAGCAGCCACCGTTCGCGACACCGCCTCCTGCGGATGCAGGGCGCCCGAGTCGGCAGGCACCGCCACCTGACCCCCTCACGTACTCCGCGCACCACACGAGGGCCTCGCAGCAGGCGGCCAGGAGGGTCAGGCCTAAGGTGGTCAAGCGAGGCCGTATTTAGTTTTTTACTTTTTACGCTCGAGTGATTATGTATTGTACTGGATGTTGTATTATACTTTTCATGTTCAGTACTTTCTTGTTTGTGATATTATTCCGTTTGATATTATAATTTTCCTTCATTCGCAAGCATTTTAAAAAATTTACGGTTGCACATACAAATTACACCGCTTTTTCAATGCAAAAATGAAAAAAAACCCTTACCGCCGTTCCATTTGGCGGCAAGTGTAACCGCCAAATGGAACGGCGGTTACTTCAACCGCAGGCCGGCGGTTAGAGGAACCGCCGGTTAAAACGGCGGTTAGATTTAACCGCCGATTAAACCGGCGGTTAATCCTAACCGCCGGTTTATTTGGCGGTTTCTCTAACCGCCGATTCATCCGGCGGTTAGCTTCTCTTACCGCCGTATCATTTGGCGGCAGCCAAATGATACGGCGGTTGTCATCCAACCGTTATTTTTGAAAAATCGTAAAAAAAATTAAAAAAAATTCAATCAGAAATGCATGCGTGTGGGCCTTGGGCTAAAGCTCAATTTGACCCTGAATGAATAGTGAATATGTTTTGTTTTGTCATGTGAGAGTCGAACAGGTAGTTTCAACTTTCAAGAGCTGCGAGTCAGGTATGATTTATGGCGCCCAGTGGCGGACCCAGAAAAAAATTCTAGGTAGGGCGAGCACCCAACAAACATCGAGCTTAACCAATGGACAACATACATGTACCTTGTCCATATAACAAAACTATCTCGCAATTAAAATGGTAAATGAATGGTAGAGATAAAATCTAGATGATGCCTATGGTTAGGTAGGGAAAACACGGGGGCAAGGGGCCTTCGCTTCTAGGGTTTAGGTAGGGCGGCCGCCCTATCTCGCCCTATTGTTGAGTCCGTCGACCGTCGCTGATGGCGCCATCCGAAATGTTAAATAAAATGTGTGATGTTTTCAACAAAAAAAAAAGAGAGAGAGCAGCGAGTGAGTGACGATCTCATCGTCTCTAAAATTTGCCTGATTCTTAGTCACCATATTTTCGGGAGAGTGACGCTTGATTAACGATTATTATAGGGGAAAGGAGAGCCTGAACTTCTCTGAACTGTTGGCCTGAAAATCCCGGATTTCAGATAGAGACGCAGCGATCCTACGGCGCCAGGATATGGATTCATGAGCCTGGGGTAGCTCGCATCAGCGAGACAGGGAAATGCTTTCTTTGAACAAACAAGTTGTTCATGTGTTGTCCTTCTTATCCGATAACAAATCAGTTTTAGAAGCGAAACCGGATCTGTTGACGTGCGCTCCAATCTCTAGCTTTGTTCTCTACTGCCACCATCTGTCTGTCTGGCTCTAAAAAACGTGAGCCTTCTTCGATTCTTCTGCTGCCGAAATGAGAGAGCGCTTCACTTGAGATTTGCAAGCTGGAAGAGCCAAGTTCGCTGGGGACACTACTATTTTGATCTCTCTGTTCATGTTCACGAATCATGACACAGTGATCACGAGCTGACGTGAGGTTGAGTTCTAGCACCATGCGGACAAAAGTCAGCTACGACAAATCTATGTATACTAGTGCATGCCATCGTCGCTGTCACTGCGCCGTTTGGCCAATGAGATGCTGGTCAACGGCCCCGCTGTCGGGGCGCCGGATATCCGGTCGGTGATGCCGCGCGCGCGCGAAACGCCGGCGGTGTCGTGCGGCCGTACGCCGTTGGGATCGATATAAAAACCAGTGAGGGCGAGCGCGAGTTGCCGACGACTCCAACGGCAACTGAACTGAGCGAGCGAGGCACTCTGTCTGAAACCCCGGCGACCCTTGCGCACATTTCGCCGAACATCTCGCGCGCGTGCCGATGGAGGCAGGCCGGGTCCACCCGCAGCCGCAGCAGCGCCCAGGGGCCGAGCCCACCAGGCTGGGCGTCTACCACGACGTGCTGCGCCGGCTCAGGGACGCCGCCGCGCCCGAGGCCCTCGCGCCGGACTTCGCCGACAGGCTCTGGGCGCACTTCCACCGCTTCAGCGTCAGGTGCAGTGCAAATCCCCTCCCGCAACTGCCACCTTATGCTGCTGCTCCGCTGATTTTACGCTCCAGGTTCGTGGAATTTTTGCTGGTGCCGAATGCCATTCTCATCCTTCTTCTTCCGGTGGCGCGGCAGGTACGCGTTGGATGTGAACGCCGAGAGGGCGGAGGATGTTCTTGTACACATGCAGCTGCTGGACAGGGCGAAGCAATCGGAGAATCAGCCTGCCTTGTCTGTCAGAGTTGTGCAGGTGCGATCTCACTGAACAAAAATCACCTCTTCTTTCTTTCTTGTGAATCAAATTCGCACTATGTAACAGCAATTGTGACCTGTCTTCTGCTTCTCTATAATAGGTGCCTCCAGAGGTTGATGCCACTGAGCCCAATTCGACTGAAGATGGCGCCTCTGCAACCCCAAGAAAACTGGGGTATGCTACCTCTCGTTCACTTATCTTTCAGCTGATCACCATGCATGACCTATGGGTCGTTATTGTTCCTGTTTCAGATTTCAGTGTGCACCCCTGTTTTACCACCACTGATCTTTACGTTGTTTGCTCCGTCAGTGTGCACCCAGAACCAATTTTTGGCTCCTCACAGAATCTCAGGGCTCTCGTTCGTGAAGCCAGCAGCAGGAACCTCCTGGATGATGGCGATGTTGTTCTCAGGTTACTTCAGTTTCAGTGAAATACCAACACCTGCATTCATCTACCTGTTTCTTTGAGTTACACAGTCCCGAAACTTCATGGTACTCACTAGTATGTGCAAAATTTGGTGGTGAACAGATTCTGTACATACTTCCTGTCACTGTTGTTCAAAAGTCCAAGTTACTCTTGACAATGCATTTATTTTTGAGAAAAGTCCATTTTCGACCATCCAACTCTTGCCTCAGTTTGGTTTTGGCCATCGAACTTCAAAACCGGGTATCTTTGGCCATCCAACTATCAAAACCGTTCAAATTTGGCCATCGGGCTGTTTTGATGGGTGGTTTTAAATTTTTTTATTTACAATTTAGTCCTTAGATCTTAAAATGATTATTACTTTTTGCCCGTACCTCCGATTTAGGTGATTCTTGCGGTCACGCGTTCATAACGGTGAGCTTTATCTTTTAAAATGGTCTTTATACTATTTTATCACTATTTGTTATATTATTCTTATGTTGTTGTGTAAAAACAACAATATAAGAAAAGTAAAACAAACATAAAATAATATGAACAACATTTTAAAAGATAAAGCTCATCGTTACGAACGCATGACCACTAGAATCACTTAAATCAGAGATACGAGAAAAAAATAGTAATCATTTTAAGATCCAAGGACTAAAAATAGTAATCATTTTAAGATCCAATATTTTTTCTCATATCTCTGATTTAAGTGATTCTTGTGGTCATGCGTTCATAACGATGAGCTTTATCTTTTAAAATTATGGACATATTATTTTGTAACTGTTTGTTTTACTTTTCTTATATTGTTGTTTTTACACAACAACATAAGAATAATATAACAAATAGTGATAAAATATTATAAAGACCATTTTAAAAGATAAAGCTCACCGTTATGAACGTGTGACCGCAAGAATCACCTAAATCGGAGGTACGGGCAAAAAGTAATAATCATTTTAAGATCTAAGGACTAAATTGTAAATAAAAAATTTAAAACCACTCATCAAAACAGCCCGATGGCCAAATTTGAACGGTTTTGATAGTTGGATGGCCAAAGATACCTGGTTTTGAAGTTCGATGGCCAAAACCAAACTAAGACAAGAGTTGGATGGTCGAAAATGGACTTTTCTCTTTATTTTTCTTATGTAGTAAAAAGAAACCCCGTGCTTATGACATGCCTTATTTTTATACTCCTTGGTTGTATCAAAATGAAATAAATACGTTCAAAATTGTTTCTACCACTCTGCCTATTTTCTTTATCATGAGGTACTATGTACATCGTCAGGCGTTAGTTGGTTGCGCAAAATACTGGAATTCATTAGCATTCAAATTAGAGAAAATTCCTTATATGACACTGTCAAAGTTGCCTTTTCCTTTTTTGGCCCTTGAAACTTGTTTCTTCCCTATATGACACCGGGTCTCAACTTCATCCCCAATTTGACACTTCCGTCCGTTTTCACGAGCAGCAGTGTTAAGTCAAGGAAGAAAAGACCAATATACCCTTGTGAGATCTGAAACGAAAAACAATAGATAGGCCGGTCTGGGCGCTGTCCTCCCAGTCGTCCCTCTCTTTCTCTCGCGAACTCTCTCTCTCATGTCTTCGTACCCCTAGATCCAGCGCAATGCTTGGCGAGGCAGCGCACGGGGATGGCGGCGCGGCCACCGGCGGGCTGCCGCGAGCGGGGCGCGGCTCGACCNCAGCTCCTCCCGAGACACGAACTGCTCCTCCATGCCAGGCTTCATCAGCACTACGTGTCGCCCGCAGCTGTGGTCTGTGACTCGGATGAGAGAATTGCTAGTGTTGGTGGGTGCATGAGAAAGGTGGACTTGGTTTGAGTGCCCTGTGCCGATTTTCCTACTGCCGCTAGACATGTATGTTTCGACCTGATATGTGAACCTTATGTGAATGTATTTGTGCTAGCTTATTTGGTCAATTTGATGTCATGGAGGTATGAATTTTACTAGCCATTATTTATGTCAATATTATTGCTTGCTGTCATGGGGAAAAAAATGAGGACATCATAGGCAAAATGCTACTAATTTTTTTTTGCTGTCATGGGGAAAAAAATGAGGACATCATAGGCAAAATGCTACCAATTTTTTTTTGAAAATATTCTGTACTAAATTACAAATTATGCACTTACAACATATACATAAGGAAGATTATCAGAGTTTTTCCTCAAAATTACAAGTACATATAACATGTATGCAATTTTCTCTGAAATTATTGGACGTCAAACAATATTACATATGCCAGGGGCAAATTGGTCATTTCACAGCCTATTTAACACCGTTACTGCTGACAACTAACGGAAGTGTCAAATTGGGGATGAAGTTGAGACCCGGTGTCATATAGGGAAGAAACAAGTTTCGAGGGCCAAAGAAGGAAGAGACAACTTTGACAGTGTCATATAGGGAATTTTCTCTTCAAATTATATAGGTTCCCAGATCTCTTAGATCCATATCTGCTGACTTTGGGTACTAGGCCACCAATGAACCAGCCTCATGTTGAAAGAAAAATTGTACCCAGCATTATATATTCGAATAAATTCTCTTTCACCCTTTCATCGGATTTCCAGACATTCCAAAATACTCCCTAAACAGTTGTTTAGTGATAGTCACGCCCTTACTGTCTTTTCGGTTGTGTTTGCTTGTTAACTGTTCCTCGCTTAAATCATTATCTCAGAAGGTCAAGCTAACTGCACCTAATAACGGACTGTTATATGCTTTTGCAGTAAAGCACTATGAATAATAGCAAAATGCTAATTTTGTCCCCATCTGATTGCCATTTCTTACCTTGCAGACCCGTGCACGAGATCACTTTTGCGTCCAAGGACAGGCCAAAGGGCCTTACTCAAGTAAGTTTTGGAGTAGCTGCTGCAAAACCATCAGAAAGAATTTCTGTGCCCTTCATTATTTATGATTTCATTTGTGAATTGTACTACATGATGTTTGGAAGCTTTCTGATGCTGACAGTAATGCCATGTTGCAGTTGTCTGCACTTCTAGGACAGCTCAATCTTGACATCAAGGAAGTACATGCACTTTCAACAAATGATGGCTACTTCTTAGATATTTTCATTGTAGTCGGGTGGGATCACAAGGTATTCTCCAAATCTCTCTACTTAGCAAACATTTGGTTTCAAACTATTTACAGTTGTGCTGCTCATGTTCCCTCTACAGACAGGAACCTCCAAGTTTTTAAGATGAAACCATTACAATCTTCATCTCAGTTTTAAACATATTTATTGAATTGCTAGATATAGTTACACTTCTGTGACATTTTCTTGATTCTAATACACTTGCCAGATTGGAGGGAAGTCTTACTTTTGATTATACAGGAAACTCTACTACTTGAAGAAGCATTGGAAAAGGAAATTCACAACTATAATGTGCAGGTAATGAGCTATCTGTCTCCCTTTGTTCGACCAATTAGGATGATCCGTTAGAATTATTCTGTTCATGGAGATGCATGAAAAGAATACCCCGAACTAGAAAAGGAAGCATACGAGTAAACCCAACTAAAGAAACTTCGACACAAAGAATAAGTTTACTTGCCTGGCAGCATTCAATAAGCACCAGAACCACCTTTTGACTAGACTAGTCCATTGTGCATGCATGTTATCTAGTATTCTTGTCCAAATTACATATCTGCCTCTTCATTCTAAGATTAGTAGCACGATTTCATGTCGATAGATTACATCTCAGACTCTTAGACCAGCATAAGAAAATTGAGATTCAGAAGTAGTAGAACATTTGTTTCGCTCTAGAACAAGATCCTGACAGAAGGTTGTGACATGGGAGTATCTTGTAATCCATTTTGTCCACGGTTAAGTCTTCTTAGTGCAAAACGGTCTAAAGATGTCAGTGTTTATGATTAAGCTGTTTCGACTAAATGTCCTGCTCCTTTGATAACTCTTCTTCAGATGTATTCAACATCTTCTTGCTGGCCTCCTGAATTGGCAGGCAAGCAGTGTCCGAGTAACTCACAAGGCAACCATGTTGAAATACCTAAAGATAACAGTGACGAATGGGAGATTAATTTCAAAGCATTGGCATTTCAAGACAAAGTGGCATCTGGAACATATGGTGATCTGTGAGTATTATGTTGTTGCCTTGCATGCTATTTCGGTCTGTTAGTCTTTGCCTACAAAAACGAACTAAACTCGCTCATTCTTCCTCCCATGACATCACAGTTATCATGGTACATACTTCGGTGAGGATGTTGCTATCAAGGTGCTCAAATCAGATCGCCTTAATGAGAACATGGAGAAGGAGTTTGCTCAAGAAGTATATATCATGAGGTCGGTAACAAAATCTGTAACGAAGTTTCAGAAAAGGAAAAGAGGATGCATGCAAGGAAAATAAAAGCTGTGATAGCCAAAACCTAAAAGGCTCATACTTTTGTTGCTATGAGAATATGCACATAAAAGGCTCGTCTATTTCTATATCAGTCTTTTCCCTTTGTAAGCAGCACATGCTTTTGTCTGATCACGTTGTTGATGATATTTTCATTTTCCAGGAAGATTCGTCACAAGAACATTGTTCGATTTCTTGGGGCGTGCACCAAGCCAAAAACATTATGCATTGTCACAGGTAAAATAAATATATACTAACTGTTTCTTCCATGCAAATTTTAAGCATTTGAGATATGCTTACCATTTTCCCATTTTATTTAAAACTTATGCATTTCACCAGAATTTATGAAAAATGGAAGCGTGTATGACTTCCTTCACAAGCGTAAAGGTTCTTTCAAACTTCCTGGTCTACTTAAAGCCGCAGTTGATATATCAAAAGGGATGGATTATTTACACCAAAACAGAATTATTCATCGAGATTTGAAGACTGCCAATCTTCTTATGGATGAACATGAGGCAAGTTTTCTGTCACAATATGGTCAAACAGCGTTTACTTATTCATGTAAATTCCTAAATAATGTGGTTTCCTTTTTAAAACTCTGTCAGTGTGTTCTTTTGTCTGTTTTGATCATTTGTTAGGTCTCAGTGGTTTAAAAAATCATGTATTTTTTAGTCTATTTTAATTTTTTGTTAGGTTTCAGTAATTCGTATTTTAAAAGCATGCATCCTTTATATCCTTTTGGTACCATATCCTTTGCCCCTTTTCTTTTGTTAATCAGCTTCATTATATACTATGGCTTGTTATGTTATTTCTTCCATGTTTCTTTTATGGCAAAATTTTAACTTGAGACTGATTACCAGTGACACCTTTCAGCTCATCAAGGTTGCGGACTTTGGTGTTGCACGAGTCAAAGCTGAGTCAGGTGTTATGACGGCAGAAACTGGCACTTATCGGTGGATGGCTCCTGAGGTAATTTTTCTTAAATTTGATGGTTAACAAATTATGTTTGTTTACAAGAGAAATGGGCAGCGCTTCCTTTTTCGTTAATAATGGTACTGTGATCCAAAATTGGAAGACCTCTTATATGACCAACATTTTTCTGTTTAGGTTATAGAGCACAAACCATATGACTCCAAGGCTGATGTATTTAGCTTCGGCATTGTTCTGTGGGAGCTGCTAACTGGAAAGGTCACTGGTCGATTAGTTAGTGTAGAGTTGATACTTTAGCATATAATATACACTTGGGCTTCGTACCAAATGCCAGCATCCTCACTTTTATATATTTTACTTGAATAGATTCCTTATGAATTTCTAACGCCGCTCCAAGCAGCCATTGGTGTTGTCCAGGAGGTAAGGAACAACCTGAAGTTCTTCTTTTAGCTGGTTTTGTTGTTATCTGACTTTGACACATGAAATACAATACCAAGATCATCAGTGACATCTTTGTGTATTGTCTTGTCAAGGTCTAACTCTAACTTTGGTGTTGTCCTTAAGGCAACCTCATTATAACATACTACCACCATACAGTTTTTTTCGTCTTATAAGACATATGTTTTTTGATTGGGCATTGGGATTAAGAGGTTGCAAAGCCAACATAATTGTTTTGTTTGGTGGAAATGACTGAGTTATCCATGGTGTCCATGTCTTCTAAGTAAGAGAGAATAGATAGTGTAAAGTGCCACTAGTAAATTATCTACTTAATTTAAGTGAGCATTCCAAGGTGACTAGCATAGAATACATTTTTTTTTACTTCTTAATTTAATCGCCTACTTAAATAAATGAATGGTTCACCTTATAGGGCTTAAGACCACTGGTCCCAAGGGGAACAAATCCTAAGCTCACGCAGTTACTTGAGAAGTGCTGGCAGCAAAATCCTATCAACAGGCCAGACTTCACAGAAATTTTGCAAACACTCAATGAAATCGCCGAGGAGGTAACCTCATCATCCATTTTTCGAAACCCCATATGTTCCGATTGAATAGTGTAACCGATGTATGCATGGCACATCCCTGTAGGTCGCCATGGATCCCAACAAGCCCCACAAAGAGAAGGAAAAAGGAAGCAGCTTCTTTTCATTTGGGAAGGGCCATTGATGGACCATTCTGCTGCATTTGTGTCACAGCTGAAGCTGTAGATTTTCCACTGTACAAATAGATTTACATTCTTTGATAACATTTTTCCTTTGTGAAGATCTCAGTTTTCCATGGTATATGCAATTCTGTGGTGTGATTGCCTGACTATCATATCATTTGAAATCTAAAGTTCATCGGGTAACTCTGCCCTCGATGTATGCTCGAATAATCAAGAGTGCTTTCTGGGAATCCCTGATCCTATCCCTCGCCAATGGGTGGCATCAGAATTTTGTCTTGCTCTATTATTTGTTTATGTTTTATGGTACAGTTGTCTTAGTTAGTGGTGCAACTTCCTCATCCAGTGGCAATCGTCTAGCATTGGAATGGAGGGGGATGAGTTCTGGATCAGTGGGTTTCAACAGCATTGAAATCTTTGAGTTGTGAGTTTTGTTGCGGTGGTTGTAGCTTTTTCATTCGTTGTAATTTCTAGTTTAGGTTTAATTCGTCTTTTAATATAATTGGCAGTTCTCCTGGTTCCTTAAAAAAAAACTCTTTAACATCCCGCCATACTTGTAGTGTTGCTGATGGAAATTTATTTTTCCTTCCAAAGCTCAAATATGCTGAACTTCTGTTGGTATAATCCTTCTGTAGGTACACTAGGCGATGATGAGACACTGAAGGGAGCAAGTGAAATGAGACATGAAGTCCTAATCTCTTTGCAGGATCCATCTTTATTCTGCACTATCAATTGAAAAGACGAGAAGACTGTGATGTACGATCCTCGAGCAGAGTAGCCTTGACAGATCGTTAGGCTAGGCGATGCTTGTGAGCGAACATCACTGGTTAATAGGCAGTCCGTTCTCCTTCCATGAAGAGAACCCACCGGCGATATCAGTCACAGCTGTGAAACCCTGAAAATGGTTGCATTGAGGGACACCACCATGAATCGCAGGAAACCAAGAAACAACTGGTGACATGCACTGAAGAATATTCATTAATTAGATTGCTTACAGCAGAGTAGAGCTCAGCTGCTGCCATGAGGGATCTCCTGCCACTTTGACATCCCTGAAAATAACATGTTTTTTTTTCAGAAATATAATGAAATTATGGTGGACAAGAACTGGAACTGTTTGGGGATCATGATGTGTTCAGCAGACGTACAACGATGATTTCATCATCCTTCCCAAAGATCCTTGACACTTGCTCAAGGAATTGAGTGTTTTTCGTCGTTCCTATAATTGGTAGCAAGTACATATAATTCAGGATGTAATCTCAGTACACACTGTAAACTGTGGGAGAACTTAGCATGCTCATCAGTTCGTGTCAGAAAAGAAAATGTGAACAATAGGTGTCATACAGCCGAAAGAACACGTTCTTGTACAGTAAGGAGCCACTAACATAAAGCTATATGTCCTGATGATTCTACGACATTTATAAGATGGATTCAATCTAGTTGGCAACCTTACAAAACTATATATTTCTGCATTCATCTCTCTGTGCTGTGCCTGGGACCAGCTATGTGGATACCAGATCACAGAAGTAACATGGACATGAATAGTAAAGCTTTTTAAATTATCTATGCCCCTTTGCAGTGCCAAAAGGCCGCTTGAGTTTGCTGCTTTGCTACCTTCAAGGTTGCAACTTGATAGCATAAAGCGTTCATGTATGCAAAAGGTGACTTTGCCTTCAGTTTGTATATCAGTATCAGAAAGAAATATTGGCGCGTGCGCGTCCAATGGAACTTGTTGATCGAGCATGTCTATCCTGATTCTCCTCGAGTGGAACTCTATTTCTGGACGCACGTGGTGTTTGCTCAATACTCTAGTGCTCAACTTGATTGGAGCATTCGTAATTGGCTCTGAGGATTGATACTGACAAAGGTTATCCTTATGGGGTGATCAAAAGCTGAACTTTTGACTGAACCAAAGCCAGTGACTAGAACAATGTGCTTGGAGAATGGTACCTGACGAGCCGGTCCTGAACATGTAGGGGATATTCACAGCTCTTTCTGGATGCCCAGCACGGAACTCTGACTCGGTTCTGCAGAAGCAGCAAACAAGAAGGCAAAATGACACTGAAACATGGCACATTCCAACGACACTGCCTTTCAAATCGCCCGAAAAAATATGAGAAAAATCTCAATTAATCTACATTGTTCATGGATAGTGATGGAAGACAGAAGGATATGAGGAGGGGCAAAATTGTATCAACTAGCTTCAAAGGTGGACCAAATTTATTTTTTCTTTGATTTACATGGCGCAAAGTTGGTGCTTTCCTATGACTTTAACCCTCGAGTCATACCTGTTCATGGATATAGATCTTAATATGTGCTTGTTGATTGGTACTATTTGTTCTGAGTGAGAACTATTCCATCGTTAATTGTCACCAGATATAAAAGCAGGGCTCTGCTCTGCTGATCGGTGAAGAGAAACACAAGACACCCTGCCATGGCTTACCTGACGTCAAGGTAACGGTGTCCGGCCTGCTGCAGCTCGTATGCCATGTGCACTGGCACTGACCGTGGCACCGCCGCGTCTACCTCCGCTTGCAATGCCCTATCAGCGCCATTGGCTGTGCACCTGGAGAAAAAGGGAGAAAAAATGAGTACTTTGCTCCTCTCCTCATGTCTGATTTTGGATCTTTATTGATACTGTAAAGACCAAGGGCCTTCCATTGATTTTTCTTTCTGTCGGCACCTTCTCCACCACCTCTACGGCTCTACCTATATCTAGTACTCAAGCCACCTTGTCAACCCGTCGAAGTGAGATCCACCCTGCCCACCAACCGTATCCACTGCGAGATCAATCGATCTTCCTCTCTTGGCTCTCCCGTTAAATCTCGTGATATCCAAAATCATGAACCTGACCTCCGAAACTCCCAAACCCCCAAATCATGATCCTTCGAAGAATCTCGATCTCGACAACTTATTTTCTTCAAAAAAATCTCGACCTCGACAATATATGTTCTATAAAAAAAAAATCTCAATCTCGACAGATATGGCATAGAAGGGGGCGAATCGCGTGGGAGACAGAAGATTGGTCAAGAAGGTTGCAAAGAACATTTCAGATGTCGCATGGATGAGAAATACTACGCAGGCATCATGCATATATATCGTTCCCCTACAAATCTACATGGCGCGCACGATGATTCCGCAAGAAAGAGAGACGCACCTGACGCTGATAAAGGAGACGGGCATCTTCTTGGCGATCGCCGCCGCATTGTCGACCCGACGAGGAACCCCTGCTGCGGTGGCGCTGCGGATTGGACGGGCATTCATCACGTACGCACAAGAACGCACGGGGACTGGGAATCGGATGGAGCAGGCAGGGTACGTACCTGGTGGAGAGGGCTCGGAGGACCGCAGGGAGGGAGACGCGGGCCAAGGTCGCCGCCATTGCTCTCTTCCCTAGACTAGCGGCGGCGGAGGCAAGAGGCGTCTCTTCAGTTTTCAAATGGCCCCGTCCGTTTCCCCGTCTGCTAAGTGCTAACTGATCGGGGCAGGGCAATGCTGCATGCTCTTCTAAAAAAAAGTGCTAACTGCCGTGCCCTTTTTATTTTGCACGAAGGAGATAAAAAAAGAGCCTACCATTTCGACACTGTACCTATGCTTACGCAACAGAATGAATGCACGTTGGAATCTCTCTCAATCTAGATCCCATATTCCCAATCACGTTGGAATCTCTCCCGATCTAGATCCCCAATCGGTTGAATATCTAATAGTAATTCCACAAATATTGATATGTATAAACACCGGCACCACTCATCCAGTAATGAAACTCCAACTTGCATTGTAGACACAATATTAGTTTTTTTTTAAAAAACAATGATTTTATGTTCTGATATCCAACCGCAGAGGGAAATTTCAGAACTAATTCGGATATTTGAACCATGTACCATATAATATTGACCTCATGTTATAATGTTTGCTTTGAGTTCAAAATCCTTTACCATCCATTTAAATTGTTCCATGCGATGAATTTGTAATTACATTCACATGCTCGATGAATATAGTCCCGACTCCTTGGTATAATAGTCTCCCTTTAAACGCTAAGAATCTTCATTTACTCTTCAAAGAGCCAAAATGCATTAGTACTCTTCATATTGGAAGGAGCCAGTATGTTGTTTTTTTTTTAAAAGAAAGTCAATATGTTGTTTACTAGATAAATAATTCCAATTGAACGTTCCTTGTGTTTCTGGAAATTCACTTTATTTAAGGACGATGGTTGGTTCGAATTTTGGAACGTTTCACATTAAACAAGCCATTGTATGAACACTCTGCTTGTCAGTCTGAAAATCTGGCCTCGTTTCAATGTGCTTTCGCTTGCAAAAAGGATGAAGTATGTTAAAGTTGTTTTGGTATTATAGTTCTGTAACAAAGTACTGCTCATGGCCTCATGTTTGCCACCCTTTTTTTACATTTATGCGCTACTACACCACATTAGAATCTGCTAAAAAATGGCTGAAAAGGTGAAAATGCAACATCCATGGAAGTGCATAGACCATCTCTTCTGGCACTGTTCTGCTTAGCAGGCTCCATTCATTCAGCACTATTATTTCGAAAGCAGGGAGTTATGTTATGTACAATCCTTGAGCTAAGCAGCCTTGAAAGGATGTTGGGCTTCAGCTGCTGGCAAGCTCAGATCACTGGGTGATCGGCAATTCATTCTCCCTCCAAGATGAAAACCCACCAGCTATGTCAGTCACAGCAGTGAAACCCTGAAAATGGTTGCATTGGCGAAATCAGCACAAACCGCAGAAAACCAGGAGTTGGCAGTGGAACAGATCATGCTTACAGAAGAGCAGAGCTCGGTCGCTGCCATGAGAGATCTCTTGCCACTTTGACATCCCTGGAAAAAAAGACGGTGGAAGTTTCAGAAATATATCGAAGAAACAACTGAAAAAAGATAAAATTAATTATTTGACATCATGATGTGTTCAGTAGCGTACAACGATGATCTCATCATCCTTGCCAAAGATCCTCGATACTTGCTCAAGAAAGTGAGTGTTTTTCGTCATTCCTTCGAGTGGTAGAAGGGAAAAAGATAATCAGATGTGAATCAAAACTTAATCACAGTGTTGACAGTTAATATTGGTTAACTGAAACAAAAAATGAAATAAAATAAAAAGCAGTGCCCTAGTGACTCCATTTCTGAAACTTACTCGATTTTGTTGGCAACCACGACTATATTGTATACTGACGTCTTTTCTTTTCTTTTTTGAAACTCTGATGATGGTTTTTTCTTGATTAAGCAAGAGATGTTCATGCACAATGCTACTGGTAGCAGTAAGAATTACCCCATGCCCAGCTAGCTTTGAGAATCAACGCCGACAGAAAATGGCGATGACCACAGCCACAAGCTGAACCAAAACAACTGGCGACTAGGACAATGTGTTGCATTGGGGGATCTTGACGTTAATTACCTGAGCCGGTCTTGTTCATGTAGGGGATATTTACAGCTCCTTCCGGATGCCCAGCGCTGAACTCACCCTCGGTTCTGCAGAAAGCGGCAAACAAAGAAACTTCAATTTTGCCGCTGGCTGTTGGTAAAAAAAGGTTAAGTTTGGGTTCAATGTTTGTCTGAATTTTGGTACGTTTAATTATATGGAATTGAGAAGAGGTGAACAACACATAATTTGTGGAGCTCGCTCTGGAATGATGAACCGACAGAATCCCACGAAAGAGTAACTGAACCGTGAGCTGTTGAACGCTGCATCGCAAATTTCGTGGCAACGGTGACTCTGCTCTGACCAGATCGTCGCCGTTGTACTCAGACCTCAGACCTAACGAATCCTACGGTGAAGACGAGACACCAGCGCGGGGGGAGCGTGGTGTTCTCCGCCCTGGAGAGTGGGACCGGAGGCGGAGCAGGGGAGGGCAACACAGTTTGCAAACGAGCTCCTTGTTTGGTTCGCGATTAATAACTGCGATCCAAATATTTTCGTAAAATCGTCTACACTGGATCACGATTAATAACCGTGATACTGGATTGCGATTAATTACTATGACCAAAATATTTGCATAAAACCTCGGGATCGAGATAATAAATATTTTCATAAAACACCCTAGACTGGAAACATTTGCAGAAAAACCCCCTCCTGCTGTTGTCCTGGAGCTCCCCTGCCGCGCCATGGCAACGGCCGCTTCCCCGTTCGCCGTGGACACGGGAGTTGCCGGAGAGCTGTGGAGCCGATGGCGGAAGCGGGTCTCGGAGATGTCCGTGGCGTTGAGTAAGTGTGGTCGGGAAATGAAATGAAGCGGCGGGCAGAGTGTGTGGTAAGGCTGCCGCGTACCTGACGTCGAGGTATCGGTGTCCTGCCTGCTGCAGCTCGTAGGCGACGCGCACCGGCACGGACCGCGGCACCGGCGCCGGCTCGACCTCGGAGCGCAGCGCCTCGGCGCCGTCGACGCCGTACCTGACGCTGACGAGGCGGGGCGTCCTGGTCGTCCTCGCAGGGCCACCATGGCGCAGCCTGTGGATTGAACACGCAGAGCAGCAGATCGATGCATTGGCTCTGTTATTTCTCGGACGGAACGAAGGCGTGGAGGGCAGGTGAATGGGATCGATCGACGGAGGTTCGCTACCTGGGGTGGGCGAGGAGGGGCCGCGCTGCGGCTGGGAGGATGGAGACGCGTGGCTGGGTCGCCATTGTTGGTTCGCCTCGCCTGACAGATGAGAACACCACTGAGCTTGGCCTCCGACGGTAGCAGTTTCTGTTAGATTGATAATCGGAGGGCCATTTCCATTGGCCCAACCCAACACGGCCCGCATCATGTGGACGGTAGCAGTTTTGTTCCTCTTGATCTTAGATACATAGTTGTAGCTGTCTATATATGTTTGGTTGTGAAGCTTGCCACGTTTTTGCCTCCTCCGGTTTAGAGGAAGGTAGCGAGCTAATCCCAAGGTTTGCATATAGCCTTCAGCTAATCGGCTGTAGTGCTGCGGCGTCCTTTAATTTGGGGAAGGAATGAGACAGCGGAGATGGATAGCCACTGACGACGACTCGACGAGGGTGTCAAATAAGTTCCTGGACTCTGGTTTCATCGTCGGCAGGGAACCACTGAAGAAGGTTGTAGCGGCGGCAAGAAACAGTGCTTGTCTTCCTACGGGCGTTGCCCTTGCATCCATAGCTCGAACTCGATCGATCGATCGCGGTGAAGCTAGTCCCATCATCAAATGAATTTGCATCACATCAGTATTGATTAGATTACGGCCAAGGACCGGTACGGTCGCAGATACTAGATGAGATGCAGGCAGGGGATCGAGCAACCAGAACCAGGGACGCGCGGGAGCAGAAGAAAGAAGCGGATGAGGACTACTGTGCTGTTCTGACTCTGCATCGTATCGTGTGACTGGGAGCTGCTATCTATCTGTATGGGAAGGGAAGAGGATAAGGCGAGCTGCACCTGCACTGCATGGGGCCTTCAGCTGCCTGATGACGACGCCACAACAATGCAAAGACAGGCAACCACATGGCACATGCACACGCATGGAGATGGAGATTGCTCTTGTTTTCCCTGCTACTGCTTTTCCGGATAAGGAAGCAGGACGCCAGGACCAGATATTATATTATACATGGGGTGGGGAGGACCAGATATATCACGTTCCCGGGGCAGTGGGCTGCACGCGGCGACGGCAGCAGCTGGCCTCGGCGGTGGCGGCGCTGCAGGCCGGCCGTGCCTCTGCCACGCGGATCTGCGGCTCGGCGCATAAGCAGGCAGGGACGCGCGAGGAAAGGCCAGCGGCGGCGGCGCACGGCTGCGGGTCGGGTGGCCTGGGCCGGTCTGGGCAAAACAAAACTGGAAGTGTTCCAGATTTAAAACAAACTCCCAGAGGAACATGTTCTGAGAACCTGTTCGGGTTTTAAAAATAAACTCTCAAAACACTATGTATCTAGGCATGAATGCAACACTCATAAATTTTTATTATAACATATATTCATTAAATTTGTCTTTAGAAAATAATACTTTTTTAAGGACAAATGCACACACTTCCTAATTAATTCTAGCAAAATTATAGGAAATGTTAAAAATCCTTTTAAGGCAAAAACTAGGGTGTGACGGTGAGGGAGGTTTACCATGAGTGAAGTCAACACTCTGCTATGCATAGTGCCATAATCAATACTTCTTAGCGCTTAGAATTGAAACCCATATCACACATCACATCAGCTATGTTTTTTAACAAATGATTTCTGTGAATGAGTCAAGTGCATGAGTAATTCACTACATGTTAGGAGAATAGCTACACATACTAGGGCAAAAAAAAAAGAAAGAATGCACTTTGAACAAACTTCTCATAAAACAAAATAATTAAAGCCTTACTACAACAATCTGACCCACAAATAAAAAAAATATGTATCTAGCTTCTCTGTTAGTCTCCTGCTAATAGTTAGTTTTTCAGTCTCATAGTGTCATCAAGTACAAAAATATAAGCCAAAATTACAATTGACAGTAAAACCCTATGCACCACATGCAGCTGAACATGTCAAAAGGAAAAAAAAATGTATTGAGATGTTAACTAAATTATAAAATATGTGTTTATAAAAATAATATCAAATCTATGGAAAAAACTGGTAGTTATGACTACTAAGTTAAAGGTTCATCTAAAGATGTTTTTAGCCTTATTTATATCAATATATTGTGCAGCTCGCTAAATCGAAGGCAGTCGAAGAAAATAAAAAAGTGAAGTCTTTGGAAGGTTTTGAAGGCGATTTCTTTGGAAGGCAGCTCGCTATATCAACAAGTCTTTGGAAGAAAATAAAAAGACTTTGGCTTTTAAAAATCCTAAATTTTGAAGGTGATTGTATTCGAAAGAACCAACAGAATACTATACTGTTAATGCATCCCTTTATTTGAAATAATATTTATTGATTTTTATTTTATTAAAATTAAAAGTAATATAAAAGGTTGTTATTTTTTTACCCCGTAGGATCTGCTAGGAAAAGTACGTATGGTTGACCGTGTCCGACCTGTTATTGAAGGTGCAAAAGAAGACTCTAAAGATATATCTTATCCTGTTTCGACAGAACGTTGTGGACATAGAATTGATAATGTATAGAAAGGTATTCAATGTGTTTTTAGTTGTCGATAAGTTTTTGACTAAACACTCTAATGAGATAGTGCAATACTTTTTCCTATTATAGATTTTGTGCATAATTGTTAACATTTGACCGAGTATTTGACCCGGATGTATGTAAGAATGAGTTGTTTACAGAAGTGGAGAACTTGTTGAAAATGTCATTGGATGTCATCAGATAACAATTTTAAGTTCTGAAACGTCTGTTATGGTCTACCGTTGTTGTTTGTCATTGAGTCTCGCTACTTCTGGGTTATTTAGCAATGCTTATTGCTAACTTTATGTTTATTTTGTGAGAACAATAAATATGTATTTTAACCTACGGTCAGATGGGCCTAGAAAGGCTTAGTGTTTGGTATAATTGGTGTTGAATCTGAGGCATTGACTCAAGCGTCAAGGATTGCAAACTTGGAATGCCCAGACGCCAGAAGAATGCAGAATTACTGTATGTAACTATACTCGTCCTACTATATTAATTTTTTATGCCAAACCAATTTAAGAATTTCTAATATCAATGGATTTTGTCAGACTCCATCCCAAGGGAAGCTCTCTACCTCTACTTCGTATGCGAGAGGAGAACAAAGGAATGCAACTTAGTTTTCTCTTTATTTTTCCAAAGATTGTCAATGTGTATAAACTCATGAAAAGCACTACATTTGTCCAGCAGTTTCCAAGGGCAACGACACGGGGTAAGGAGTACTGCCTCGGGGTGAAGGACCGAAACGGACGACCAGAGGGGGGAGGGGGGGGTGGGAGGGAGGGTGAATGGGAGCCTTTAAAAATTCTCTCTCTGAGACAAGACCTATGTCCCGATTACAATCTCAAACACACTTCTCTCAAAATCGCCAAGGTAACACAAGTCAACTGGTGACAAGCTCACCTTAGGAACGACTAGAGAAGCATTGAGCAAATGCGAAATCAAAAGCAAGAAATCTAAAAGCTTGCACAAGAATTAAAGCTAAACCGCTAACCAAGCTCTTACTAATTAACCACTTAATCTAGATAAGCATGCAAGGCTTAATTAAAGGCTAGAAAAAATTAAATCACTAAGACTAAACAAGATTAGCTAAAGAGAAATGGTTAAACAATAAATACAGTTATTAGCAAGTAATAAATGCAACTGAATAAAATTGCAAATGGTTAAACAAACCTGCTCTCGGGCTGCTGCTTGCCACATGCGAGCTGTGCTGCCATGGGCCGCATGCAGCTAGGCTGCACCGGGCTCTGCTCGCACGTGCTGCTGTTGGGCCACGCCCGCAAAGCCACCAGCCAGCCTGCTAGCTTGCCCACTGCTGGGCTGCCGGAGAGCTGCTGCTCGTGGGCTGCACCGGATGCTGCAGTCCTGCTGGACCGGATGCTGTGCTGGACAGCAAGCAGCTGCAGGCTCGAGCCTTGAGCGCTGCTGCAGCCTGTTGGCCGGGCCGCCAGCAGCTGCACTCGCCTGGGCCGCTGAGCCTGCCTGCGCAGCTTGCTGGGCCGCTCCAGAAGCCAGCCCGCTGGACTGACGAGTCGAGCGGACGCTGCTGCTCCGCGTGTGGGCTCACGCCCGCGGGCGCCGCGCGTGGCTGGGGCCTGCGCCGCCGCCGAGCCGCGAGCTCCCAGCGGCGCTGCCGGGCCCACGAGCAGAGCAGGTCGCTTGCCTCCTCGCGCCGCGTGCAGTGTGCTTTACTGCTTTGCTCGGTTCTCCAACCTGCGAATCAAACCGAGAACAACCGAGAACAGAACAAGAACAAAAACAAAGAAGAACACACAAACTTAACTCAAAATTACTTCCTCCACAGACAACGATTCGACGAGCAACTTGAGCCACATCATCACAACCCCAAGGGCTAACAAATCCATAAAATAGATCTAGAAAAGCTAAAGCCACCACGACGAATTTCGGGAGAAACCGAGCACATCTCATGAAGAACAATTTAAGGGAAACCTCAAATTCGTGCCGAATTCGAGAGGGATTTAAGGGGGAATCAGTTCCACATTGCTCACAAAGATCCTCGCAACAATAGCCCCCAACAAATTTGCCTCAGAACACCCTCAAATCCGATGAACGAAAATTTACCCAAAAATACTCCGAAAATCCCGAAAAAGAAAAACGCGGATTCCAAATGTAGGAGACAAATTGGCACGAAATCAACACTTGAATACCTCACGAGGTCTGGTTACACGCCAATCCTTGGCACACACAAACCTAAGATGGCAAAAGACTCAAAAACAAGAGTCTCTTCTCTCTCCTTCTCTCAAAACCTAAAAAATCCTCTCACATGTGCAAATGAGAGTGACCTCCACAAAAGAGAAGCAAAGAGGTGGCTGAAAATTTCAGCCTCTCCTGTACATATAGATATTTAGCCAGAAGACCAAAACACCCCTAAATGAAGCACACAACCCAAATACCCCCAAGGATAAAACCGTCCAACTTTTCCTGCAAGCATCGAACGGACCCGGCTCCTTCACGATTCTGCTTCGCCTCGACGCAAGCTTCGTGATGGTGCCACACGTCCTCCGACTTGTCACCCCCGGTTTTGAGGCCCAAACCGACAAACCCGCTTGCACATCCCGCAGGCGTGACTCAACCCCAGTTTTGAGGTCAAACTAGTCAAACCCTCCTTGCACGCCGCCGCACGACGTGACTCACCGATGTCGATGCGTGTCCGGCCTTCGCCAAGCCTCCGACGCCTCCAAGTCTTTCGCTCCCGCTCCCGGACAGCCTACTCGACTCGCCTCCGTCCCGCTTGACTCGACCGACGCCGTCTTCATCCTATCATGTACTCTTGCTCTTCCGCGTACCATGTGGATCGCCCATGACTCCGCCCGGACTCCTCGGGTCCCTCAGTGCCAAGCCTCCACTTGTCCTTCACCACCGCATGGTTCATCGGTGCCAAGCCTCTTGCTCGCCCTTCACCACCGTATGGTACGTCGCACCCAAGCTGGAGCTTGCACCTTCACCAGAATGCCGTCGACCGCCATGTCGCATCCTACACCTACACATCACAAGCCAAGAGATACATCAAACCACATAACGGTTGTCAATCACTCACCATCCAAAGATGACCACCATTGGTCCACACGAGGACTACACCTAGCCGGAGCAGTCAATCACTCATCATCCAAAAATGACCACCATTGATCCACACGGGGACTACACCTAGCCGGAGCAGATGGTCGAGAACGCCACGAATCTGGCCAAGATCCGGAGCCCCCTAGAAATTTGCTATTCTGTCATTATTGCAATTAGGTTTCGGCGAAATGACATCTTAAATTTGGATTTGGTTGTTTTGCCATTATGATAGCATGTATCGCCGCTAGAAGTCCACCACCAACACATAAAATATATAAAAAATGGATCAACCCCCTGTAAATCATTATGTTGCAAATTCCCACTCCTACTTATTTTACCACCCACAAAATTGGCCTGTGCGTCCATTTTTCAAGAGGAACTTGGATTTTTCGTCATGATTACAACGTATCCTTTACAAGGACACCATTAACAAAACAAAAATTGCATTTCGGTCCTGGCAAGATCTCCGTCATCGGCGATAAAATAATAAGCCACTCAGTGATCCGCTGCTACACGGAGTAGCCGAGGAACTCGCCGCTTTATAGTTTGTAAATGGCTCAACAATTAAGCAGCATATCAAGGATTCAAGGGTGACGAGATCAACACTGCTGATATGCTCGCTCGGTGGCGACTCATGGTTGGGTGACTCTTACCAACTTGTGCTCCAAGGTATGTAGCAGACTGCTAGTGGGGTATAGTAATATCTGACTCTGTGTACGCAAATACGCAATACGCATGAGCTGAGTGATATGCATAGGCTGCTAATATATTGGAGGCACGGCTGCTTGTAAGTTAAAAAAGAGTATAAAAAATTATAACACAAAGAGTGGACCATGCATGGACTACCATTTTCAAAGCATTATACCCTCTCTCTTCCAGGCTATTCAACCTATGTATATGCACATGTCTAAAAAAAGGAAAAAACAAATTATAATTTAGGATGGAGAGAGTAGGATACCTCTTGGAGCAGATAGCCATGCTGGCGCCCAATCATTAGACCACTCAAGAGCAGCCGAAGTTGTGTCAAGAGCGCCCAGTCATTGACATGGATAACTCCTCTTCAGCAAGATACAAACCTCCTCAGGATTTTCGATCGGTGACACCATCATCCCATGAACTACTCGTCCCATGTATCCATCCAAACTTTCACGGCCATTATCCACACAATATTTAAGGCACCGGTTGCTGGCAATATATTTGTGGACCTTGGCTGAACTACTTAACAAATTTACAATAGGTAGAACCACATGACACAAACAATGTATTTCACTTTAACTCCCAACAAAGCACTATTCTACCCTTTTTGACATAAGCAAAGTAGGTCAGGGACATGCTTGACATATTGGGTGGACTAATAACCATCAGTCATCACACTGTAGTTTTCTGCGGACCCTAAGCTGACTAGTTGCTTCAAGTTGATCGGCATAGTGAACTGGGCTGGGCCATCATAGAATGCCGATGCAATGAGCTTAGCACCCCGTTGGGTGGGATGTCCATAGTCCCAGAAGAGGTAACTCCGGCGGTCCGCGCACAGCGTTGAGTTGGGCAAGCAACTGCTCTGAGCACCCAGCCATCCACCCCCGCAACATGCGCTGTCCACGTTCAACAACCCAGATGCCCGTGGATCTGCTATGGTCGTCTGCATCAGGCCGTACAGGTTGCCCAGGGAGTAGGCGAGGCCGTGCAAACGCTGGTCAGAGCCGAGGCTTGCCAAGAGAGACTTGAGCGCATCGTCGAAACCGGCGGCGAGCACGTTCATGCCGTTGGCACACGCACCTGTCGGGCTCTGCACCCGCTCTAGCGGTGCACACCCGATCTGACCAACATTGATCACGCAAAACTTCCTCGCACCTAGCCCATACAACTCCTGCATAAATTCATAATTATCTGTTAGACAAATACTCATATATAAAAAGTTAATTGTTAGTTAGATTTTTATCAAATAGGCAAGAGGATTATTGCACATCTTTGTATTAAAGTAGGAATTAGAAGTTGTTTACAACACATCCCATGCTTCTAGATTCAAGACTATTACATAATACTCGCAATGAGGTCTACAAATTGTTAATTAGTTGGAAGATTTCTTAATTCTTAATGACTTAGTTTGCTACAAATCAGCAAAGACAATGTAAAATGCTTAATTTTGAGTTACCATGATGGTGTTTGAGTAGTTGGAGATGAGGTTTGAGTAGAATGTGACGATGTCGCTCTGCTGCGGCATCGTGGCGGCGAATGCGGCCATGTCATTGGTCCCGATCCCGATTAGGAACAAAGATTTGAAGAGCAGGTCATTGGTCATGATGGAGCCTAGGTTTGTTACCATCTGAGACCTAGTCGCGCCAAAGTTGAGCACCTGCCTCGACAACGGGATGTTCTTCCCAGCAAACTATATATATGTACATGCATATTAATTGTGAGTCATCTCAAGAATAAACAGAGAGAAACAATAAACACAGCGTGCTAATATGTACTCATCTATATTTAAAAAAAATATTGTAAATTTGGATCTTATTCAGCAGGAGTTATTTAGAAGAGTTTGCTGCTTGCCATTTGCTTTGGTTTCAGTAGATAGGCTATTTTAGTTTTGTTTAAAGTCAACTTTGTATCAAGTGTAAAAGAAACATATCTGGACATCTATAATATCAAATAAATACAGTATCAATACATATTTTATCATGAATTTAATAAAATTGATTTGATGTTAAGATGTGCGCTATACATATGTATGCGAGAAAAAAAACAAACAAACACATAACAGATGTGCTCTATGCATAGCCCAACACTGGTGAGGGGTAAGGCATAGGGTATTGTTGCCTCATGCTGTGTTTTAAATAGCGGGCTAAGGGGTTTAGCGGCATAGCTCAAAAAACAGTTCATACCGGAGCTGTATTGTGCTATAGAGACTAAAATATACATAAACATAAATAGCGGAATCACGTTCAAACAGCTATAACAGGCTACAACTACGACTATATGAAACCTTCATTTTTCCATTCTGCCCAACGCCCACTTCCTCGGCCACTCTGTGTGGCTCGCCAAAATCTATCTCCCAACCCTGCTTGTGATGACCACTGGGGTGTCTTTCAGAAGTTGCTGGAATTAAATCTTCCAAGGAATATCTACATTGACGGGTAATTAGCTAGCTAGTAGCATCTTGTTTTCGTGCTGGAGCTGCATACCATACCATGCGGTCAAAGTCACCGGGGGCGATGTCGTCGCTAATCGCTATCAATCTCGATCAGTTCCTTGCGGCTACGTGAGTTTGACCTGAAGGATTTCTCGATCAGGGAGGGGGCATCGAAGGATATGCGTGCACGGAATCATCACTGCTCATGCCTTTTCTTTTTTTTTCCGTCCCCAAACGCGCGGTATGATCGATCGGATATGAACTTGCACAAAGATCGACACACAGAGACTCGATCGGTACCATGGATCGATCACTTACAGTGGAGTCGAGAATCCCAGCTCCTCCAGAAGCATAGTTCACTCCTCCAAGGCCCCTGGCGACGAGACGGCTGGACCGCCGTGTGAGCGACAGGTACGCCGGCGGGCTCCTATTGAACCCCATAGCCTTCGCTGCATGCAGCACTTGAGATTCTTTTTCACATGCTATAATATGATCGATCATATCGAATCACAGAGACAAGCAGGTCATGTTGATGATAATATACGTAGTACCTACGAAGTCGGCGAGGTTGTAGCCGTTGCTGAACCTTCCGGTGGGTCTGGCGCCGCCCGGGAAGTCGACGCCGTAGAAGGGCATGTTGGCCCTGGGGACGTCCGCCCCCGGCAGGTAGTTGTTGTTCCCGACGTCCAGGATCGAGTCGCCGAACACGTACACCGCCGGCACCGTGGTCGGCCGGCGGACGACGCTGCCAGCGACGACGGCGAGCGCCATCATCACTTGGATGGATATCCTCATCGCAAGTGTAACACCGCCGTTGATGGCTTCATGGCACCGCATGGTGTGTACGCGTGTAGCCTATAGATCTGCACTTCTAGCTGCACTGCCGGCCACTTGATTTACAGTGCCCCTCTCTCTCTCTCTCTCTCTCTCTCTCTCTGTGTGTGTATGTATATATATATATATATATGTATATATATATATATATGTATATGTGTATATATATATATATGTATATGTGTATATATATATATATGTATATGTATATATATATATGTATATGTATATATATATATATATATATATATATATATATATATATATATATATATATATATATATATATATATATATATATATATATATATATATATATATATATATATATATATATATGTTATGAGCTATAGCTGATCGATCTGCTGGTATTAGTACTAGTGCTACTCATCGTACCGGAGAAATCGTATCATCATTTATCATTAACATAATAACCTTTTTTTCGAAGACATTAACATAATAACCTTGCCGTTGACTTTGTCCCTGTAGTTGCCCAAGTCGTTTGTGTGTTGCTGCACACTGCACTGTTTCTAAATGAAAC
>CM014273.1:5544758-5565200 GCA_004135705.1 Alloteropsis semialata | reverse complement strand
TTCAACTTGTTAATTAGGGTAATAAGTAGTAATTAGCAAAGAAGATGCTACACATATTAATTGCGAGCTTTTCTAACATACTCCCTTCGTCCCACAAAGACTATTCGTTTAGGATTCAAATTTTGTCCCAAAATAAGTGTTCATCTCGCTTTTCAATACAACTCTTCTCTCTATCTCTCTCCTTCTCTATCCCTCCTCGTTCCATATGCTTTCTCTACTTTTTCTTTCTTTCTTAATTCGTGCGCCCAACTCCTAAATGAACAGTCTTTGTGGGACGGAAGGAGTATATAGTATCAATATAGGGGCATCAAGAGGAGGTCATCATCAGAACAAAAATAGGCTAGACACATACACGAGAACTGAACATCATACCGTGATGGCGGCGGAGTAGTTGGATAGGACACTCCCGTAGAACGCGGCGGCATCGCTCTGCGTTGCTGATCTGTTCAGCTTCGTCTGCGTCGTCACGAAGGCGAACAAGTCGTTGCTGCCGGCGCCCATGAGGAAGAAGGACCTGCCGAGCAGTTGGGTCACCACTTGCGGGCCCACCTTGGCCTCCATCTCGGCCTTGGTGGACTCGAACAGGCGCACCTGCTGCGACAGCGGGATGTTGCCTCCCGCGTTCTGCACATCCGATCCACCAGTTATATTAACGGCATGTAATAACATACGAGTTATGGTTAGTGGAGTAGTTAATACTACACGTATGCATGAACGTATGAATGATCACGATTGGTGATGTGATGCTTTATATCTTTGTCTGCTGTGTACCTAATTCTTAAGCGTAGCTTAGTTGGTTAGGTTCTTTGTCCACCCGGGTTCAAGTCTCTGACTTATAATGGGTGTCATATTTTTTTGGATTTTTATTTCAAGATTTAACCGGCACTATTCTTTCAGTGGCAGACGACGTACCCGTCATTAGCGACGCGTCTGTGGTGACTTCGTCAATCTCAAGATTGGAACAGCCGACCCAGTCTCTCGGAGGTGCTCATAGGGGTAGGGTTTCCGTACGTGTATTCATAGGTGTGACTGTGTATGCGTATGTGAGTGTCTGCGTCTGTACTGGTCTTTCGAAAAATAAATTCTTTTTAAAAACCGATTTGATCCGGTTCAGTCTTCAACTCACACTTACCATTAAAAATGTATTTTCTAGATATGTATTTTTTACTATGTATACAGACATAACATATCTTTAAGTGCATATCAAAAGCTATGGATGTATTGAAAACTTGCAATTTGCAAGGAGTAGCAAGTACAACATATGCCAAGAAAAGGGAGTTTGTTCCTTGTGCATAGGGATGCCAGCCTAAAAATATACTATTGAGTTTTCTTGGTATATGATTGTTTTAACTAATTAGGACCTCGCCATGCACGAGGTCAGCTGAAGAATTCACCGACGGCGTGCCAAGGCAGAAACTAACGCCACTTAATAATGAATGGGTAAGAAATGCAAGGTCGATTATATACTATAACAGAGAAGAATAACGGATGTGGTGCAGGTGCGTGAGGACGTTTACTTTTTCAGTATCGATAAGGAGAGGTAGAAATTTAATTACTATATTGATCGAGAGAGTTACTCTATGATGAGTCGATGATGACTGCTTACAGTGGAATCTAGAATCCCAGCTCCTGCCGATGCATAGCTTACTCCTGCAGCGATTGCGCTCGGGATCAGCTTCTTGTGCGCTTTGAGCTCAAGATAAGCCAGAGGGCTCTTGTCGAATCCCAGAGTCATTGCTGCCATAATAAAATATTTGATATACAATATTTGATATATAATCAGTTAAGCACCACAATAAAGTTGCACACATGAAATTAGTACGTACATGTAATCTTGATCATTACAAATTAAAAATATTATTTATTACTCAATAATAATATAACTTACCGACGAAGTCGGCGGTGTTGTAGCCGTTGCTGAACCTTCCGGTGGGCTTGCCGGATCCCGGCAAGTCGATGCCGTAGAAGGGCTTGTCGGCTCTGGGGACGTCCTTCCCGGGCAGGTAGTTGTTGTTGCCCACGTCCAGCGTCGAGTCCCCGAACACGTACATCGCCGGCACCTGCCGCAACAGCATGCTCGGGCGGATGCCGGCGACGGCGCCAAGAACAAGGCTCAAGACAAGAACCTTCATGGCCACCTCGTACCCCATGATCGACCCACGATATATAGATGATCTAGCAGCTCTAAAGCCAAGGGGCAGCTATCTAGCTGTTTATATAGGCCGGCCTAAGGTTTTCAACTCATCGACCAAGTCCCGGTCTTAATCATTGTATTATTATATGTCGCGCATTGCAGACTAGTACCTCTCTATATATGTACTCCACTTTAACGAGCTGAGGTAGCTAGCTAGAGCTTGAAGATGAATGTGGAGTTAATAAAGTAGTATCCATATAGTATATGTAATGATGCCCTAGAAAATTAAGTTGCAACTAACGTGAATGGGAATGGAACGTGCCGTGCGCTTACCCTGTCAATAACGTGATCGAGATGGCTGCTATGTAGTAGGCAGGTGTTATGTTGATCAGCGGAGAATGACTGGCTGGCTCGTCGACGTCGATAGCTCAGAGAGATGGAATGGAAGCGGCATCCATGGATGATTTGGTTTGGTCAGCATCGCGATCTCGGTCCGTTAGCGTGTCTGCTATCTCGATCTTCGTCAACTATAATGTTATCCTCCTTTTCAGCGCTATGTTTCCCTTATTTCTTTTATGCGTACACCAGGTTCTATCTTGATTGTAGTACACCAGCGCTATGAGGAACCAATGACGCATACCATGAGAAAGCAGTACCAGTTAGAGACAAAGAAAATAAACGCACTTTCAAAGCCTCACTAGAGCTAGAATCGCCTAGTTGTGCCATATATTGACTTATATGTTCAAAAGTGCTTTTAGAATCCTCCCCATTAAACTTGACAAAATCAGGAAGTCTAAATCCAGTGGGGAAAGGAACTAAATCAAAGCGAGGAACATAAGGCTTTTGATACAATCTAGCCTTATCCCTAACATCTACTCCCAAGTTCTCCTTAAGAGCTGAAGCCAAATCAAGTTTGTACTTAGAAAATATTTTATCTAAATACTATAAAGAATTATCCTGAGAATTTGGCTGTTGAGTATTATGCACAGGAGTAGAAGGCAAATTCCCCGTTTCGGCTCTCTCGGGACCGGTCTGATCGGATCCAGTGACCGGTCTGACCGGTTGGAGCGGCACGATCTGATTTGCCGCATCCGACCCTCCAGGGCTGGTCTGACCGGTCACGGCGACCGGTCTGACCGGTTGATGCTGGCCAGATTGATTGGCCGACATCATCCCCTGTATTTATTGGCCGTACCTTCCAAAAAGCTCGTAAGGTACTGGGCCTTGTGCAAATAAGCTTTGTACTGGTGGGGGTATAGAATATCCAGAATTTGGAATTTGTGAGGTAGAATTCACAACTTCATTGTTAATTCGACCATAATCAGCCGAATTAGGAAAAGTTGCGAACGGCTGAAGAGCAGCAGGCCGAGTAAGCATTGGATTGGATGGTGTAACAGATTGGCCTTCAAAATAATTCAACGGCATACCAAATGTAGGTTGTTCTATGGGCTTTGTTGTCGGTGTTTTAAGATCAGGCGCAATAGGAACTTTGAGAATCAATAAACTAGGATCGGCGGCAGGTTGTTCAGCCATAGGCTATTTGCCTTCCGATTCTAAGCACTTGTTATGCATCCAACTAACCAATTTGACATTATTCTCAGCCATCTTATCTTCCATGTATTTTAGAAAAACTTCATGAGATTTTTCATTAGATTGTACCTTAGGAAGTGCCGCTGAAGATGTAGCAGATTCATCAACCTTCTTGACCTTGGAGACCACGCCCTTGCGGTCTTTCTTAAAGTGCGAGAGGTAGTAGAGGCGATCTTCTTCTGCTTTCTTCTTCAAATAATCCTCGAGCTCTTGACGATCTTCAGCAGAAAGTTCATCGTCCTTGACGACAATGACGTTCTCAAGATCCAACTCAGCGGTAGAACCATCTGGATGAGTTAGATAGATCGGCTGTAAAACCAGATCTCTAAGTCCCCAGCGGAGTCGCCAAAAGTATGTTGACGCAGAAATCAGGTCAACACATGAAAGCGCTAGAACGCGCAGCACGTAACACGATAAACCCGAGGCTTCCCTGCACTGACCGGTCTGACCGGTCAGGGGTACCGGTCTGACCGGTGACCGTCGGGAAAGAACGGGGTAAACCCTAAAACACGCCTCCCGGAAAGATCCGTCAGGGAGAACGCGATCAGGGGTGCCTTAGGGTCGGCAGGCCACCTAGGACGCCTTCAAACGTCGCGGAGACGCAGGAAGAACAGCAAGTAGGGTTGAAAAAGCTAGGGTTTGGAGATGCAAAAAGTAAAGGATAAAAGTAGTAAATTTGATTGATTCGATTGTTGTGTCATTCAATCGGCCAAATCCCCTTATATTTATAGGGAGAGTAGGTCTTGTCCCGCAAGGAAACCAAGTTACAACTCATTACAACCTCGGAATCCTAAAATAAGAGTCCTAGTCGGATTACAAGAAGGGTAACCGGTCTGACCGGTCCCCAACACCGGTCAGACCGGTCTGGGTCGGGCGCCTCCTTCTTGCTTGTTTTGCTCCATCACCGAATCTTGCGATCCTCCTATGCATCAAGCACCGCAACAGTCCATCATTCCAAAGTCATCGTCACCTCTTGTCCTTCGCACCAAATCTTACGGTCCTCTAAAGCTCCAAGCACTGCAATAGTCGGTCATTCCAGAGACTATGTCACTTTTATCGTACTAGGATCAATTGTTACGGTCGTCCAAACATTAACACCGCAACCTCATGTACCGGACCGGTCTGACCGGTCGGGCTAACCGGTCTGACCGGTCGGCCTCGACTTGTGCCAATTTTGGTTGTCAACAAAATGTTTGCTTGCCAACACATATGCTAGCTAGAACTCTCACTAGTCTTGTTTTGTTAATTGTTTTGCAGAAGAACGGGGATTTCATTCATTCACAGAAATGGTCAATTTCAAAGGTGTATTATTAACAAAATTAGGCAAATCGGAACACGTTCTCTCGTGACAAAAGACGACGCCCTCAATGGGAATGGGAACGGGGACGTCATATTGATGCGTAGACCAGGTTCTTGATTGTAAAAGTCTCACCTAACTACTGGCTGCTGCTGCTGCTGCTAGTCTGCTGCTGCTGCTGCTACTACTATAATAATAATAATAATAATAATAATAATAATAATAATAATAATAATAATAATAATAATAATAATAATAATATGGGCATATATACAGTGACAAACAAGCAAGCTAATTAAGTGATGTAAGTATGCACAATTAATAACACCGAAATAGGCAAATATATGATGTCATGATGGATGAACTGGATCAAGTTGTTATGCACTAATAATTAAGTAAATTTATACTCCCTCCGTATGGTAAAAGAAGTCATTTTGATATTATCCTGAGTCAAATTTTTTAAACTTTGACTGCAAATATTTTTTTATGTATTAAGTTTAGAAATGTGAAAATGGTACAAGTAGATTCGTATTGAAATATTGTTTAATAAAAGTACTCTTTAAATATATTTTATAAATAGTTTATAGAAAAAAATATTAGTCAAAGTTATATTTTGGAGACTATGTCAATGTCTTAAACGACTTCTTTTACAATATGGAGGGAGTATCTGTAGGGTATGATCTCTGCCGGCCGTTATGTTCTATTTAATTGTTGTCATTTGTTTATAGCTTGCTGTACACGTGTGCAATAGCTAGCTATAGCTATACCATCTTGTTGACCTTGCTACTAACACACATATGCTAGTACTTTCTTTCTATAGTCTAGTTCTGTTAATTGTTTTGCAGAAAAACGGGGATTTTATTAATTCACATAAATGCTCATTTTCAATTGTTTTGCAGGAAAACGGGGATTTTATTAACTCACGGAAATGTTCATTTTCAAAGGTGCATTATATATTGACAAAATGAGCGAAATCTCGGAACCCGATCTCTCGTGACAAATGACGACTCCCTGAAATTGCATCCTTCAATGCTCTAAAAAAAATAAATTCCATCCTTCAGCGATATCTTCAACACCTTATATTAAATACGTAAGGAACAGGCTCTCATTGCTATATAAGTATTGTCAAAAAGAAACAAATACAAGACGAGAACACAAAACAATCGATCACTAGCTGGTGGGCATGTGCCAACAACTAAACAACGAATAAATAATGTACGCATGGGGTTTTGACCAAAAAAATTCTTTTTGGATAGGGGGTTTATGACAAATTCATTAAGTGAAGGCGATGATCAACTCTTCTGGGCCAGCTGCTTGAAGCTGATGGGCGCGGTGAACTGGGCCGGGCCGTGGTGGTAGGCCTGGGCGCTGAGCATGGCGGCCCGCTGGGACGGGTGCACCCGGTCCCAGAAGAGGAAGCGGTCGGGGTCGGCGCAGAGCGAGGCGCCGGGCAGGCAGTCCGCCTCCGCGCCCAGCCGCCCGCCGCCGCAGCACGCGCTGTCGGCGCTCACGAACCCCGACGCGCGCGGGTCGGTGCTGGTGGTGAAGCTGTAGGAGTCGGCGAGGGAGTAAGCCATGCCCGGAAGCTTGAGGGCGAGCCCGGCCAGGCGGGACTTGAGCGCGGCGTCGAAGCCGGCGGCGAGCTGGTTGATGGCGTCGGCGCAGCCGCCCGTGGCGTTGAGCACGCGCACCCGTGGCACGCAGCCGACCGGGCCCACGTTGATGATGGCGAACTTCCTGCCGCCCAGCTTGTACAGCTCCTGCAACCAGACATATATATAGTATTATGTTAGTCATCATCAGTTGCTTGATGGTTATTAGCGTAACTCACAAACAAAGCTCAACCTTTCGGCATAAAAATAGACATGGAAGCAAGCAAAAGAATGGTTACAGTAGTCGCATACCGTGATGGAGGCTGTGTAGTTGGAGATGAGGCTGCCGTACAGCGCCGCGACATCGCTCTTGGTCGCGGATCTGTTGTGCTTGGCGAGCTCCCTCCCGAAGGCGAAGAAGTCGTTGCCGCCGACGCCGAGGAGGAAGAAGGACTTGGAGAGCAGGTTGCTCACCGCTTTTGGGCCAACCTTGGCCTCCATCTCGGCCTTGGTCGACTCGAAGTAGCGCACCTGCTGCGACAGCGGGATGTTGCCTCCAGCGTTCTGCAACCACAAGCAGACACGATCGACGACATGCATGTGAGCATATTGGTAACCATTGGAGTAGTTCATTATTACTCCTATGCGGGCACCTTACTCTGGAGTGGTTTCCAGAGATCTGCCATCGAGGTGAGATATGGTAGAGAGTCGTTGGGTGATCGCTTACTGTGGAATCGAGGATCCCAGCTCCTGCCGATGCATAGCTTACACCTCTAGTGATAGCGCTGGGGATCAGGTAGTTGCGCGCTTTGAGCACCAGATAAGCCAGGGGGCTCTTCTCGAATCCCAGATTCCTTGCTGCAGACGATACAGCACATATATAGACATGCATGCAGATGTCAGTTACACACAATCAATAAAGCTTCTACTACTCAAATTAATCAGTGATGAGAGAAGAATGTACCAACGAAGTCGGCGACGTTGTAGCCGTTGCTGAACCTTCCGGTGGGCTTGCCGGAGCCCGGCAAGTCGATGCCGTAGTAGGGCTTGTCGGCCCTGGGGACCTCCTCCCCTGGCAGGTGGTTGTTGTTGCCCACGTCCAACGTCGAGTCACCGAACACGTAGATCGCCGGCACCATCTTCGTCGAACTCGGCTCTACGCCGCCGGCAACGACGACGCCGAGCACGATGCTAGCAACAAGAGCCTTCATGGCAAGCTCGTACCCCATGGTCCCGATCGATATCTACTGCTAGATCGAAACACACGGTTGTGCCGCAGTGCCCTGAATGCAATGTTGTAAACTAGGTATTTCTGATTAGGTTGTGATGATCGAGTTGATGTGAGCAGGGAGGATCGGAGCAGCTATTTATAAGCACGAATGAAGCATGAATGCAGCTACTATATATACTTTCCAGCGTAGCTTTTCCTTACTTTATATGTACGTCACATTCCTGGTAACCTCTCTTTAATTACTTGTGTTCGCCTAGCTGCTGGTGACAATGTATGATGCATGGCACACGAGAACAAGGTAGCAGGTGAATCATCCTTTGAATAATTGGCCTTTTCAACTTTGCCGTACATTATAAAAAGCATGATATATGTATAGCAACGTGGTCAAATGATAGCAATGCAGAAGATGAACTGGCCGATCAGGTTATGGTCTTATGGACTAGTCACTTTTCATTAGAAAAAGGTGTTCGACCTTTCCTACTAGCCGGCCGTACCCATTTTATAATAGCATTATTCCGACATGGATTTCCATTTCTACCTTTCTTTTTTTTTCAAAGGACCAGTACAGACACGGACACTCACATGCACGCACACTCATTCCTATGAATATATGCACGCAACTTATAACCCTATGAGCACCTTCAAGAGACTGGACCGGTTGTTCTAATATTGAGATTGACGAAGTCACCACAGGCACCTCGCTATCGAGGGGCACGTCGCCTACCACTGAAACAAAAGCGCCGGTTAAATCCTGGAATAAATTCAGGAAAAATATGACACTCGTGCCGAATCGGAGACTCGAACCCGAGTGGATATGTTTCACAACAAGGAACCTAACCAATTAAGCTACGTTTAGTCCGCCATTTCTACCTTTCATTTAGGACAACGTTTGGCCGTTATTGTTTGGCCCGTGCCAAAGAAGCTCTTGAGCGCACCGTGTTGAGCCCACCGTGTTAGACGAGACTTGTCTTGCGTTGGGCGGTGATGGATGCTCTAATGGAGGGAAGGGCATCTTGCCATCACTGTGCATTAAGTCTCATAGTGTCGTCCCTAGTCCTGGGCAAGGTGGCACAGGAGGCCTTGCTCCACGAGGCGCGCGACGGGCCCTCTCCGCGGGAAATACCCACTACTGAAAAAATGGCCATTAGTCCTGGTTGGAAAAGGCCTTTAGTCCCGGGTCCCCAACCGGGACTAGGGCACCAGACTAAAAGGCTCGGACCTTTAATCCTGGGTATAATGCTGCGATTTTCGAATAAAAAAAAACCCCACCCGCCGGCCAGGCCGTCCCCAGCGGCCCCACCAGCGCATCCGGTTCTTCTCTGATCCCATTTTGTGTTCCCATTCCCCATCCAATTTCAAACACAAATGATTCGATTCATGCAAGATGAACAAATTAATTCACAAATGATCCGTGTACCATATGCTAGGGACTTGGCTTCAAAATTTTGATGTTAAGAATAAAAAATTAATTCTGATTGGAGCTTCTGTGTTATGTTGGGCAATTTGGAGATGCCGTACTATCTGATCTTTGAAAATTGCAAATATACCTCTTTTATACAGGCTACTTTCAGAGGGACATACTGGTTGCGGTTTTGGGCATTGCTGCATCATGATGATGAGACAAAGGAGATGTTCCTGTTGACGAGCAGACAGCTGGAGACCGTCACATTGGAGTTGTTTGCTTCCAATGGATGAAAATTTAATAATCCACTTTGTCCGGCATAATTTGCTATTTTTTGTTCTCCTAACTATCCGCGATTATGCTGAAACTTTGTAATAAGATGAACGCTGTGTGCGTGATGCAGAGGCGGGAATGAAATTCTATTTTCTAAAAAAAATACAAGACGAACCAATGAACACAATACCTCCCAGAAATCCATCATAAGATGAACACAATCTTATTAATCTTATGACATCTCCACTTCAGCAAAGAAAGAAAAAAAGAAAAAAATCGCCAGCTCTCTGCGGCCTCGCCANCCGCGCACACCTTGCCCGTTGCGCCCACCGCGCCCGCCGCGCACGCCTTGCCGCGCACGGCTGGGCTGGCTATTGGGCCGAAAAGGGAGAAGAGAGAGACGGGTTGGGCCTAAAAGGAAAGAAAAGGAGGGAGGGAAAAAGAAAAGGTTTGAACTTTTTGGGAATTTGAATTAGGAATTTGTGTAGGAATTTGAATAGGAAAGTTTGAATTAGAATTCAAACTTTGGATGGGATTTTGGAATTCACACACAAACAAAACTCGAATGCAAACGGCATGTATGCAATCAAACACTTGTTGAATCTAAAATTAATTCGAGTATTGTTTAAATAATTAAAGGCCAATATTTTAATTAAACAAAAGAAAATTTATTAAACCCTAAAAAGATAAATGCTTAGTTGCTTTATCTTGGGATGGTAATATCAAACTTTTGAGAATGATAAACATGGCTTTATTTTGTTGCTATACATGGTTAATTACAAGATTATCATGATTAAATGGAACATGGAGAGCCACCCAAGAAAACAGCGCAACCACAGTGTCATATGGCTCTAATCTTAGCTGATTAATTAGACTTAGGGTTGGCTAGTGGTCTTACTGAAAGGGCAAAGAGGGGGCCGGTGAAGGGATCATAGCTCGGTCTTGGAGGAGTAGCCTTTGCTAAGGTACGGCCTCATTAGGGAGGGTTATGGACCTCACGCTGCCGAAACTCTAGCGGGCTGCTAGTTGGCTTTGAGTCTTTGTAAAGGCTTCGTAGTGAACCCTCGCCGCTCACCAAAGGAAGTGTTTAAGGGCCTTGCAAACCCGGGCGACCAAGGGAACACGAGATGTGGGAAAAGTGTACAACCTCTGCAGAGTGTCAAACTGATATATCAGCCGTGCTCACGGTTAAGAGCGGCTTGGACCCTCACATGATAATTGAACCTAAATATGATATTAAATTGTGGTTCCTTGGATTTTGAATAATTTGTGGGTTCTCTCCTGCTTAATTGGGTTGGTATAAACTTATTCCTAGTAATTAGGTGCTCGCTAATAAAATATAACCAACTAAAAGTGCTAACCGCTGTAAGTCTTTAAACCTCTCTTTGATGGCCTTGCATCTCCCCCGCTTGCTGAGTATCAACCATAAGTGTACTCACCCTTGCTAAAACTGCTGTTCAGAAGATAATGATGATGTGGAGTACTTCAGCGACTTCGAGGAGTTCTAAGGCTTGCGTCAACCAGTCAATAGCCTGTGGGAGAAGTCGTGAAGCTTTTTACGTGTTAAGTTATCGGTGAAACGATTAAGACCTTCATGTCTATTATCGCTGAGTGTAATAAAGTTATATACTCTCTTTGGTACGTTTTGAACACTGTCTTATGATATTTTCAATGATGACGTCAACATATGTGTGAGAACGGATCCTGGCACACATATGCTATGCATTCGGTTTTGTCCTCAAAATCGGGTGTGACAGAAGTGGTATCAAAGCTGTGTTAACTGTAGGACGCTAGCCTAGATAGAAATGGTCGAAATTTAGGACTCATTTTCTTAGCAAGCTTTATCTGCTTTTTCATTTGTCCTTGTTCCTTATAAAAGCTAATTTTATTCCTTGTTCTTTGTCAAAACTCTGGTCTCTTTTTGAGCTTATTCTCAGCTTTCTTTCGTGCTCTGTCAGATGGCAAGGACTAAGAGGACTGCTCGCAAAAGCACCGGAGGACGGATTCACATTGCTCCTGCTCAGCCAGCTTCCCCGGTCCAACCCGTGGAAGAAATAGAAAAAGAGCCAGAAGAGCTCTACTACTTCGTTGAGATGGAGGATGGCCGCATCATGGAAGTCGGCCCAGATGGGAATATGGTGATACAATAAATTTTTGTGGTCCTTTCTATAATTTTGGTCAAACTTAGAATAGTTTGACTCTCCAAGAATCTTGAAATGACTTATAATTTGGAACGGAGGGAGTACAAGTTTATTTGCATACATTAAGATGATTTTTATGGTCTTAAAGACAATTGGAAAGAAAACCATTTATTGACTCTTTTAAAAATTATCTGTTTTCGTGAGATGATTATTGGCAACCACACGAGGACATAGATATGATAGCGGCGACCATCCATTTTTTTTTTACCTTGTCATGCCGTGATGATGTGCACCAGCTGCTTGAAGTTGATGGGCGTGGTGTACTGCGCCGGGCCGTCATAGAAGGCCTGAGCTCTGAGCATGGCGGCCCGCTGGGTAGGGTGCACCCCGTCCCAGAAGTAATACTGCTCGCGGTCGGCGCAGAGCGTGGCGTTTGGCGTGCAGTCCTCCTCCGCGCCGAGGCGGCCGCCGCCGCAGCACGCGTCGGCGATGTCCGTGAACCCTGACGCCTGCGGGTCGGCGAAGGTGTCCACCATGAGGCCCAAGGAGTCGGCCAGAGAGTAGAAGAAGGCCGGCAGCCTGGAGGCGAGGCTGGCCAGCAGGGACCGGAGGGCGTCGTCGAAGCCGGCGGCGAGCTGGTTCCGGTCTTCGGAGCACGCGCCCGTCGGGTCGAGCACCCGTGCGATCGGCAGGCACCCGGCCTCGCCGACGTTGATGATGGCGAACTTGCGCGCCCCCAGCGTGTACAGATCCTGCAGTATATACGTATGCAATAATCATCTGTGTGTATCAGTACATAACTAGCAAAATTCTGTAATCGAAAGCAACAATAATTTGCAAGTTTATTAGATTTGTGCTGCTGCGTTGAACATATACCTTGATGGCGGCTGAGTAGTTGGAGATGAGGCTGGCATAGAACGCGGCGGTGTCACTCTGCTGTTGTGCAGCTGATGACCTGTTCTGCGCCTGCTCCGCGTTGGCGAACATGGACAGGTCGTTGCCGCCAATGCCCAAGAGGAAGACGAAACTGGAGATCTTGGCGTTTACCGCGTCTGAGCCTACCTCGGCGACCATCTTCGACTTGGTGGCGTTGAAGTACTGCACCTGCTTCCACAACGGGATGTTGTTGCCCGCGTTCTGCATCACATATATATATATATGCGTGCGTTTGTTCAATTGTCGTTAAAGTTTTTTTTTGCTTTAATCTACATGTAGTTCCAGGATCTATCCGAGATGATGTAGTGCAATTACAGTGGAGTCGAGGATGCCAGCTCCTCCGGAAGCATAGCTCACACCCCTGACGAGAGCATTGGAGACCAGAAGGCTGGAGCTCAATGCCAACGACAGATAAGGCGGAGGGCTACTGACGAACCCTATCCTCTTTGCTGCAGCATATATAACCCCACCCCACATACAGGGAGCAATCAAATTATATATATCAAGCACTATTAATTCCATAAACATTACACAAATTAACTACACATATATGCTAGCTGATGAACAATATGAATATATCAAGTACCGATGAAGTCAGCGGTGTTGAGGCCGTTGCTGAACCTTCCGGTGGGAAAGCCCGGGAAGTCGACGCCGTAGTAGGGCATGTTGGCCCTGGGAACGTTCGTCCCCGGCAGGTAGTTGTTGTTCCCGACGTCCAGCGTTGAGTCCCCGAACACGTACACCGGCGGCGGCGGCTGGAGGACGCTGGCAGTGGCGCCGAGGAACTCCATGGATATCCTCACAATAAGGCACAGCACAAAACCCTCCATGGCCAACATGTAGCCCATGAGCATATATATCTCTGCTCTGCAGGTACCTGCTGCTTGAGAGATGAAGTAGCACCTACTTATATAGGCCCAAAACAAATAATCTTCTTTTTTCTCTAGGTCACATGCATCATCAACTGAACTTATGCAGCATCGAGTGGGCGTGTGGGCGTGAGCGTGGGTGTGGCTGTCATCTTAACAATTTCAATTAATATTATATTATATTCTTTGTTTCCAAAGAATCTCAGTTTTATATCAACTGTTTTACCCAAACTATTATAAATATATGTACTAGTGGCCTAGTGGGTACAGTTAGCTGATTCTGTATATCTAGTAGTGTGTCTTTTCCTTTTGCTTTTGTATGCACATCGATCAACATGCATTGTTGCCGGCCCATACGTTCTGTCCAAAGTCACAGTTCAATAATGGAGCATGTACTTCGCTGTGCCTACTTATATATTTTTTGAGATTAATAAATCAATTTAAGCATGTGTTTTTTTTGAGCTATTTGAAATAAGTCAAAACATTGGTTGCACGAAAATAATAATGGAACATAAGGAATGGCAACCAGCAAGCAAGAAAGCAGACTCCATGATTTTGACCCTATATTCCGAAACCCTGTTTATACCTGACTTTATATTATGTACGGATGAAAAGAAGAGGCAATAATAATCCTACAGCACAAAACCTCTTGTGGGGTCTTGTTATTTGTCCATTGGCGACATCGCCCCTTCATTGTACCATGAAGGTCCCTTAACTAGGCCATGCTCAAAAAGAAGTTGCTCCGTTCCAAATTACAATTCGTTTGACTTTTTGACATCAAGTTTGACCGCTCGTCTTATTCAAAAAAATTGTGCAAATATAGTCAAATTTAAGTCATTCTTGAAAAACTTTTATTAATAAAGCAAGCCACAACAAAAAAATATGATATTATGTATAATTTTTTGAATAAGACGAGTGGTTAAACTTAGAGTCATAAAAGTCCAACGGAGTGAGTAGAATTTATGGCCGTTGCTGCTGATGTCGATGAGGAAGATGGACCTGGAGAGCATGGCGTCGACCGCACGACTGCCCAGCGTGGAGGCTTAGTCTAGTGCAAATTGACTGTTGCATGTCCGCGTGCACAGATACATGTACCAAATGAAATAGAATGAATTTGTTTTTTAACAAAATTTGAGTTTTTGAATGTCTTCCTCTTTCGGGCCTTTATTAACACTCTGGGCCTGTCCAAAAGGATCCCCGCCCCATGTTTCGAGGCCCATATGCAACGGAGCCGTCCAATTCCGGTGCAGCGCGCGGATTGCGGACGAAGATCGATTGGACCAAAAGTGGCCTATATGGCTTGGGTCACGTGCAGCTGGCTGCTGCTGTGTATGCTAGCAGCTAGCCTCGTGGGCCTAATTAATTCGTTGCCAGCCAGTTCGCCACAAGTGCTTGATCAGAAGAGCAACGAATCAACAAGCTACTAGTGTGTGTTATCAAGGGCCCGTTTGGTTTTTCAGTGCTAGAAACTGTTCACAATTTTGACCACTAATTAAAAGTATTAAATAAAGGTATTTTACAAAACTAACTTCAGAACCCCTGCACTAGGAACCCTGAAGAATCTAATGAGGCCTTTGACCGCATGATTAGAGGATGGTTACTGTAGCATCACTGGAGCCAATCATCGATTAATTAGGCTCATTAGATCCATCTCGAAAAGTTACGCTCATCCGTGAAGAGGTTTTGCAAATAGACTTCATTTAGTACTCCATGCAACAAAGATTCCCTCCGTGCTAGATGCTAGACTGAAAAACCAAACGGGGCCCAGATAGAGAGCAGGGTCCTCTCGGTCCTTCTAGTCTCTACAGTACAGACAGGCGACTCGAGAGCGATTTCGTCTCCTCCGCCGATTCGTCGATTTCCTTGCCTCTGCCGTCTTCGCCGGCGACGGAGGAATAGGGGAATCGACTGAATCGGCGGCGGATCTGTTTTTTTCCCTTTTGTATATTACCTATATAGTAAGGTAGGTCTCCCGGTGGCCGGCAGATGGTCGCGTTGCCGGTGTTTCTATCCCTCCAGAGCATTTTTGGTGTCGGCGCTAGTGGCGGCGCGGGCGTTGAAGATGGATCTGTGAGGTATATGTAGTCCTACTGCGAGGAATCGGGTTGGAGTTTTTCTTTGCTGGTTCCTTTGGGGTTGTCTGCAATCCTTGAGGCGTCAGATCTCTGTTCTCTCGGCGAGAGATTGTCTGGGCATTCAGCGGTTCAAGTGTGCATCGATGCATTCGATGTGCCAAATGGTGCCAAGCATGGCTTCAAAACCTATGTGGCTTCTTCGGAAGTGTCTTCATCGAGTTGGAGCTCGACTTCAAGACGCAAATTCAATGGCGTCCTCTTTCAGGGGTGCGGCGTTGGGCGGCGACTCCGGCTACCAGCAGTGAAGACGACCGGGAATGTGCTACAAGGACCTGGGTGTAATTTCTCCTTTTTTATATTAATAAAATACAACCCAGTTTTCTCAAAAAAAAAGTGCTTGATCAGAAACGAAACCGAAATCAAATGAGAAGGAATACGGAATATGAAATGTCTGCTGAAATTTAATCGTAAACTTGGCCCACAACTAGGTACACTTGAAGTTAACAAAAAGTCGATCGTATATCTCTAGCTAGCTAGCAAAATCAAAGAGAATCAATTTGGCATGTCGTTCAGTTATTTAATTTGGACCGAGTCCATGAAATCATTCCAAAGTGGTGTCGACAGAGGAAAAACAGTTTGGACGGTATAGTTGTTGACATAACCGTGTGGAGTGATGGTCTTTAATTGGCACCATATTTCTATTCATCATCAGCCTAAGTGTTTGATTAGTTAATATAATTAATTAGCACATAATATAAACTGGTAGTCCTGCCTGACGAGGCAAAGACCATGTAGATATGCGTCTTCATGGGAGCCACGTCGTGCAGATTAGTAATTATCGCACAACCGTGTGGAGAATTTTCTTCGTAGCTGGACAATATATAAGGTAGCATGTGGTTCATGATCCCGTTTGTACAGCTCGATCGGTTAGCGTGAGCGAAGCGGTGGGGCAGCAAAATGGAGCAAAATACAGTATAAAACTAACTACTCATAAGCAATTCACCAAACAACTCATGTGCACACAATTTAGCAATAAGCAATATCCTTGCAAGTGTTGGCTCACTGTGGGTCAGGGAATTGCTGACGTGGCAACATTTAATTTATTTTTGGATCCAACTTTTTGGGAACTTTTGAGTGAGGAGTTTTTTTTTTCTCCAAATAATTTTTGGCAAGAGACCAAAACTAGATTTTTAGGACTCTGTTTTTTCTCACTGTTGGAGATAATGTTACAAACAGGTCAGCTTATAATTGGCACAGCTAAGCAAGTCGTAGAAAGAAGCTCTGTGCTATAGTGGCCGACTGGGTACGGTCAGTCAGAATTTAGGCAAACAAAAAAGGTATGGAGGAGAAGGAATGGTGGAGCATGCGCCGGCCGGGCATACACTGCACCTGCACGGTAGGAGCACGAGAGCCGAAAACTTGGAACGAGGCAGCGGCGGAAGAAAGATGGAATATACTCCATTGCGACAGCCACTTTGGCTTGAGCCCCATCATCCAGTCCACCCGTGAGCCCCTCCCTGTCTCTTTCTGTCACTCTGTCGCCGTCGCGCACGACCTCCTCCAGTCCTCCGCGCCGCGCCACTCCTCGTCTCCTCCGTATCTCCAGTTCTCCACTCATGTCGCGTGCCCCCGTTTATTCTTTCATTCTTTTTTCTCTACCTTTTTTTCCTAGCTAGGTTCTTATTTTGATCCACCACTTGATGTGCCCCCACGTTCGTCCTCAGCGCCTATGCTACGCCTAACATAAATCAGCAGCTCGCCCTGCTTCTCCTTCGCTAGCTAATTAATCGTCTTATCCAGCAGCTATCGAGCAGTCGAGCTGCAGCTCTGCCACGCCATGGCCGCCGCCGCCGACTCCATGGCCCTGCTGCTGCTGCTTGTCTTCATCATCAGCCAGTTGCTGCCTTCCGCGTCCTGCTCTCCTCCGCCTTCTTCCACCTACTACTGCGACTGGTGCCCTCGCCACTCCACCGCCTCTCTCTCCCTCCCGCCGCCGCCGACGGTAGCTGAAGCAGTCATCTCAAAAAAACAAATGTGGTAGCTATCGATCACTTGTTTTGAATCCTTCCGTTTGATGTTCACATGCATCCATCCATTTGTTCATGTGGTGCAGCAGACGGCGGCGGCGCCTGTGGGTACGGGGATTATTCGGAGGTGCACGGAGCGCCCCACGTCGCCGCCGCGGGCGCCGAGATCTTCCGCGACGGTGCCGGTTGTGGCGCCTGCTACCAGGTCGGGGGTGACTTCTGGCCAGCTGATTATGCCATATTCTAACAACTAATCAAGCCGATCGATCACTCATAGGCTGCAATATACAATAATAATGCAAATCCTAACACAAACTAAAGTCTCTATCTGCTTGCAGTTGAGGTGCAGAGACCGGCGGCTTTGCGGCGATGGCGGCGTCAGGGTCGTCGTGACAGACGCCGCCAACCGGACGGGGTTCCTGCTCAGCAGGGAGGCCTTCGCCGCGATGGCCAGGCGAGGCATGGCCGATCGACTCGCCGCCTTCGGCTTGGACAATAATGTCCAGGTCGACTTCAGGAGGTAATATTATTATTTTATCCGAATTTTACAACAGCAAATCGATACAATTATTATTCAGAGAGTTATTTAGTTCGGTACCACGTCCGAAATGTCGCACTTGTACGTGGTGCGAGTGATATAATGATCGTGTTCGACTATTTTTCTGAACGGAAGAGAATTTCAACTTGGGATGCAGGGTACCATGCGAGTACGAGAAGAACCTGGCGGTGCGAGTAGAAGAGGGGAGCCGGAACCCGGACCGGCTCGCCATCCGCTTCCTGTACCAGGGCGGCCAGACCGACATCGCCGCCGTCGAGATCGCGCAGGCGAACAACCACACGCAGGCGTCGTCGTCGTCATGGCGGCCCATGGCGCGGCTGCGGCGCGGGCGCGGCGGCGCCGCGTGGGTGTGGCGCGCGGGCCCCCGCGTTCCGGGCGGCCCGCTGCAGCTCCGCCTCGTGGTCACGGCCGGCTTCGGCGGCAAGTGGCTGCGGGCCGTGCTGCCGGCGGACTGGCGACCCGGGCAGGCCTACGACACGGGCCTCAGGGTCGCCGACGTCGCCCTGCGCACCTGCACCCGCTCCTGCCGCGCGCGCGGCGGCGGCGGCGGTGAGGAGCTCAGATGATGACGAGCACCTGGCTGCCGATCGAGCTTGACGATCAGGCATGTTACAAGGCAGCTAGCCCAACGAGATTAGCTTGTACATATACTTAATTAGTTAGTTCGTATAATTTGATGTGATCCCAGCCCTTGGTGGCTTATGTGATGGTGAAGATGGAGCTGATTCTTGGAGAAACTTAATTAAACAGGGAAAAGCAGAAAACCTCTGCGTCATCGTCCAAGGCTCTGCACGAACTAGTAGCCAATGCAAGTACTAATGACATTAGGCGCACTGAACTGAAAAGCAGCATGGTTCACTAACGGCCATTATGCATATATAGGGTATGCATAAGATGGGGGACGGTAATTGTCGTGTAGCGTCACATGTGCAGTGCGATGTGCCTTTGTAGGGCAACTCACGCAGCGCCGTACCGTACGTGTCGGCCGTCGACGATCGATCGATGATTCTGGCTCGCTAGCTCTTGGTTCTTGGCACCTTATTAGGTTGCCGATCACATGAGCAGGTTACTGTTGGTGTTCCAGCTGAGGAGGACAACCCGGCCGGCATCGCTGACCATGCATCAGCTACGCACACGCACACGCGGCTCCAATCCGCCGCCGACCAAGCATACCAGCCGACTGCTGCTGCACCGCGTATCCCCAACCCGTGATCCCCCCTCTCTGGCCTTTTGCGACCATTTACCGTTTTGTCTTTTTTTTAAATACAAAATTTTTGTATATAAATGTTGGTATACATTGTGCATGGATATATAAGTAAGAACTACTCCCTCCGTTCTTAAATATATGGCACTGTTGACTTTTTATTTCGACTTTGACCAACAATATTTCATTAGCTAGTTTGTTAAATAAAATAAAATGGGTAACAATGCATCTAATATCAATAATACTTTAGATTTAACTCATAAACCTATATTTTTGCATAAATATATGTAGAACAGACAAATAGTCAAACAAAAAAAAATCAATGATGTCATATATTTAAGAATGGAGGTAGTATATATTTAGAAAATCCAAAACATTATTATTGGATGGAGTAATTTGTTGTTTGTTACCGTGCATGACCCTGCAAGCGCTGATACTTTTTTGAGTTTTTTCCTCTACGAGCCTGCTGAGTTTTGTTTTCCCCACTCCGGAAAATATTTCAGGTTCTCACTCTCACGAGATTTGCCTGAAAACATATTGGGCCTGGAGGACCAACTGCTGGAAAGGCCGGCCCGCACAGAAGAGCAGAGCATTCCTAAAGCAGACGACGACACGAGAGGCAAGGCCTATTCCGCCCATTCATTCCAGTAACGTATATCTAGGCCCCCATTCCTCTACTTTAACTACTCCTGGGCCAAGAGGGAATATTGGGCTTCCATCATCCGTCCTCCCACTAAAACTTATACGGCCCAAGAGCCCAGCATTCAGCGACGCGCACCCCCTTGTTTCGTCATCCCCTTTCCTTTCTGCATGCATCCCCTGGATCCGTTGACTTGCTTCCAATCCAATCCGGTAGCTTTGCCTCCGATTCAAGGCTGCCTGAATGCCTCCATACATGAGTTTGGACTGATGAGGTAGCAGTGCAGTCTGCAAACATCGATCAGCATCCAAATCCAGTTGGAGTTGGTTTTTTCCAAAGGCATCGTGGAGGAAGGTAGCACTGAGAGAACGAGTAGTATTGGCAGCTGGCGCATCGATCACCGGCCTGCGCGTAAAGGATGGATTCGCAGAGTGAGCGAGCGATTGATCTGCACCACCTGTTCTGCTTGCAG
>CM014273.1:5500410-5537891 GCA_004135705.1 Alloteropsis semialata | reverse complement strand
TCTATTACATTTTCTAGAAAGTTACCCACTTTTATTATTATAAAAATATTCTAAATTAACCCCTGCCTACCTCTGTCATTATGAGAAATAAACTAAAATAACCTCCCAATAGTTATCTAAATTACCCACCTATATCATTATAAAAATAATCTACAGTAATACCTTAAATTTGCATCCAAATTACATATGTTTGACATTATTAAAAAAAACCAACATGTCCTTATACAAATATGCTCAATTACATCAATATATGATTCTAAATTATATATATTTTTACATTAATTATTAACATAGAAAATATTATTTTAAGTTATATATGTATGATGTGCCTCGTAACTCAAACTCTAAACTTGCACCAAAGTTACCCACATATATCATTAAAAAATTCTAAAGTACATCAACAGATAATTCTAAATTATCTATTATTACTCATTGTTAATATGTGAAACCTTAACTTATTAAGGTATAATGGTATACACATTCAATGTTACATGATACTTGCCACCTTGTAGACTACGTCACATGTTTGGAGAAAACAATAAGAATATCAATTCTCATGTTAATTGTGTAGCTCAAGTCGAGGATTCAATAAAACACATCGGCATGTGATGTGAATTGAAAAAAATATTTAATTAATAAGAGAGTAGGATAAATAATAATAATTATTATTATTTTATATGAGTCTAGATGTTTTTATGAAATTCTATTACTCATGTCTTTCAAATTATTAGCCCATGCGGATGTATGGGTTGATAGACTAGTTGACTCAATCCGAATAATTGTTTTAAGCAGGGGTGATTTCAGGGGCATTTAGCAAATTCAATGGAAATCACGGTTTAGCTCTGTTATATGATCAAGCTGATCCCAACGTGCAATGGAGCTGACCCGGCGGCATTCTCGTCTGGATTCGCCAATGGTTTTAACTATTTTTGCACTAAAAACTAATGGTTACACTAAACTCAGCTTGAAGCTAAGCTTGGGCAAAATGTTTAAGATTCGAAACTGTTTACGATTCGAAACTAAGTGATATTTTTGGCGGGCCGGGCCAGTCCGTGAAATGCTCATGTCCTTTCGGACAAGCTGATAGCGCTGCCGGTGGTTGAATGCTTTGGATGTGCTAGCTAGCAAATGGCCGTTGCGAAGCGTGCAAAACATGAGAGCGGATGGATGCGTTCTGAACGCCTGGATAAGGGAAGAAGCGACCGCCATGGATTGGCAGCGCAAGCACGGAACACACACGTTCAGGCAGCTTCAACAACCGGGATCTTGTTATGTACCACGAGCAGAGGGATGGTCCTTCACCTACAGGACAAGCGGATCTCCATGCCGACCAGGCAGGGTCGCAGGGAGTGCCATGCGCGCACGCAAGAACAGACAGCTTGGCTCGCACGGGCGCGCCCTCTGCCGGGTGGGCGCACACCGTACCTCGAGCGTCCGGCCGGCCGGGGATCGACGACGATCCGCCCATCCGTCGTCCGCCGGCGCGTCGCCGTCGAGCCCGATGCCCTGATCTGATCTTCCGCCAGGACATGGACAGGACCACCACCCCAACACCGACGCAGCATGAGGACAGCATGATTGGCCTGTGCCGCTGCCCATCCAGATCCTGCAGCTCCAGCCTCGCCGCCGCGCCGACGGCTCGAGGAGACGCGCGCACGCATGGCGCATCGGGGAGCATGCGTGGCGGCAGTGTGGGTGCCCGATCCAGCGGCAGCCTCCACGTGTAGCTCACCATCGCTCGAGGCCGCTGCCCACTTGCAACCTCCCACGCGTCCCCGGTCCGTCCCTCGCGGATCCTGTCCCCGTCTCCGGCCACCAACCACCGCCCACACATGCCATCGCCAGTCGCCACCCCCCACGCGCTCTCCCGCTGCCTCCCATGTCCGCGCGCCTCCGCTTTATATACCCCCCTCTTCCTCCCCTCTCCCCACCACCGCAGCACACAGCAAGCAATCAAGCAAGCGATCGGATCTTCGAGAAAGAAAAGAAGAAGATCCCGCGGCTAGCTACCAACAATGGCGCCCAGCTTCGGCCGCTCCATCTCCTTCCCGCTCAGCCCGGCGAGGTCCTCCAGGCCCCGCGCCGCCGCGGCGCGCCACGTCCGCTCCATCAGCCTCCCGTCCTGCCGCGCGCACCCGCTGGTCGCCCACTTCCAGAACACCACCCGCGCCGTCCGCGCCTGGGCCGCCGACCCCAGCGCGCCCTCCTCGGGCCTCGCCCACCTCGACGCGCTCCACGCCGCGCTCGCCGAGCTCCTCCTCCTCCCCGAGGCGCGCGCCGCTCTTCAGAACGGCGCCGCCACCGTTGACTGCCTCCTCGACGGCTTCCTCGTCCTGGCCGACGCCCACGGCGCCTTCCAGGAGGCCGTCGTGGAGCTCAAGCGCCACGCCGCCGAGGTCCAGGCCGCGCTCCGGAGGCGCGACGCCGCGAGGCTCTCGTCCGCGGTCCGGGCGCAGCGCCAGGCCGAGAAGGACCTCACGCGCCTCGCCTCGTCCGTGCGCGGCGCCGCCAAGTTCCCGCAGCTCGTTGGATCCGCCGCCAGCGTCGCCGAGATCGAGATGTCCGGCGTGCTCGCCGAGGCCGTGGCCGCCATCGCCTCGGCCTCCTCTGCCGTGTTCTCGGCCGTCGAGTCCGTCTCGTCAGCCGCGACCACTGCCGTCGCGTCATCGTCCAAGAAGCCAGCGACTCTCATGTCTTTGGTCACGAGGACCAAGGCGTCTGCTTCCTCCGGCGAGGACAAGGAAATGGCGGCGCTGGACAGGTTGGAAGACCTTGACGAATGCATTGCCAAGATGGAAGCCGGGAGTGACAAGGTGTTCAGGAGCATCCTGCACACCAGGGTCGCACTCCTAAACATCCACACCCAGACATGCTGATATCAAATCAAAACACTCCAAATTGTTGACCCAATGCAAGTGTACATACAAATCCTTAAAATGAATTATTAGAGCAAAAAAGCTCTCCTTCGGCTCTACATATCGTCTCTCTCTCTGTCGATCTTCTTGCATGAACGTCGTCTTCATTTAATTTGTCTGCTGCTTCAAAAGCATCTGTGTGATATACCATATACGTAAAACATTTGCCATCCGTAGTACATACTAAACACATTCGCGCGCCATTCGTGCTCACAATTATGCTTAAACCTTACTTCCCTTTAATTTTTTTTGAGGAAAATACTTCCCTTTAATTCCGATATGTAAATATACATGTAACGCTGATCGTTGGAATGCATCAAACTATATGGATGAACAAAGGAGAGCATACAGGCTCCCATTAAGCAAATTACTCAAGTTATTAAGATCTTGATAGTATATTCTTAGATCAAACCACGACACTCTGAGATCTGGATCTAGATCAAGTTCCTCAAACAACGATGCACGTTCGAATGAGAGACAAAACTGATCAACAGACCACTATTCTATTGAACGTTGGCCAAGATCCCCGACATTGGGCACTAAATAAAGGAGGTGTCTACAGAGTCGGTCCTTGGACACGATGAAAAACTATGTGTGCATGCATAGCTCTTACCTATAAGCCGCGCTCTAAGTTGATGAAATTAAAACAGAAAAAAATGCTAAAACTTATGGATCAAAGTAGTGACCTGTTCCACCTTTTCTCTACAAGTGTTTTAGACATATATACATCTTAAAAACCACGATAGTTTTTGATAAGCAAATAAAATAAATTATGAACATCTTACTCCCTTTCTATTTCTTTAATAGGATGGATTCCCCAATAAGCAAATAATATTTTTGGAATTTTTATAGCTGTTTTTTTTTATATTCATTGTTTTTCCCTTATAGTTTTCTTTTTACGAGTGGTAGACATGTTTGGCACTGTTTGGTATACTTTCTCGAGTGTCTGGCAGCTTTCGGTTATAATTCATAACTCTGTCGAGGATGTACTTGGCAGATATTTGTCTGGCAAGCACCCTGCTTTGTACGAAGATTGATTACGGTGAACGAACAGAGAGACTCGGGATTTTATACTGGTTCGGGTCCTCGAGATCGAGTAATAACCCTACGTCCAGTTGTTGCTTGTATTATCTCGGCGAGTACAGATTACAATGATGTAACAGATACTCTCGGGTGGATTGGCTAAGATTGGGGATACCCTCTACGTGCAGGACCCCCCACTATTTATATCCAGGGAGACGTGCCTTACAAGACAAAAACAAGCCTAAACCTAGTAGGACTCTAACTATCATTGGGCTTTCCTCCTGCGATCCAGCCATCGTGTCCTGTTCGGTGTCTTCTTTGATCGGAGTCGGTAGTCGGCAATCCTCGTGGTCAGGCACCCGGGTATTATGGCCTCAACAGTAGCCCCCGAGCTTATCTTGTTTAGAAAAGGTTGATCCTCAAGTAGCCTTCGGGTCTTTTTAGCTTTTCGGGTGATTTTAGGATATGCAGATATCTCAACCACCACTCTAAAGCGAGAGCTAGAAAAAGATCTAGAACTCTTGAATGGAGAGACCTGCATCTGAATGATAAGGTCAGAGAAAATATCAGCCATAATATTAGTAAATAAAGAATATTCCATCTTGGAAACTGAAACGCCAAGGGTTGGTATAGCCTGCCCCGTGCATTTAAAACCCACTCCACACGTCTCCCGAAACTCTAGCAGCGCACGCAGCATAAATTACTGTACTGTTCTGGTTCCTCGATTCTCACGCAAAGTGTCGCCCCAGGGTCTTTAAATATCGAATCCCTTGGATTGATCTCCACTTGAACCTTCCTTGCTAAGCCTTCCTCCTCCCCACATCATGGGAAAGAAGAGAATCAACCGCGAATTCAAGTTGCCTCGCCTCCTCTTCGGAGACTCTCCCCACAGCTCCGCCGAACCGCCGTCCGACAAGCCGGAGGACCCGCCAGCGACGACACCACTCCTGCTCCTCCTCAGGCTCCCCTCCTAGCTCTCCCCTAGTACGGGGATGAAGGAGTTGAGGTTGAGTCGCCAAAGGAGGCTCCGGCAATGGCGTCTCCGGCTCCCAAGGCCGCTGCACCAAGCATTGCCGTCGGGAAGCGCCCTGCGTCGTCTTCTCCAGCCCCGGCATCTCCCATCTCCCTCTCCTCAGACGACGAGCCGGTGCCAGGAGGGAGCGGAGCTCGGCTGAAGCCGGAACCCTCGCGCGCAGGCGCATCTTCGTTTTCTGCTCCGGTCGACACCAGCGGCGACGAGGAATTCGCTCGGCGCCTCTTCGTCTCCCTGAGCCGCGAGCTGATCGGGATCCCGGGAGACGGAGCGCTCGTGGATCTCGTCAGCGACTCTGAAGAAGAGAATGTGGTAGATGATCCACCGGCCGGTGCCGCACCGCTCTGATCCTCGTGGACGACATTAGTCGAGCGAGGATCGTTATTTTGAATTTTTAGTTTCAGGATAGTTATCGATCCCCTGTGAAATGTACTCCTTTTTGGATTAATGAAGAAATTTCACTTGAGAGATGTAACAATAGTCCCTTTTTCTGTGTTCGGAAACCTTCGTGTTGATCTGTTTATGAAATTGCTTGCCCAGAAAATGAAATCCCCTGAACAAGACATCTCTCTGAACAGACCAACCATTTTAGTATGTTTGGGAAATTTGATCCCAATCAAAGATGATCGGGCTATTTCCTCTGAATACACCAAGTGTTCGGTCATTTAAAATTGGTAGCTTCTCAAGTAAGCCATCCATCCCAAATGCATTGTATTTGACTTGCACAATTTTCGAAACGACGCCTGCCGCAGAGAAAGGAAAGAACCTTTTTGACCCAACAGTGACTGCGGATTGCACGGATCGAGGCCAGTTTTCTCGGGGTTCGTGCTCCCTCGCGAAACCATAAAGCCCCCAGGCGCAGCCGCCTGGACTCCATTTGGGCCTTCGTCTTCCTCACTTGCATCTGCAAACGCTCGCTATTCTGCATCTGTTCTCTGCCCTTCATCCTCTTGCTTCTCCAACCAATCAAACTAGCCTTTCGCTGCCATGGCGTCCTCGCACCAGTCCTCATCTGGCGATGAGTCGTTGGGGGATCAGAGCAGCGCCGCCGCCGGGCGGGAGCTGCGCAGCGGATCCACGATTTGCACCACGGACAAGTACTGGGATAAATCCACCACCACGGCGAAGTAGCTGCAACAGCTGGAGAACCTTGGATTGCTCCCAGACACCACCACCTTTCCTCGTCGTCATGCCAAAGGTCAGGTTTATCCGACCCCTGACACTCTTGAGTTGGTGGCCTTCTTGGAGTTCCTTCATTGCGAATTTAGGGTCTATCTGTCGGATTGCTAGTTAGTAAACAAAATATCCGTATTAAACAGAGAAGAATAATTGGTACTAAAACTAAAACTACGAAACCCAACAGGAAAGAATCTTACAGGTTAATAAGATTCCAGCTACAAAACAAACTACCCATAATAAACAGAGCAAAATAATTTTTGGCACTAAAGCTATAACTAATATATAACTATGAAACCCAAGAGATAAGGATCTTACATATTAATAACATATTCTAGCTAGTAAACAAACTATCAGTAGTAAACAGAGAAGAATAATTATTGATCGATACTAAAACTATGAAACCCAAGAGATAAGGATGTTACATACTAACAATTAAGAATAATTACAGAGGAATAGTTTTTGGAATAAAACTAAAACTATGAAAGATATATAAGGATCTTATAGATCAATAAGATTCTATCTATAGATAGTAAACAAACTAGTTTTGTCTGGTGGCAACTACCCGTTCGTGCAAGAATTTGTCCTAGTTAGAATCAAATCTCTCTCGGAAATAGGTGGTTAGCTCCATCTTGATTTTCGATGATTACAATCAGATAGCTAAGATACCCTCTTATCGTCTACTACTAAAATTAATGGACCCAGAAATATGATCATTAACGCAGACATGTACTAGCAGCTCGCTATCAATTTATTTGAGCACCAATTGTTTGAACATAAATAGCTGGTCGATCGGCATTACTAGCTAGCTTGTTTCAATAATGATCGATGCATATATATGCATATATATGGAGTATATATAATCTGTCTGTCTCTTACTCTCTTTATATCTATAAGAAATCTCTTTGGATCTGCAGGCGGCTGTTAGCTAGCTAGCTGAAAAGAGAATGCAAATAATGAAGCATGCATGCGAGCGTGCGTAAACTAACTGAACCACCTCTGCAACTGCAACACCAGCCGGCCGGTGGTACGGTTTAATAGTATAAGAGAAGATTGGAGGAGGACGACAACCCATTCGTGCAACATTTTTGCATGACTGGCAATGCATATCCATTCTCCATGCATCTAGATATATACTAGTACAATGCATGATGCATCTGGTGTGCTCATATAATTGTAGTTAGTTTGTTACCAACCGATCGAACTTAAATGATGCATGGGAGAGCACCTAGAAAAAGGACATGATTTTCAAATGGCGCTAGCTGTGATTAAAGATGGCGGAGGTAATGTATGGCACCAGACGTTAGCATGTGCGCACATCGATCAGTTTGTTTGTTTTTCAGCCGGCAGCGATAAAATTAAACAAGCATTTATCTGGGTATCATTTACTTCTTGTGCTTAATTTCTCTTTGAGCACGTAGTAGGATGGAAATGACATCTAGGCGTTGCTGGCGCTGTTGCAAAACTTATGAATGGAAAAGAACTAGGCTGTGATATAGTTCAATAGTTATATTTGTGTAGCGCATGGAATTAAAGTATAAAACATCAGGCAGGCATATATATGAAAGAAAAAAAAATTAATGGAGGCATACAGACTTTTTTCATAACTAATGGTTCAAATGTAAATCGTACGTCTTTATACATGATCGATCCCTGAAACTTGTTAAAGCTCGGAAATTAAAGCGGATATATGATGAACATATCATATCATGGATGATTGCATTGTAGTGCTTGCTATATATTATTGTTTAGATTAAGAAAGCGTACATACGTGCATAAGGGTGGTTATATATTATATTGTTGAAGCTCTAGAAAGTAGCTAGATAGAGCTGCAGAATATATAGATATATTGGCAATAGATACAATTCTGTAATCCTTTTTGTCTTTTTTTTGTTTCCTGAGACATTTGTTTTCTTGCAGTTCCTTTTAATATATTAATCAGTAGGGGGCAAACCCCTCCTGTTTCATTAAAAAAAATATATTGGCACGCATGCACAGTACTGCTTGTTTATCACGTTCTTGCACTGGGCGCTTCAGCCACCCAACCAACGGATGAGATCATAACAAGCTAGATAGCAGGATGCGCACGATGCATGACAGGGTATGTAGCTGCTTGGCGGCCGGGCGCCGACGACCATGGAGATGTGCAGTCGTGCGCGCGGCTTGCTAACTACTGATACAGTTGCAGTTGGTTAATAACAAATTAGAAATGAACTGAGGTATACGTGTATAGCTGGCTGGAGGTAGACGACGAGACGAGATGCATGCGAGGCATAGATAGATGTATAGAGGCGTGAGATGTACACATGCATGATGCAGGGCGTGGAGGAGGATGGGAGATCCACGATGAGACGACATTTGGAATCTGGGTGTCCCCCCCCATCGATGGCAAGGAGGGAGGGAGCAGACACCGCGCTCGTGTCTCCCTCTCTCAGTCTCTCTCTCTCTCTCTCACACACACACACACATGATGGATCGATCGATCGATCAATGTGGATGGATGGATCCGCCGGCTGTTGCGGAGGTGGCTCATGCACTGATGCAGCTCAGGGAATCGGTGCCTCACCTGCCGCGTGTCCGGTTGCTGGCGAGCCGCCTCGCCCTCGGTCGTATGCATGTGCCATCCCCGTGTGTTGTCCATGGCCGCGCCGGCGACCGTGGACTCTGATCGTCATTCCTTGGTTCGCATTATCGATCCACGATGACCAGCCAGCCAGCAGTCTCTGAACAACACACGGTGGCTGTCGTCTGGCTATGAGCCTAGCTATGACCGTTGGAGCTGGAGAAGGCCGGCCGGTCGATACTGAGGAGGGTACAGCTCTTGCTTCTCTGTTTAGGATAGTACATGGATGCCCTCCCCTCGTGTGCCCTGCCATTGTTTAATTCACAGCATCCACACACCAAGCGACCTACCTACTAATCTGTACACTACTAATAATGATGCCGAGCGTGTTAGTATTACCTAATAACCTAGCTACAGTGGTGTTGACAAATAATAATGGTAGCTAGCTAGCTAGCTGTGCGGCGCGGCTGCATTAGGTTAATTAGGTGATGACCAGCCGCCCTAATTAGTTAGCTAGCAGCTCATCTATCTAATATATCCCTTGTTATGCAAAGAGTACACTACGTGCTTTGCCTGGCCTTTGGACCACAACAGTTGGTTCATCAGTCATGTGCCCCATCTCATCTGATGCCCGCCGCCGTTCCAGATGTGCATGCGTGTGTTACAGATCATGCAATGCATCCAGCTAGCTAGCTTCACCCCCTGCAGCCTTGCATGTCCAACGCCTCACCCTTCTGCAGACGCAGCCAACATGACACCTAGGCACAACACATGCATGCAACAACAGTACACACTCTGATTCTGATCCAGCAACGGATGATGGATCCGACGACCAATTGCGTTGCTTTGACTCCAACGGCAGCTGCTGCTCCACCTTTCCGCCCAGCCTGTCCTCGCGGATCATGTCCCCCTCCCTTCTTCATCATCCTTCTTCCTTCTCTTCTCGCTCGCTCGCCGCTAAGCTCCTGCTGCCCAGTAACCCCCCACCCACACGTGCAACCACCGCGTGCTCTTGCCTGCCTCTCCTCCATATATACCTCGCTCGCCTCCTCCTCCTTCCCCATCTCACACACAAATTAACGAACGCAGATCTAAGATCTAGCAGCAGCTAGCACAACAACAATGGCTCCCAGCTTCGGTCGCTCCATCTCCTTCCCGCTCAGCCCGGCGCGCTCCTCCAGGCCCCGCGCCGCCGCCTGCCACGTCCGCTCCATCAGCCTCCCCTGCCGCTCCCACCCGCTGCTCGCCCACCTCCAGGCCCAGACCGCCGCCGTCCGCGTTTGGGCCGCCAGCCCCACCGCGCCGTCCTCCGGCCTCGCCCACATCCACGCGCTCCTCGCCGCGCTCGCTGAGATCCTCCTCCTCCCGGAGCCCCAGCACGCGGTCCGCGCCGCCCCATCATCCGACCGCCTCCTCGACGCCTTCCTCCTCCTCGCCGACGCGCACCGCGGGTTCCAGGAGACGCTCCTCGCGCTCAGGCACGACGTCGCCGACGTCCGGGCCGCCCTCAGGAGGCGCGACGCCGCAAGGCTCGCGTCCGCCGCGCGCTCGCAGCGCAGGAACGAGAAGGAGCTCGCGCGCCTCGCCTCCGCCGTGTCCTCCGGCGCCAGGTGCGCGCGCCTGGGCCTTGCTGCTGGCGCCACCACCGCCGAGGAGACCGAGATGGCCGCCGCGCTCATGGAGGCGGCCGCCGCCAGCGCCGCGGCCTCCGCAGTCGTGTTCTCGGCCGCCGCGGCCATGTCTGCCGCCGCGTCCTCTCCCAAGAAGACCGCGACCTTCGCTGCCTTCGCCAAGAAGGCCGCGCCGGAGACGGCTGACGTGGCGCCGGAGAAGCTCGACGACCTTGAGCAATGCATTGACGAGTGCGAGAGCGGCAGCGAGACCGTGTTCAGGAGCATTGTTCGCACTAGGGTTTCAATGCTCAACATTCGTACTCCGGCAATTTAATTAGATATGATGATCATCGCCAACACAAAGCTAACTGCTAGCTGTATATACTTATTGTACATAGAATACAAACAGAGAACATATATAAAGAAGAAATTTTGCCATACATATCTTCATGCTCTGAGTTTTGTGTTTGGCCTGAATACGAAGTAACAACCTTTGCTCTATATATTCTCAGTTATAACGCATCAGCTCAAAATGATGGATTAATAACTTAGAAAAAGAGATATTAAGCTGAAAATTACCAGTAATGCACAACTGATTAATTGTTCACGATACGGAACAGAGCCATTGGTTGGAAGTAGCTTGACCTAACACTATCACGAGGATGGAATACTGTACTTCTATTCATATCTAGAGTATCTTCGTCCTCACTAAAAATACAGTCCATTTATCACCTCCTCCCAATCCATGTGCACCCCAATGACGTGCACTACCGGAGAACGTTGGTTTGCCATGTGCTAGCATGTTTGCCGTGTGCATTACGTCGGGCACACGGCAAACTGAACTTTTACCGTGTGCGGAAAATAAAGCCCACGGTAAACAAAAAACACACGGCAAACATGGTATTTGCCGTGTGCACCTGGGAGGAACACACGGCAAACAAAAACACACGGCAAACATTTGATGTTTGCCGTGTGCCTAACGTGAGGCACACGGCAAAAGCGAGCTCCACCGACGGCCGTCGCTCGGCCGTCAATGTTTGCCGTGTGCCTGAAGGCACACTCGGCAAAACTAGAAGTTTGCCGTGCGTTTTTCCTTTATACACACGGCAAACGTTATGTCACACGGCAAATTTTTTTTAAAAAAATTTGATTTAGCCCTCCCAACTTTTTCTTCTAACCACTTACTTCACGTCGTTGTCTATGTTAAATATTAGTGTGTTTCTCGGTCCATTTGCTATATTTAGTCATTTAATTTCTTTAGATTGATTTTTCATCGATAATGCAAATTTGAACTGCAAGTGTATTAAAACTTGGATTATAATGATTTGAAAAATGATATTCATGGTGTTGAGTCCAATATGATGCCGTATCCATGAAATGTAATGGCATTTCGAATAAGTTGCTCTTGAACCATGACAGGAACGTGTGGCCGAATCGTTTTAAAATTTTATAAAAAGCAAACAAACTCTAAAAATCATAAAATTTGTCCTGATATCATGATTTCATACGTGGAGGCTGTGGTAAAAAATTGAGAAGGTTTCACACAACTTGTCATGCACGCTCTTTACAAATCGAAGGATCTCCGGAGTTGATCCATAGAGTTGAGAAAGAGCTGTTATGATTTCGAAGCAAAAGTGACGGTAGAATTGTGGTTTCAGTTCAAAACTTTTTGCATATGCAACACACAACTTAGATTGTTTAATTCCAAAATTTGGTTATTTTTTAGATCCGTTTGATAATTCTTATTTTCTTTTTCATGTAAAAAATATCCAATGTGTTGTATTTATTGAATGTGAGCTATCTAACTGCATAAAATAATGAATTTTTTTGCATAGAATCATCAAACATGAAATGTGGAGTGACTTTAGCAAGGTATGTAAGGTACATTCTATCAAATTAACTTAAAGACGTTATGGAAACAATTTATTTGATATAAATTGAATTTGAACTTGAAACACATGCCATAATAGATTTTTTCGCTTATAATCAGCCAACATGAATTATGCAGTCACTTTGTTAATGTGAAAATTTTTACTAAGATATGCAAACGCTAAATACTTAATCAATTATTTAGTAGTTCAAATTAAAAAAAGAAAAAGGTTTGCCGTGTGCCGGATCGGCGGCACACGGCAAACAGGTTGGTCTAGTCGGATCCCGAATGTTGGTCTAATCGAGATTCAACAGTGAGACGGATCCTCAAGCTGTGAGACGGATCCCGAATGTTGGTCTAGTCGAGATTCAACAGTCGTCCGTGTACAAAGGAGATGACGTTTATATTGTGGCTCAACAGGCCACGCAAGTCTATTATCTCTCTTACCCATGCCAAACCGACGAGCGTCTCAAGGGTTGGGATGTTGTGTACAAGGTATCGCCACACGGTAAACTACCTGTCCCAAACAACGAAGACTACAACATAGACCCAAACACATTACACATATGCCGGTGAGTTCTTTCAAGAAGATGGGCTAGAAGGGGGATTTGAGATAGACTTAACCAAAGCCATCGGAATGGAAGTTGACAATGAAAGTAATAGCGATGACGAGACATATGATCCATCTAATCCCGGGGATGAGGTTCATAATTTGAAGGACGTAGAATTACTTGAGCGATTACATTTAGGCAATGACAGACTGACAGTGATGATGACAACGAACCTCCTTTGGAGCATGGTGTTGATTGTAACGACACGCGTGATAGCGATGATGAGACATATGATCCAGCTAATCCGGATCACGATGAGTATTTCTAATACATGTAAGTTTCGTACTAATTAATTTACTAGCTGTAATACTATGTTTTGGCTATGTTACTAGTTGTGCTAATTTATTTATTAGTTGTACTAATTAATTTCTAATACATGTACTGATTGGATTACTTTTTTCGAATGCAGGTGATTGATCAAAGATGGTGGGGGGCGGCAGAGCTATGATGAGGTCGCTCACGGAGGTGCTCGGCAGAGGTAGCGGGAGCGGTGAATCCTCCCGGGCGACTCGAGGGAGAGCGAAGGGAAAAGGGAAGGGTCAAGCGAGTTCACCGGCGCTTGCAGCAGTTGAGGACTCCGGCACGGCTCGACGGACGAGGGGGAGGAGCAGGAGGAGCAGGAGGTCACCCTCGCCTGTACCTTCCCCGTCGTCGTCTGAGGACGAGGTGCCTGAGGCGCACGGCCCTAGTGAGGAGGAGGAGGAGGAGCAGGAGAAGCAGGAGGGGGCGGAGGAGCAGGAGGGGGACGAGGAGCAGGAGGGGGCGGAGGCAGGCGCCATACCTCGTGTCTGGTTGCGAGGCCCCTCTAGGCTCCCGGAGCGACCAATACCTCCAGAGGGGCGGCCGATTATTCGACCCGACGGGAAAAGGTAATTAACTTTATATGTTATTAACTTTTTCTTTTGATATGTTAAAAATCACAATTAGAACTAATCATTTGTCTTAATCACTTGTGCAGGAACTTTATGACCGTCGCTCCAGGTATCGGTCCACGTGGTCACAACCGCATTCCCAATGGCATTCTGGGGCTGCTCTGCAAGCTACACTTCCCTGGCGTGATGCAGATTGCCGGCCAAGATCAGCCGGCGTCGTCGTGGGAGCACTACATCGCCGCTGACGATGCAGTAGATCGGGAAGGCCGGATATTTTCGAACAAGGCGCAGCGGGTGTTGAACGAACTGTGGGTAAGTCCTCCTCACACTACATTCCTCAATACATCACATTCATCGGACATTTATTGAAATAATGACATCACGTATATGTGCAGGATTTTTACAGATTGGAGGAGGGAGTACCGCTTGCAAGGGCGGTCGCGGTGGCTAACACGGCCTGTTACAAGCTGGTGGCGGATATGCATTATGAGGCGCGCATCCAGGCCATCATAACATACAGCGGATTACGCGGAGAGCGGGTCAAGAAAGAGGTTGCAAGAAACATGAGGCTGACCCGGGAAGAATTCATTTCGGTAAATATACAACATTTCTGAGATGCAGTACGCTCCATTTGATTTTCTTATATGCCATGTACTTGATGACGCGCGTGCAGGTGCCTCCGTGGTGGTTAGCCACAAATGTCGTGTGCTGGGAAATGATGGTGGACAAGTGGTGCACGGAGGGTTGGGTGGAGATGCACAATGCTTGCCGGCAGCGGCGTTTGATGATGCCAGGTGCACCACACCATCAAGGCAACCGTCACCTCACCCAGTACAGGGCTGCCTGGGTACGTGAATTCATTTATTTATTCGAATGCTTAATTCTGTATAATTACTAATCATCTTGCTTTTTTTCGCAGTCGGTGGCACATGGTGGCGCGCCTTGCAGCCAGCTCCAGGGATATGCTTTGGCCCACAAGGGGAAGGCGAAGTCCGATGTCACCTACAACCCGGACGACCCGCCAGAGGCGTATAGCAATCCGTCCATCCACAGCCGCCTGACTGATTACACCGAGATGGCGCGGCAGGTCCATGGGCCGGAGTTCGATCCGAGCACGCAGCCCATTGATGGAGAAATCGTCATGAGGGTGGGAGGAGGCAAGAAGCATGGCCGTTTCTATCTTGCCGACAGCTCACTCGACACGGCCAGTACTCCCACACTTTCGCAGATTCGAGGTAGGAGCACCGACTCAAGCCCGGCCATACGCCCACGGCCAACCTCTACACAGGCCCAGATGGAAGCACTCCAGGTTATTTATGTTTTACGCAACGTTCATTGATTTTTACATATGCTTGCTTTGTATTCTAACCCTTGGATCAAATATTGTAGGCCCGGATGGACGCAGAGTTTAAAGCACGGGAGCAGGAGATGGAGGCGAGGTGGCAGGCCGAGCGAGAGAGGATGGAGCAAGAGTATCAGCGGAGGCAGGAGGCTGATCGCCTGAGACTGGAGCAGGCGCTTCAGTACATGCAAAGTTTGGGCGCGGCGATAGGTCATTCGCCGCCACAATTCACTTCACCGCCACCTCCACTTCGGGCAGCTACTCCTACTCCTGTGAGTGACTTGACAATCTTGTTGTTTCAATTATCCCGTAGCGACTTAGTACTTTGAATGATGGATAAAGCTACAATGACTTAGGATACAACTACAATGACTAAGAACTTAGGATAAAGATACAATGACTTAGTTGGAATGCTCCTAACTTAGAACTTTGAATGATGGATAAATCTAAACTTAATTCGAACTAATGCCTTAGGACAACTACAATGACTAAGAACTTAGGATGAAGTTAAAATGTAATCTTTTCACCTATTTGCAGAATCAATCGGCGGCATCCAATGATGGGCCAGTCAATCCAGACATGTCGCCTCAGTGGCCGCCTCAGCCTCAGTGGAGTTAGCCTCAGCTGCCTCAGTGGCCGCCGCCTCAGGCTCAGTGGCCGGCTCACTTGACGTGGCCGCCGCATCAGCCGCTGCCGCCGCCGCAGCAATGACTTGATTTGTTTGGACTCATATGGCTTGATTTGTTTGAAAAATTGTTATAAGAAAATAGAATCCGGAAACTAAGAGGAGGACCATCTACCTTACGCATGGGTGTTTGAGGCCCAAAACATTCGAATTTTGGGTTGTGTGATACGCCCCTTTGTTTGATCTAACATCTATCCTCATCTTCCGCCTCTCAATTCCCTTTACTTTTCCACTTGACTTGATGCTGAGAACCATCACCCGTTCGCCTATGCCCCACCCTACTCCTGACATCGATCTCCGATAGCGAGCCACCAAATCCATCACCACCGGTGATGCCTTGTTTTTAGGCCCATGACCCGATCTTATTAACTAGTCATCTATGCTATGCCACCCTGGTCGAATTAATGACGCCCTTGCCACCACCCTGAATTTGAGCACGTTGTTACCCTGGATGTTTTCTCAACGCATGTGGAGCTCCTCCTACTCGACGCTAAGCACCATCATCAAGTTCGCTATGCCCCACCCTCCTCCTTACATCTCTGATAGAGTGACAGCGAGCCACAATATCCGTCATCAAGTATGCATGTTTTGACTCCCATTTCTTGACCTTACCCAGCAGCCGTCTTTTGCCAACCCAATTTGTCAATTTTTCTCACACAGTTGGCAACCCCTATCTTTCCCTAGCACCTTTCTTTATACCAAGATAAACCCCAAATCCCAAACGTAGCACCCAACTCTCACAATACCTAGCCCCCTAACAGCACATCAAAAGGTTTTTCCCTCGCTGGAAATAGGCATAGGGGCACANGAAGCTAGCTATGGTCTCAGAAGCACTGGCGGAACTACGTGGAGGCCAAAGGGGGTGCTGGCCCCCCCCTTGGTCAAGGAATTCTCTTTAATCTATGCTATACTCACATGTTGGCATAAGCAAAATTAGCACTGTTAGTACTTAGCACTAATTACTGGTGTGTGTGTTAGATCAATTGGCCTCCCTTCCATATGAGTCATGTTCCGCCACTGCTCAGAAGCTAGCTATGGCTACCTTATTATAACCATTTTGAACATCTAGCCACTGTGGTAAGCACCTTCTACTTCACAAGACCAAAATCGATACATCCCACTCCATTTGGGTCCCACTTATACGTTGTAGGATTGATCCAATGACCAACGGAAGAAAGGCCACAAAAAATAATTTATTTTAACCCTTTCGACTAGAGTTTGACACCAATCTACCAAAATTCTCAAATTCTAGAGATCCTGCCCTTGAACTAGAATTGTCCCATTGGCAGACATACTACTATGTAATGAGTTTCTCAAGACACTATTTTCACATCCGGTTTTGAAAAAGTGACATGAAAACATTTTCACAGTCGATTCATAACAGGTCGATTCATTTTCACAGCCGATTCGTGGCACGAACTGACTATAAAAATCCATTTTCATAGCTGGTTCGTATACGGTGCACAATGATTTTTTTTATTTTGATATTTTTTCTTGAACTAGGAGCACATAAGGGACAACCATAAAAAAGTTGCAGACCAATCGGACCTAAGGTGTGGTCTCTAGAAAAAACATGAAGATTCAAATGTGTTTATGAAAGAACTGCATTACCCACTAGTTTGAACACCCTAAAACATTAGTTTTGCTCATATTTACATGCAGGTGATTTTTTTGCCGGTTGACATTTTTTTAAAAGAATATTCGAACTGGCTATGAATGTCCCATTTTCACTCCGCTTTAGCACTACCGCCACCCTAAAACCGGCTATGAGAATGGGTTTTGAACTGCCTGTGAAAATTATTATCCCATAGTACTGACATGAAATACACCCACTTACATTGGACTGGATTCTTTTATGGATATATATAAAGGTTGAAAAAGATCCTATTGTTTGCCACTCTGTTTTTATAAAATTTTAAGGAAGACCATCCTTTTCCCTTTGAACCTATTCAAAGAGTCTGTGACTCCTCCATTGAGCTAGCTAGTTGTGAATGAGTACGTTAAATTCATAGCCTTGTTCTCAATGTCAAACACTCGTAGTGTCGCTTTGGTGCTAAATTTGAACACATCATGCTATTAGAACGTGAGACGTACATGCCTCTCATATTTAATTAACAATCCAAACGAGGAATTTTAACATGACATAGCGGCTATGGGCCCGTTTGGTTTTCTAGCAATGCTAGAAAAGCCAACTTTGACTACTGATTAAAGGTATTAAATAAAGGTATTTTACAAAACTAACTCCAGAACCCCTGCACTAGGAACCCTGAAGAATCTAATAAGGCCTTTGACCGCATGATTAGAGGATGATTAGAGGATGGTTACTGTAGCATCACTGTAGCTAATCATCGATTAATTAGGCTCATTAGATTCGTCTCGAAAAGTTACGCTTATCCGTGAAGAGGTTTTGCAAATAGACTTTAAAAATGATTCCCTCCGTGCTAGATATTGTTTCCTAGCATTGCTAGGAAACCAAACACAGCCTATGTATTCTATTGACTTGGTCGCTGGCGCGCTTAACCGCGTCGTCAGGGTTACAGCTAAGTAACATTGTCGTCGCATCGCATGCAGGAGACATTAGGAATCTGGACACCAAGACCGATCCAGCTAGTTGCAGCTCTCTATCAGGTCTACTACTCTAGTTTGATCTCTGACTCTACTCTACTTTGATCTAGGCATCATGCACAATTGCACACGGTTTAATTAGTACTAATATAACGAGCCGTATGTAAACCTAATAACTGCAAAATGAATATCAAATTCATCACAAATGGCGATCGATATATGGATCGGTTGAGTTGTCGCAACGGCAGGATAGGCAGCACACCTGTCATGTCCCGTCGCCACAGACATTTTCAGATGGAAGCTCCGGTGATGTAACTATGATCCTATCCAGGCCCTGTTTAATTCCATGAGTTTTTCCTATTCATCACTATTCATCAAATATTATGACACTAATTAAGGGTATTAAACGTGGATTAATGATGGATTAATTAGGCTTAATAGATTCGTCTCGCGATTTTCCGTCCATCCGTGTAATTAGTTTTATAATTAGATCATGTTTAGCCCTCGTAATCTTCGATTTAGTTTTGCTACAGTAAATTTCCTAAACTTATCTTGCTGAATTAAACAGGGCCCTAATAAGAAACAGCCTGTCAAGTGTGGATCAGACACATAGAAAAACTAGGATGGTAGCTTGTAAGCTTGCTCGTCCTCCATAGCTAGCTCAGTCCCTTTCGATCGATCGTCGTGGTCTCCGATTCGGTGGCCGGGTTTCTTCCCGCATGCAGCAGGTCCAAGAGAGACTAGCAGAGAGGAGAAGAGAAGAGACGAGATGCCTGCGCCCTCGTGCAGCATATTGTATTGCGCCCAATGGACCGGCCACCGGCAACACCGGGACATCCACAGCTGGCATGGTGCCGCCAGCCGTAAGCTAGAATCCCACAACATCTCTCCATCCATCTCTCTCCCAATGCAAAAAGTCTACTCTCTTCAAACCAAACTGCTCGCATTTCCAATTGATGCCGTCCTCGGATTTCGACTCTGCCTGTTTGGTTAGGTTCGTTGTTTGGTTGCCAACAAGTGAAGAAACATGCTTTGGGGCACATCTTGAATTACATCCTAGAGTAGAAATTTCAGTTAAATTCATACAAGCATCATCGAATATAGTATATATACTATTCAGTTTTCAGTAGGAAACATGCAAATTCCCATGCAAGAATACACATGATGTTGGCAATCCAGGAAGGAATCGATCGAGACACGGTATCGCTCAGGCTGAGATGTGTGTGATACTGTGATCTGAGCCACTGGTTTCAAAATGGTACGGTGATTGGCGTTGAGTACCGTACGTGGCGGACATGCGGACATCCACGCGCACGCGCACGTGCAGCTTCCAAGGCTGTATGTACTCTCTGTGTGCCTGCGTGTGCATGTAAGGCGTCCACTTCACAGAAGCTTCGTCGGTGAAGGAATGAAGCTGGACGCTGGAGCTTCTTGCTGCCGTGTGCATGGCTTCTCAAACAGTGACCAGCACCGCGACAACTCAACAGCTCCAGATAGCTACCTCGTCGTCTTCGTCTCACACTCTCGATCGCCCTTCTCTTCTCGTCTCCATTATCGCTCGCTTATATATACACGCCGCACGCACACGCTTGCCTTGACATCAGTCCCATTGCGCCGATCACACACACGTACAGGACGCCAAATCTCAAGACACAGATCGAGAGATCGTCGATGGCGCCCATGGCCGTGCCGCAGAGTCCCGGCAGGCCGGCGGCGAGGTCGCTCATGGCCGGGCACGTGCGGTCGGCGAGCGTGCCGTGCCACACGCACCCGCTGCTGATGCACGTCGACGATCAGCTCCTGGCGCTGCGCTCCTGGACGTCCAACCCGGGCCAAAACCCGCTGTCGCTGGCCCACGTCCGCGCGCTCCTGTGCGTGCTGGACGAGCTGCTGCACCTGCCGCTGGCGCAGGGCGCCCTCGTCCGCGGCGCCGCCGCCTGCGCCGACAGCCTGCTTGACGGCTTCCTCGTCCTCGCCGACGCCTTCGGCACCTTCCTCGCCGCGCTGCTCGCGCTCAGGCAGCACGCCTCCGAGCTCCGCGCCGCCGTGCGGAGGCGCGACGCCGCCAAGCTCGCCTCCGCGGCGCGCGCGCAGAGGCAGGTCGGCAAGGAGCTCGAGCAGCTCGCCGCCGCCGTGGCGCGCGAGGCCGCGAGGTGCGCGCGGGCCAGCCTGCAGGCGTCGTCGACATACAGCGCGTGCACCGAGCTCGAGATCGCGAGGGCCGTGGCCGAGGCCGTCAACGACACCGCGGTGGCGTCGGCGTCCGTGTTCCTCCAGGTCGGCGCCGTCGCCGACGCCGCGGCGGCCTTGGCGTCGCCGGCCGCCTCTTCGCCCAAGAAGAGATCGCTGCCGCTGGTGAACGCTTCGTTCAGGAGCAAGAAGCCTGCGAGCGAGGAGCAGAGGGAAGCGGCGGCCCTTGGGAAGCTGCAGGAGCTGGAGCAGTGCATCGGGGAGCTGGAGAGCGAGAGCGAGAAGGTGTTTAGGAGCCTAGTGCAGACCAGAGTGTCGTTGTTCAACATTCACACGCCAACATTTTAGTTAGAGCTTTGGTGGTGAAGGTCGTTGATGTATACAGCATATATCTGAACAAAATCAAACAATAAAGTGGCAGAATTAAGAGATCGACTAATTTTGAGACTGTGTTCAATTGTCGAGATTGAGCTCACGCGAATGCCTTACATGACCAATTACACCAGATAGTCTTGCTAATCTTCAGCAAAGATTTACTAGGCAAATGACGATTCTACTGAGCTAACTGCATCTACACATGTTCCTACTCCTACCAATAGTTAAATTGTGCATGCGTCTGAGCATCTCATGCCTCTGCTTGAAACTAGCGTGTATATAGTTCATGATGCATGTGGGTTCCATCAGGACGCTCGAGGTTGATATCGAATCCCTATTGCGTTGCATGCTCGCAAGCCTTCACATAGTGTAAAACGTGCGAGTTTTCATTCTAGATGCAGCGGTCGTTGCGCATATAGAAACACATAACTCCCTGCTTACTCTGTTTTGCTCTGCTCTACCCTGTTTCGCCATATAAACCGTGTTGCAGGCCAATCGGCAGATGGTTTTGCCTGGGACGTATGAGAACAGTTGGAACCTGCAAGGAAACACTTGGCGCTAGACATGTTGTTGGTATCCATAATTCATACCCAAATCCACACCCACCTCAAATGGGGAGGGTATATTGACCCAAGTTTTTTGATCTATCGTTTCGGTCATTAGAACTAATGAGTTTGTCTAGTGCATGTTTATAGGATTTAGATCTTAATGATGAAATCCAAAGCATAGCAAAAAACCAGAGGCTTATTTCAATACATCCAAGATATGGTATTGGTAAAGAAAACAAAGAAAGAGCATGGGTATTTGAACTCGAGGAAGCCCATAGAGTTTCTACACGCTGGATGATCTAGCGAGGGAATATTCCATTGATGAAGTATTGCCCAACTGTTACGCTGTATAGGGTTAGAACTACACGACAGAATGTTTGGCATTGCACGAACAACAGAGCTTTAACAAAAGGGATGGCGTTCACTGATAGTGAAGATCCACTCAGCGAATGGTTCGGTGTTACTGTACGTATACACGGTGGACATTCATGGAAAACTACGATGATCAAGTCTACTCGAAAGCAAGTGTCTTCTATATGGCGGAAGGTCCGGCGATAGGCGGGGGAGAGTACGCCGGAGCAACTATGTAGTAAGCATGTTGGCTTGGAGCACAAGGGTTTTACACGGCGGATGATGTGACGCTATACGGCGGACAATACAATGGAGATTTGTGACATCATCTGACCATTGAAAAAGGAAATGATGGTTGACAAAAGCTACACAGCGGATGTTCCGGCGTTGGGAGTCTGGCATACGGCAGATCATTTGGCGTTCCCAATTTCTGTATGACTTTTGAGTAACGGCTAGTCCAAGGCTTTTGGCTATTGTTGACGGTCCATAGACGCGCCAATTGTGAACCGCAAGCGCACGGATCATCGTAGCTTTTCCCTTAGAGTATTCCATCCAAGGTTTATCAATCCATGGATCGACAATGAACTACCTAGGGTTTTCCATCTAATCTAACGGATCTGTTCCTAGCGTTAGGCATAGATTGCATATGAGAGTAAATCTTTATGATATGAGTGGGTGTAAAGGTTGATCTCATCCGGAAGCGTAGGCAAAGATAGCATAACCGAGGTTAACGAAGGGTCCAATCGTCTCTAGGTACAGCTCTTAGTCAAAAGGTGATCAAAACTATAGATTGCATCTCTACCAAAGGTACCCGAGTCTTCTCTCCGAAAGGCGGATCGTAAGCGGCCTACTTTCCAATGGTCACCGCCGCGAGGTGCGTGCCAACGCCTAAGATTTCCCAAAGTTTTACCCAACCAACTAGCAAGTGCTCGATGAGCTTCCTCTTGTAGTGACTTGCGACAACTCCCATCGTACTCGCCATTGATCCAACTCAATATCACGTCGTCGCTAGAACCCTTCCCTCCGTCATGCTGTCACCACACCGGGGTAATCGACGGACTAGCTAGAACGCGCTACTTCAATGTATCCGCAAGATATGGACTAATCACCACAATTATATCTAATCCTACTAAGAACATATGACGATCGTACATATGAATATAAAGCATCAAAGAAGTAGACCAAGGTTGAGATAACTAGAATAGAGATCGTACATATGAATATAAAGCATCAAAGAAATAGACCAAGGTTGAGACAACTAGAATAGAGATTAGATTGATATCACCATCGTGTGTGTACATACCCCGATGAATCTTGGGGCTTGACTCTTGAGCTCCGCCGTGGCACAACTGCGCAGGGAGGCCATAGCGGCTAGGGTTGGCCTAGGCCATGCCCTAGGTACCTTCGAGGACTTGCAGCGACCCTCGTCTCCCTTTGGTGTATGCCATAGTTTTCGCTGACTTCTGGTGGATTCCTCTTCGTAGCTTTGGGGTACAATGGCTATAAATAGTCCGAAGAAACCCTAGCTCGAAGGGGAGGTCGAGGCGGCGCAAGAAAGGGGTAGGCCGGCCGGCCCCATAGGTCCTGGGCCGGCCGGGGCCGGCCGGCCTAGGGCCTTTTTGGCCCGCCTCAGCCTCATCTTTTGCGTGCAAGCTCCTTGATCCTCCAGGAATTGATTTGCCAATACATGTGGGTATTTGACGTCGGTTGCTTCGGGATATGATTGGGTCTTGATAGCTTTCCATATGTCTGTTTGATTTGCCTTGATCCCGAAGTCGTCTGACCTTATCTTCAAGTCTTTGCCCTTCCTCATTCTTGAAGGTTGGTTCACCATAGATGAGAGCGAACGAAATCTGAGTCACATGGCCTTCATTCCTCCGCTCTATGCATGATCTTGGTCTTTGTCAAAAAGTGCTCATTTATAGCTCAAAAACCTGCGTAAACCAAAATCCTCCAAAAATACATGCATATGCGAAAACGGGGTTATTTCAAGTGCCAAGTGGCGGGTTAGTATATGAATTGGTTCTAAAACACCACTTAAATAGCACTAAAAGTGTGTCGCTAACGAGAGGTCTAATTCAAGAGGCTCTAGATGACTAGATTTAAGCCCAAATCGAGAGGTCTCCTCATTTAGCTTATATGTTTCGATAAAGCTGAAACGACCCAGTTCATGAGGAAAATATGAAAATATTTGAGTTTTATATGTTTAAATAAAGCTGAAACGACCCAGTTCATGAGGAAAATATGAAAATACTTGAGGAGGAAAATATGAAAATACTTGTCTTAGAATAGAATTGTTCTTACTAAAAAGGGAGAGTAATTGAAGAAAAAAGACTACAATTTCGACCGAAACAAAAAAAAAATGTTTGCGTGAACAGAAAATGATCAAGTGGAACAAATCTTACAGGCCGGGGAACAAAAAGTTTGTATACCCTCCCACTCCTGCCTCTGTCATGCCATTTTAATGGGATAAGTAGAACAAATGTAGTGGAACTAAGCATAGCTTAGTTGGTTAGATTTCTTGCGGTGAAACCTGCCTACTTGGATTCGAGTCTTCGACTCGGCACGAGTGTTGTATTTTTCTGAATTTATTCCAGGATTTAACCGGCGCTATTCATTCAATGACAGACGACGTATCTGTCGATAGCGAGGCAACTGTGTGGTGACTGCGTTCCGGGCGGCCAAGGCGTTCGCAGCTGGGGTCGTCCTAGCCACAGGGTTCGTCCACATGCTGAACGACGCCCAGCACGCGCTCTCCAGCCCCTGCCTCCCTGCCATGGAGATGGTTCCCGTTCCCTGGGTTCGTCGCCATGGCCACCGCGCTGGCCACGCAGGTGCTCGACTTCCTCGCCACCAGTTTTACGAGACCAAGCACCGCGACGAGCCTGCACGCGTCAAGGCAGCAGCCGCTGCCGCCACGCTGGCTGCGGCCTCCGCGAGGGACGAGGACATCACCGTGGTCACCGTCGTTGAGGACGAGCGCGAGGCCACACTCTTGCCAATGCATTGCCACGGGAACTCGCACAGACACAGCCACAGCGATGGGCACGAGGCCACGAGCTGGTGCAAGCAGATGGCAGCGAGGGGGAGGTGTCCGCGCATGTCCGGTACGGTCCGTCGTCGACTCGTCGTGTCTCAGGTGCGTGGTTGTTTGATCAGTTCATTTAGGAGGATATGGTGCTTCATGGAACACACTGTGATGAACATTGCCTTTGCATATACTGGAGATGAGGATAGTGTCGCACTCTGTGATCATCGGGTTGTCACTGGGAGTGTCGCAGAGTCCATGCACAATCAGGCCGCTTGTCGCAGCTCTTTCGTTTCGCAAATCCTTCGAGGGGTTTGCTCTTGGCGGGTGCATCACACAGGTGAGAATTTCAGTAAAATGCATTTTTGGCAACTCTCATCATCTAATCAATGAAGCTTCACCAAGTTCTAATGGCACCATGATGGATGATTTTGCACATAGTGATGAGCATGGAAGTGAAATTATTTAATTAGATTGCACTAGATTCCAGCTGTTTCTGTTTGATGTGTATGTGGTCCTACACTTATTTTCGTCATGTCTTTAAGAACATGGACCCCGTAATTGAAACTTTCAGAAAAATTAATATTTGGATGTTCCGTCACTGGCTTGTCAGAGTTTGTTGAAATTATTGTGGAAGATCGGTGATTGCTGCGCTCACGCAACTTAGCGGTGAGTAAAGCGGTGACACTACATTTATTAATTTTTTTTATTGATGAGCAATGCTATGGCCTTGTTTAGTTCGCGCAACTTGGGTTGCAATTTTACTGTAGCAATTATAAACCTAAGATTAGGAGGACTAAACACGATCTAATTATAAAACTAATTACACGGATGGACGGAAAATCGCGAGACGAATCTATTAAGCCTAATTAATCTGTCATTAGAGATTGTTTACTGTAGCACGACGTTGTCTAATCATGCCTAAATTAAGCTCATTAGATTCGTCTCGCAAAGTTAGGGGGGTTATGGAATGGGTTTTGTCATTAACTCACGTTTAATACTCCATGCATGTAAGATTCCCTTTTATGAATAGTGAAGTTTGTTGTGGGAACTAAACAAGGCCATAAAAGATACATATTGCTTATAATATATTACACTTTCATAAAATCATGTTTACCATATTTTTGTGTTATATGGTCTTCACCCGTAGCAACGCACGGGCACTAATGCTAATATATTTAGGGGCTGTTTGGATCCTTGTGTTAAAGTTTAGCACGGTACTGTTTACATCTTTGACCACTAATTAGGGGTATTAAATAAAGGCAGTTTACAAAACTACCTCCACAACCCTTATGCTAATTCGCGAGACGAATCTAATGAGACCTTTGACCACATGATCAGAGGATTGTTACTGTAGCATTACTGTAGTTAATCATGGATTAATTAGGCTCATTAGATTCGTCGCGTAAAGTTGCACTCATCTATGAAAAGGTTTTATAAATAGATTTTATTTAGCACTTCATACATGCAAGATTTCTTTTAGCGCTAATTTTTAGCGTGCGAACCAAACGGAGCCTTAATACGTGAAACAAGAAATCTATGTACTTGTCCTTCAAACTCTCGGTCCGTGCAACAGGAGAAGCAATCAACGAGACACGGCCCACCAAGCGCAAAAAGGAGAACCAGACACGGCCCATGACATGAAGGAGAGCGTGAAGAGGACTGGAGGACAAATTATTGTATGATAGTGCAATTTACTCTCGTTCCACTGGCAGAAGAGTTTGGAGATATTCAGAGGCAAATGCCGCGAACAAGGCGGAAGCAGATTGAGGCGGCGTGAAATTCGGCACGAAGATGCCCTGGTTTTCTGGATCCTTCCGAGTACGTGACTAGTCAGTCAAAAAAAAAAATGACGTCTCTGCCTACCATGCGTAGATTCGTAAAGCAAGAATAGGCTGTAATGTATGACTATCGTTTGAACTCAGAAATTTATAGTTATTATCTGTTATTCTCTGTTCGTGTTCCCATCGCTTTTGCTAAAAAAATGTTCCCATCGGTACAATCCCACGGTCGTGTATATATGGTAAGAGTGCGGGACGCCGGTCGGGATTTAAATCTCGGTCCTATGCCACGTTTCTCAGGGTGGCAGGAGGTTAATCTACTCTCTGACCTCTAACGAGAGAGAGCCGCTGGTATCTACAGTATCAAAATGTGACCTGCAAATTAGAGAACCTTCCAGCAAGAATCAAGACGACTAGTTAGATTGGTGCTGCCTCTACCAAAGATATTGATTTGAAATTATGATAAATTAGAGATCTGTTATCTCATCAATCTGAAACTATGCTAAAATGTAAATATATTTTATAGTATCCATGATGTAGTTGCAATCAACAGGAAAAAAACCACCATTGATATTTATTTCTAAATTATATCGTAGTACCCACATATATAGTACATGGGACCCAACTTGATATTTTTTTCTAAAATATATCATGGGTCCTACATAAGTCGTACATGGGCCCATGTGGGTCCCACTCAAAACGTATGTGGGTCCCACACAAACAGTACAGTGGGGCCCATACAAACAGTGTCGTGGGCCCCACCTGAATGTGTGTGGGTCGCACGCGGGTTCCATGTGAGACCAGGATGCACGAGGAGACTTCAAATCTTGGAGTTTTAGTAGAGTTTATAAACTAGACCGACTAGTAGGGTATGCTGCGTCGGCCCGTGGTTTGGCTACCTACAGTCTAAGGAACTAAAAAGATAAATGATGAAAATTGCTAAAAGAATATAAGATTTTACTTAAGGTTAAAAACAATATGTCAACCGACGATACGTGGAGCATTGGGTCGTTAACTACTAAATAGTATTCGGTTGTTGAAGTGTGAAACCCGGTCCAATTTGGATATGGCCCGGTAATAGCTCATAAGTGCTGGTGCATATGTTTAGTACCACATTGCTAGTTGAGCAAAGGTAGAACAAGTTTATAAGCCTTTGTTCTTCAGCCATAGTACCTTCGGGTTAACTTTTTTACATGAAACGAGGACAAAAATGTAAAAATGGTGCTATGTGTTAGCCGGCGAGCCCCTACGGAAGGGCTGCGCTATGCGGTGTTGGAGGCCAGGGTGTTACATAAAGTATATTGTTGTGGGAAAAATAAAATAAAATGACGATAACATGAGTTAGAAAATATAAGAATTTATTTTGATGGAGAAAGGACGTGAATGTTGCCCAAAATTAAAATAAAATATCGATAACTTGAGAAAGAAAAATATAAATTTTTTGCGTAGAAAAATATAAATTTTTTTCCGTGGCCTAGTACAAATGTTGCCCATTATTTTATAAGTATGTGGGAAAAATTAAATAAAATATCTAATGAGCGACAGTAATCCATGATTAGCTACAGTGACGCTACAGTAACCATCCTCCGATCATGTGGTCAAACGCCTCATTAGATTCGTCTCGCGAATTAGCACAGGGGTTGTGGAGGTAGTTTTGTAAACTGCCTTTATTTAATACCCCTAATTAGTGGTCAAAGTTGTAAACAGTAGTACTAAATTTTATAACTGGTGGATCCAAACAGGGCCTACTAATATAGATGTGTACTTATCTTTTTCCATTCATGATTGATTTTTAATTAGTAATTACTCTATACACTTTTTCATCCACATTCACACTTTTTTTTTATTTTGTATCGCACCTCTATACGTTTTATTTAGCATAAAATCAATACTTTTCATCACTTCCTCACATATAAATGTATAAATGGTCTACATGGTGACACTCACCGTGCGTACATCACATGTATCTAAGTTTAAAGATAACCTAAACTAAACACCTAAATCTTAATCTAATTATCTTCAAGTGCATCCTACCGAAAAGTCCAAAAATAAACTAATATATGATTTTAAACCTATTTATCATTGTTAATATAGAAATAATAAGTAAAGATATATACACATGATGAGTGTCACCATGTAGACCATTTATACATGTATATGTGAGGAAGTGATGAAAATATTATTTTTTAGCTAAATATAATGTATGGAGGTGACCAAACTTTTCCTGCACTAGTGTGGTATGAAACACAGAAAAATATAATATATTGTCGGGGCTACACCGTTACTGTATAATCCATCTCATGGGGCTCAAGTATCTATGCATGGTTACCCTTCCATACATGGTTGTACTAATTAGGGCCAACCATGTTGCCCTGCCATATTCGGTTTTACTGATTAGGGCCTACGATGTTGCCGTGCCATACACGATTGTATTGATTAGTGTTTAGGGTTTGAGTTTAGGGTTTCGGGTTACCAATGCTACATGGTTACTGTATATTCCGTCCTATAGGGTTTAATATCTATATGGTTACCCTAACATACGTGGTTGGACTGGTTATGGCCGACCATGTTACACTGCCGTACTCAGTTGTTTTGGAGAACCCGGCAAGAATCATATACAAGGTTTTATTGAGCTATTCAATGGTTATTACTTCTGTGGTTGTTCATGTAGATAGAAAGGGAGGACAACATACCCGAAATGTTGGAGGGGAAATTTAGTTTATTTGTAAGTGCAAAAAAAAGTGGCCAAAATCAAATAAAATAGTGGAATGTTTTAGGGGCAATTTGGTCTATTTGTAAGTGAAAAGAGTGGCCAAAACCAAACAAAATAGTGAGAAAGAATAGAGGAAGCTAGTGATATTTAAAGCTTCATTTGATGACACCAGTGCTATTTTATGAATTCATAGATTGCTACTGCTAATGTTTAGGGAAGCACTCACATTATGATCGAGGGGTTTGTGGACATACCTAGAGAACCATGGCAACAAGTGCTATTTCCTGGATCCTTCGGAGAGAGTAGCAAGCAATTCCGGTCGGGTCCGGTCAGGTCAGATCAGGTTAGGTCGGTGTCCAACACACTCGAGTCAGCACTCAACAATGCGTTGCCGTTGCGCACACGGCGGGGCAAAGCCCAGTTGCCAGGTCAAGTCAACAACGCATTGGTCACGCAGGCATATTATCACTCGAGTCACGCAGGCAGAAAAATCTTGCTTCCCCAAGACCCCAACTGCACATTTCCCCAAACTGTTGAATGCAGATCGCCAGTTGCAAGGTAGCTAGCACAGCATGGAGGGCAGCGATGGTGGCCGCGCGTCTTGGAGCTACCGCGAGCAGACCGGCATGTCCAGTTCCTACACCATCAGAAGCTCCGCAGGTACGGTCTCGACTGGCTTCACGTCCACCGCCTCTCGCCTGTCCTGGACCTCTATGGAGGCGGCCAGGCACTTGGAGGAAGTGGAGAGAGAGGGTCCGGACGACGTTGTTCAACCAGGGAAGAAGTTGTCAAGTAAGATGGAGCATATAAAAAGCCTTGTCAAGGAATTCTTTGATGCGAAATCCAGCATCGGAGGCGGCGACATGATTGTCCTAGAGAGGTGGTTCACGGAGCTGGGCGTCGGCTGGATTTTCCACCTTCCTGTTGCTGATGGTGCACCTGAAGCGAAACTCGAGCACACTCTTGATGCATCTAGGTGGATGCTGGCTCTAACCGAGATCATGGATACCTTCCGTTTCACGACGTCGCGCTATTCCGCGGACAAAGAAGAACCTGCTATGGAGAGTGAGAAACTAGTAATCACGGAGCTATTCCAGTTTGCAAGCTTTACCCAGCAAGCCATGCTGAGAATGCTCTGTTTTATTGACGTCATAGTTGCTCGAAATCATAACGTCATCTGTGACAGTTCTATGTCTATGGTCGAACCATACAGGAAGCTCCATATCCTGCTCTGTGTGCGCGATACTCTGTCCAAGGCCTTATCCAAGATCCTGTTTTCATCCTACCAGCCGCCCTCTGCAGAAGTTGGAAGGATACATGGCGAGATGATCAGCGTCTTGTCAGTAAAGGAGGGCAAGGCTGGTGAGGGCATATGGAGCGCAATGGAAGAGAACAGGAATCGAATCCTGGAATCGGTCGACAACTCATCCGGTACTCAAACTCCACAAGTGTCATCGGACATCCACGAAGCCACTGAGTCCTTGATGAAGTATGTGATGTTCCTGCAGCAATATTTCCTGCTCGTCGATCCATTTGTATCTGGAGCTGCTAGCCTCGGTGAGTATCTTCCTCAGATAGGAGATGTAACTCCTTTGAGGAGTCTGGTAGTGGAGATGATGTCCTGTTTACAAGAAAAGCTTGCCAACATGTCAGAAAAATTCCCAGACCAAAGCCTCGGGTTCTTGTTCTTGATCAACAATTTGTCTTTCATAGGGGATCAGCTCCGGTTCACTCCTTACCGATCCTACAAGGAATCCCTCGCTGGCAAAGTTGAGGCCTACATGGAGAGGTACATGCAGGTATCTTGGGCACCCATGCTGTCATGCTTGTTCAATCCCACACCTCTGTGCTTCGGGAAAACCTACTCCCCCTTGTCTAAGTTCGAGTCCAAGTTTCACAAGACCTACGCTACCCAAAAGCTGTGGAAGGTCCCAGATCCTATACTGAGGAAAACTCTACGTGAAGCCATCACAGACAAAATAGTTCCAGGCTACACAAAATACATAGAGGATAACAATGTTGCCACCCCAAGTTTCACTCCCCAGAACCTGCAAGGGATGTTGCAAGAGCTGTTCGAAGGATGAACGAGAGCACCGCAAGTTGACAAGTCAGCGTGCGTATGTACGTTTAGCTACGTTACGTTTCCTTCTGTGTTGATGGAGTGTTAAAATTGTTGGCTTGTTGCTTCTGATGCATGACATGGCTTCTCAAGCTAGCTTCATTTGGCCATCAGTTGTATTTTGTTTTTCGTTTCTGAAATAAAATGTGGATGATTTCCCTAAAGATTTTCTAGAGTTCTAGGCAGCGGTTCACCAGTCAGTGTCCTCGTGGAGTTCATGGCGCCACGAGAGAGTTTTTATTCATTCGTACTGCGTAAACTTTGATTAAAGACTTGAGTCTTATTGTAATAACTTTGAGATGCTATTTTTGTAATCGAGCACTGGTTTACTTTGATATTTTATTTCTGGAGCTATATGTGTGTTTTAGACTTTCTGGAGACACATATAGTATCATTCGGGTTTCTTTATAAATCCGAGTGTGACATTCATGTATCCCGTGTGTGTTTGATTTTTTGTTTGGGAACAACTGAAGCTTGTAGCTTCATTTCAATTTTACCGTCTTATTAAAACCTTTGGTCTTGTTTTTTTATTTACAAATAACAGGATCGAGCAGCAGAGTTGTGTGTTCATTGTGTCTTTGGATGCTCAGGCTCGCACTAGCAACCAATGATAATTATATGCTTTCCTTCTCTGCTGTCAAACCAAGCCTGCTCCATCGTCATCTCTCAAGATGAATTCGTGGGCGCATGCTGGAGCAGTTCCAGCCTCACTCAGAGGCTCGAAAGGCATGACTGTACTTGTACACAACATTTGCAAGATTGTTGGCTTGTTGCTTCTGATGCATGACATGGCTTCTCAAGCTGTGAGTGAAGCTTCATTTGGCCACCTGCTGCATTTTGTTTTTAGTTTCTGAAATAAAATATAGAACAGCAGAGATCTGTCTGTACATTTTGCCATTCTGCCTTGCAAGATATGTAGAGCAGAAGTCATATAATAATGTATAAAAAATCCTTTTTAGTTGAGAAGTTCCTCATGCTGTATATACATCACGCTGTATGTTGCGCAACAGCAGCCTCGGTGTGAACAGATTTCTTTTCATATAGGAGTTGTGCTATAACAGCAAGCAGTAGCATTTTACTTGCTTAATTGTCAGTAGATGCTTTTTACAAGGGAAAAACTATACAAGTATGCAAAAACAACATTGTCTACATCAACGTGGTTCCTACAAGCTGAGCTCCCCCATTTCTCTCTGTTTACCCGAATACCCGCACAAAAGCCAGATCAATACAACAAGACCAGCTATCTGATTGCTTTCCTGCCTCAAGCGACAAACAGCTCGGCTTGGCCGTCGATGAACAGGCTCATGAACTCCTCCCCATCCACTGTCTCCTTCTCGATCAGAAGCTGCGCGAGCTTGTGCAGGATGTCGATGTGCGTGGTGATGATCTGTGTTGCTCTCGAGTAGGCCTTCTCCACGAGTTCCCTCACCTCAGCGTCCACAACGTCCGCGGTAGCCATGGAGTAATCCTTCTGGCTGGACATCTGCCACACCAACGTTAAAATTAGTCAAAATATGACTTCCATAGTTCCTTTAGTTCTACAGAATCAGAGAGAGAAACTATCAAGCAATAGTAGATAATATAGGTGAGACATTTCTTAGTTGGACAGCACAACCAGGGTCCAGCAGCTTCCACACAAAAAGGGATACATGCCTATTCACACTGTTGCTATGAACCACAATGCTGATGACGACAGAATTGGCAGTATAGGAGTGGGATACACGCCTATTCACACTGTTGCTATGAACCAGAAGGCTGATGAAGACAGAATTGGCAGTATAGGAGTGGTGGGTTACCGGACGGCACTAGAAGACTGGAAGCAACTCAAGCCAGGATGCAGTGGTCAGCAAGGATTCAGTGTAACTGGGCAATACTGAACAGTGAAAAATATTTTCACTAGAGGCTGCTGGCGATTTCATGACACCAAAACGGTGAAGACAACAAATGTCAGGCAGATGCGTTGTAGCTGCTGAATTTTGCAAGCCAAGTTCCTATTCTAGGGTACCCAGACATCCTGCAAGTCTATTTCAATTGTAGTGGCGTACCTGCTGTCCCAAGAAAGGGTTACCACCAGGTCCCCCAATTGCAACTTGTCCAATCTTCTTGCTGAATCCAAATCTTTCAACCATTTGCCTTGCGACACGTGACACTTGCATAAAGTCGTTGGAAGCTCCAGTTGTCACATTTTCTTGGCCAAAAATCACCTCTTCAGCAACCCTGCACAACACGATAGCTCAAATAGTTCAGCACTCCGCGCATCAGCAGCAATTAGTGGATGCCGAAATGAACAAACATTTCATGAAGACCGCACCTGCCACCAAGGGCTACAGCCATTTGGTTCTCGAGATAGCTCCTGCTGTACAATCCAGACTCAAGCCTCTCTTCACTTGGAGCAAAGAATGTGAGTCCACCAGCTTGACCACGTGGAATGATGGAAATCTTAGCAACCGGATCATATTCAGGCATGAGGGCACCGACAAGAGCATGACCAGCCTCTGCAAGAACGAAGTGGTGGAAGCTTAGAGGGGAAGGGGCGCAAGTGTTTAAGGAGAGGATGCTAGGCGAGGGGCCTTGGGAAGAAGGAGAAGATGCAGACGACATGTGGCTAAAAATGGCAACATGTATTCGGAAGGTGGCTTCAGAAGTGTTTGGCGTGAGTAGGGGAGGCAAACAGGAGGCGAAGGACACCTGGTGGTGGAATGAGGTGGTGCAAGTGGCTATTAAGGAGAAGGAGGAGTGTTTCAAGCGCCTACACCTGGACAAGAGTGTAGCCAACATCGAGGGCTATAAAATAGCGAAGAAGGCTGCAAAGAGAGCTGTGAGTATAGCAAAGGGCCAGGCGTATGACAACCTTTATCAGAGGCTAGGCACGAAGGAAGGGGAGAAGGACATCTATAGGATGGCTAGGATACGTGAGAGGAAGACAAGGGACATCAACCAAATCAAATGCATCAAGGATGGGACAGATCGACTTTTGGTGAAGGACGAGGAGATCAAGGAAAGATGGCGGGAGTACTTCGATAAGTTGTTTAATGGGGAGAATGAGGGTCCTACCCTTGAGTTGGATGACTCATTTGATGATACCAGCAGACGCTTTGTGAGGAGAATTCAGGAGGCGGAGATTGAGGAGGCTCTGAAGAGGATGAAGGGAGGTAAAGCGATGGGCCCTGATGGTATCCCATTGAGGCGTGGAGATGCCTAGGTGTTAGAGCGATAGTATGGCTAACAAAGCTTTTCAACCTCATTTTTCGGGCAAACAAGATGCCTGAAGAATGGAGGAGGAGTATATTAGTACCGATCTTCAAGAACAAGGGAGATATTCAAAGTTGTACTAACTACCGTGGGATTAAGCTGATGAGTCATACGATGAAGCTCTGGGAGAGGGTTATCGAGCATCGCCTAAGAAGAGTGACGAGGGTGACCCAAAACCAGTTTGGGTTCATGCCTGGAAGGTCGACCATGGAAGCGATTTTCCTAATACGACAGTTGATGGAGAGATATAAGGAGCAGAAGAAGGACTTGCACATGGTTTTCATTGACCTCGAGAAGGCGTATGACAAAGTACCAAGAAATGTCATGTGGTGGGCCTTGGAAAAGCACAAAGTCCCAACTAAATACATTACCCTCATCAAGGATATGTACAAGGATGCGACAACTTTTGTCCGGACATGTGATGGCGACACCAGTGACTTTCCAATTAAAATAGGACTACATCAGGGGTCAGCGTTGAGCCCTTATTTATTTGCTTTGGTGATGGATGAGGTCACAAGGGACATTCAAGGTGATATCCTTTGGTGTATGCTCTTTGCTGATGATGTGGTGCTAGTTGATGAGAGTAAGGCAGGGGTCAGTAGGAAGTTAGAGCTATGGAGGCACACATTAGAGTCGAAAGGCTTTAGACTTAGTAGGACCAAGACCGAGTACATGATGTGCGATTTCAGCGCGAGTAGGCATGAGGATGGAGACGTTAGCCTCGATAGGCAAGTGGTGGCCAAGAAGGATACTTTTCAGTATTTAGGATCGATACTACAAAAGGATGGAGACATTGATGAAGATGTTAGGCATAGGATTTCAGCGGGCTGGCTGAAATGGCGTCAGGCTTCTGGCGTCCTCTGTGACAAGAGGGTGCCACAAAAGCTAAAAGGTAGGTTCTATAGGACGGCGATTCGCCCGGCGATGTTATATGGTGCCGAATGTTGGCCTACAAAAAGGCGACATGTCCAATAACTGAGTGTAGCAGAGATGCGTATGTTACGTTGGTTTTGCGGGCACACTAGAAGGGATAGAGTCCGGAATGAAGATATTCGGGATAGGGTTGGGGTGGCACCAATCGAGGAGAAACTGGTGCAACATCGGCTGAGATGGTTTGGACATGTCCAACGGAGGCCTCCTGAGGCGCCAGTGCGTAGTGGGGTTTTAAAGTGGATAGATAATGTAAAGAGAGGTAGAGGACGTCCTAAATTGACTTGGGACGAGTCGGCTAAGAGAGATCTTAAGGAGTGGAATATCTCCAGGGATTTAGCTATAGATAGGAGCGCTTGGAGATTAGCAATCAACGTGCCTGAGCCGTGATCTTTTTCTTTTTCCCTAACTCTACCTTTTGTCTTTTTTGCCTTTTTATGTCTCTCTTATCCTTGTTTCTTTTGGGTTTCATCTCTAGCCTACCCCAACTTGCTTGGGACAAAAGGTTATGTTGTTGTTGTTGTTGTTGTTGTTGTTGTTGTTGTTGTATTACAGTTATCCCAAAACTCTGTTTGCCCTCTTCTGACAACAAAAAGCATACTAAATCACTCTGTCGAAGTTTCAAATACCATAGATCATAACAGGCTTTTAGATTTTGAACCAATAAATTTTTAGTATGTATCACTTTTTTGGATGGCCACTAGTTAACCATAACCCTTTCACTACTGCAGGCAATCCAGTGTCTTGGTGGCAATGGGTATATAAATGAGTACCCAACTGGCCGTCTCCTGAGAGATGCAAAACTGTTTGAGATTGGTGCTGGTACTAGTGAGATAAGAAGAATAATAATTGGCCGTGAGCTCTTCAAAGAGGACTGAAATTGTTATTTTGCAAGCTAGATACCAATGCATATTGTTATCTGGAGGTGAGCGGGATTTAGATATTTAGCGAATTGTCTCTGCGGTTCAATAGTTGATTCTGTTCTATGCTAGCATCCTCATGCTTTTGTATCATTCCAACATTCATCAAATAAAGTTCACTTCCTTGTACTTGCTGTGGCTCTATGTTTTCTCTATAAGGTTTTAATGTGGTCCTGTGACTTGTGCATGGTTGGCCAATTGCATTGTATAATGTTAATTACTATAGAGACAAGAAACGGTCACAGCAAACTTTTATTGGGGAGTTTGCACGGTTTTTAAAAAAGTACAGAACATCGGTGTTTCAGAAAATGCAGGAGAGAGCCATTGCTCTTATATGGAATATTTATACCAGAATATCTTAGGTAGCTTCTCCACAGGGTTCCATGTTGATTTAATACTGAATCTTGATTACAACATCAGAACACTTAGTTGGGATGTTAAATTTGATATTGAGCATTTTGTTCCATCACTGATTAATAATGACACCTCAAACTTTTTTAAGTAGGAAAATAGCAAAAAAAAAAAACATGATTAACATAGGCAACACATGAAAACTTTGAGTAATTGTTTTTGGAAACAAATTTAAGTTGGCTCTGATAACCACCATAGTAGAATCTCCTCCTTTGGGGAAAAAACATGATAGTAAGATTCAAAAGACCACTAGTCATCAGAATATTCTTATAAAAACATCGAAGAACTAGGAAGTAGGAATGACTTTAAAAGCTGATGAAGTCTTAGTTACATATTCTGAGCAGTGAGCACTTTTTCAGAGCTTTAAGTTTCTCAACGATGCATCATTACCTTAGTGCTCGAAGTCATCTGTAGCATTGCCATGTTTTTTTTTACTGTAATTGCTGCCTGTTGGGCAGGAAAGGTCCAACAACTACATGGTCCCATGGTTCCTGTAGTCTATGTTGAAGCCTATTTAAGCTTAAGTTTTTCATATGCTGTTGGTGACTTGCCATGGAACATAGCTAGAATAGTATATGCTAACCGTATTTTTTTT
>CM014273.1:5466886-5499410 GCA_004135705.1 Alloteropsis semialata | reverse complement strand
ATTGGAGGAGGGAGTACCGCTTGCCAGGGCGGTCGCGGTGGCTAACACGGCCTGTTACAAGCTGGTGGCGGATATGCATTATGAGGCGCGCATCCAGGCCATCATAACATACAGCGGATTACGCGGAGAGCGGGTCAAGAAAGAGGTTGCAAGAAACATGAGGCTGACCCGGGAAGAATTCATTTCGGTAAATATACAACATTTCTGAGATGCAGTACGCTCCATTTGATTTTCTTATATGCCATGTACTTGATGACGCGCGTGCAGGTGCCTCCGTGGTGGTTAGCCACAAATGTCGTGTGCTGGGAAATGATGGTGGACAAGTGGTGCACGGAGGGTTGGGTGGAGATGCACAATGCTTGCCGGCAGCGGCGTTTGATGATGCCAGGTGCACCACACCATCAAGGCAACCGTCACCTCACCCAGTACAGGGCTGCCTGGGTACGTGAATTCATTTATTTATTCGAATGCTTAATTCTGTATAATTACTAATCATCTTGCTTTTTTTCGCAGTCGGCGGCACATGGTGGCGCGCCTTGCAGCCAGCTCCAGGGATATGCTTTGGCCCACAAGGGGAAGGCGAAGTCCGATGTCACCTACAACCCGGACGACCCGCCAGAGGCGTATAGCAATCCGTCCATCCACAGCCGCCTGACTGATTACACCGAGATGGCGCGGCAGGTCCATGGGCCGGAGTTCGATCCGAGCACGCAGCCCATTGATGGAGAAATCGTCATGAGGGTGGAAGGAGGCAAGAAGCATGGCCGTTTCTATCTTGCCGACAGCTCACTCGACACGGCTAGTACTCCCACACTTTCGCAGATTCGAGGTAGGAGCACCGACTCAAGCCCGGCCATACGCCCACGGCCAACCTCTACACAGGCCCAGATGGAAGCACTCCAGGTTATTTATGTTTTACGCAACGTTCATTGATTTTTACATATGCTTGCTTTGTATTCTAACCCTTGGATCAAATATTGTAGGCCCGGATGGACGCAGAGTTTAAAGCACGGGAGCAGGAGATGGAGGCGAGGTGGCAGGCCGAGCGAGAGAGGATGGAGCAAGAGTATCAGCGGAGGCAGGAGGCTGATCGCCTGAGACTGGAGCAGGCGCTTCAGTACATGCAAAGTTTGGGCGCGGCGATAGGTCATTCGCCGCCACAATTCACTTCACCGCCACCTCCACTTCGGGCAGCTACTCCTACTCCTGTGAGTGACTTGACAATCTTGTTGTTTCAATTATCCCGTAGCGACTTAGTACTTTGAATGATGGATAAAGCTACAATGACTTAGGATACAACTACAATGACTAAGAACTTAGGATAAAGATACAATGACTTAGTTGGAATGCTCCTAACTTAGAACTTTGAATGATGGATAAATCTAAACTTAATTCGAACTAATGCCTTAGGACAACTACAATGACTAAGAACTTAGGATGAAGTTAAAATGTAATCTTTTCACCTATTTGCAGAATCAATCGGCGGCATCCAATGATGGGCCAGTCAATCCAGACATGTCGCCTCAGTGGCCGCCTCAGCCTCAGTGGAGTTAGCCTCAGCTGCCTCAGTGGCCGCCGCCTCAGGCTCAGTGGCCGGCTCACTTGACGTGGCCGCCGCATCAGCCGCTGCCGCCGCCGCAGCAGTGACTTGATTTGTTTGGACTCGTATGGCTTTGTATGGACTCGTATGGATTCATATGGACTTTGTATGGACTTGTATGACTTGTGTGGACTTCTGTGGCTTATGGTTATTGTGACATTGCTATTGTGATATATGAAATGCGTGTGATGTTTATTATGAACTGCCTGTGATGTTTTGGGGTACCATATACGAGCAGAAACCAAACAAAAATTTGAAATTTGGCCTGTTTGCCGTGTGCATTTACCATAGCACATGGCAAAGCTGCAATTCCTGGCTGCCCTGTAGACCTGTTTGCCGTGAGCTTTTACCTTGGCACACGGCAAATACGGCCATGTTTGCCGCGTGCCAAGGTAAAAGCACACGGCAAATATGGCCGTGTTTGCCGTGTGCCACGCCGTCAGGGCACACGGCAAACAGTGCCGTTACCGTCATTTGGACGTTAGGCCGAAATACTTTGCCGTGTGTCATATTGGGCACACGGTGACGTATTTGCCGGGTGCCCGACAAAAGGCACACGGCAAACATTGCTTTGCCGGCGCTTGTTTGCCGTGGGTTTGTTGCCGTGTGTTGCACACGGCAAATAGATTGCCGTGTGCTTATTGGACTTTGCCGTGTGCTCCTGGCACACGGCAAAGGTGTTCAATCCCGTAGTGGTGTCCTGTGACTAATAATGCCCCCTATTCTATCCACTCGCCCATTTACATATTTAGTGGGGGGTTAAATGAGAGGATTTTCTAGGATTTGGTCCAATGATCTTCTAGTTGGCAATCTTTTCTTTTTACAAAAAATACACCAAAGGCATCTTATATCTGACTTACATTAATAAGAAAAACACAAACACATATACAAAGCCTTAATCATATGAGAATCTGTTATAGTCGAAGTATGAAAAATTGTTATAAGAAAATAGAATCCGGAAACTAAGAGAAGGACCATCTACCTTACGCATGGGTGTTTGAGGCCCAAAACATTCGAATTTTGGGTTGTGTGATACGCCCCTTTGTTTGATCTATCATCTATCCTCATCTTCCGCCTCTCAATTCCCTTTACTTTTCCACTTGACTTGATGCTGAGAACCATCACCCGTTCGCCTATGCCCCACCCTACTCCTGACATCGATCTCCGATAGCGAGCCACCAAATCCATCACCACCGGTGATGCCTTGTTTTTAGGCCCATGACCCGATCTTATTAACTAGTCATCTATGCTATGCCACCCTGGTCGAATTAATGACGCCCTTGCCACCACCCTGAATTTGAGCACGTTGTTACCCTGGATGTTTTCTCAACGCATGTGGAGCTCCTCCTACTCGACGCTAAGCACCATCATCAAGTTCGCTATGCCCCACCCTCCTCCTTACATCTCTGATAGAGTGACAGCGAGCCACAATATCCGTCATCAAGTATGCATGTTTTGACTCCCATTTCTTGACCTTACCCAGCAGCCGTCTTTTGCCAACCCAATTTGTCAATTTTTCTCACACAGTTGGCAACCCCTATCTTTCCCTAGCACCTTTCTTTATACCAAGATAAACCCCAAATCCCAAACGTAGCACCCAACTCTCACAATACCTAGCCCCCTAACAGCACATCAAAAGGTTTTTCCCTCGCTGGAAATAGGCATAGGGGCACAATGATTTTTTTATTTTGATATTTTTTCTTGAACTAGGAGCACATAAGGGACAACCATAAAAAAGTTGCAGACCAATCGGACCTAAGGTGTGGTCTCTAGAAAAAACATGAAGATTCAAATGTGTTTATGAAAGAACTGCATTACCCACTAGTTTGAACACCCTAAAACATTAGTTTTGCTCATATTTACATGCAGGTGATTTTTTTGCCGGTTGACATTTTTTTAAAAGAATATTCGAACTGGCTATGAATGTCCCATTTTCACTCCGCTTTAGCACTACCGCCACCCTAAAACCGGCTATGAGAATGGGTTTTGAACTGCCTGTGAAAATTATTATCCCATAGTACTGACATGAAATACACCCACTTACATTGGACTGGATTCTTTTATGGATATATATAAAGGTTGAAAAAGATCCTATTGTTTGCCACTCTGTTTTTATAAAATTTTAAGGAAGACCATCCTTTTCCCTTTGAACCTATTCAAAGAGTCTGTGACTCCTCCATTGAGCTAGCTAGTTGTGAATGAGTACGTTAAATTCATAGCCTTGTTCTCAATGTCAAACACTCATAGTGTCGCTTTGGTGCTAAATTTGAACACATCATGCTATTAGAACGTGAGACGTACATGCCTCTCATATTTAATTAACAATCCAAACGAGGAATTTTAACATGACATAGCGGCTATGTATTCTATTGACTTGGTCGCTGGCGCGCTTAACCGCGTCGTCAGGGTTACAGCTAAGTAACATTGTCGTCGCATCGCATGCAGGAGACATTAGGAATCTGGACACCAAAACCGATCTAGCTAGTTGCAGCTCTCTATCAGGTCTACTACTCTAGTTTGATCTCTGACTCTACTCTACTTTGATCTAGGCATCATGCACAATTGCACACGGTTTAATTAGTACTAATATAACGAGCCGTATGTAAACCTAATAACTGCAAAATGAATATCAAATTCATCACAAATGGCGATCGATATATGGATCGGTTGAGTTGTCACAACGGCAGGATAGGCAGCACACCTGTCATGTCCCGTCGCCACAGACATTTTCAGATGGAAGCTCCGGTGATGTAACTATGATCCTATCTAGGCCCTGTTTAATTCCATGAGTTTTTCCTATTCATCACTATTCATCAAATATTATGACACTAATTAAGGGTATTAAACGTGAATTAATGATGGATTAATTAGGCTTAATAGATTCGTCTCGCGATTTTCCGTCCATCCGTGTAATTAGTTTTATAATTAGATCATGTTTAGCCTTCGTAATCTTCGATTTAGTTTTGCTACAGTAAATTTCCTAAACTTACCTTGCTGAATTAAACAGGGCCTAATAAGAAACAGCCTGTCAAGTGTGGATCAGACACATAGAAAAACTGGATGGTAGCTTGTAAGCTTGCTCGTCCTCCATAGCTAGCTCAGTCCCTTTCGATCGATCGTCATGGTCTCCGATTCGGTGGCCGGGTTTCTTCCCGCATGCAGCAGGTCCAAGAGAGACTAGCAGAGAGGAGAAGAGAAGAGACGAGATGCCCGCGCCCTCGTGCAGCATATTGTATTGCGCCCAATGGACCGGTCACCGGCAACACCGGGACATCCACAGCTGGCATGGTGCCTGCCAGCCGTACCCTAGAATCCCACAACATCTCTCCATCCATCTCTCTCCCAATGCAAAAAGTCTACTCTCTTCAAACCAAACTGCTCGCATTTCCAATTGATGCCGTCCTCGGATTTCGACTCTGCCTGTTTGGTTAGGTTCGTTGTTTGGTTGCCAACAAGTGAAGAAACATGCTTTGGGGCACATCTTGAATTACATCCTAGAGTAGAAATTTCAGTTAAATTCATACAAGCATCATCGAATATAGTATATATACTATTCAGTTTTCAGTAGGAAACATGCAAATTCCCATGCAAGAATACACATGATGTTGGCAATCCAGGAAGGAATCGATCGAGACACGGTATCGCTCAGGCTGAGATGTGTGTGATACTGTGATCTGAGCCACTGGTTTCAAAATGGTACGGTGATTGGCGTTGAGTACCGTACGTGGCGGACATGCGGACATCCACGCGCACGCGCACGTACAGCTTCCAAGGCTGTATGTACTCTCTGTGTGCCTGCGTGTGCATGTAAGGCGTCCACTTCACAGAAGCTTCGTCGGTGAAGGAATGAAGCTGGACGCTGGAGCTTCTTGCTGCCGTGTGCATGGCTTCTCAAACAGTGACCAGCACCGCGACAACTCAACAGCTCCAGATAGCTACCTCGTCGTCTTCGTCTCACACTCTCGATCGCCCTTCTCTTCTCGTCTCCATTATCGCTCGCTTATATATACACGCCGCACGCACACGCTTGCCTTGACATCAGTCCCATTGCGCCGATCACACACACGTACAGGACGCCAAATCTCAAGACACAGATCGAGAGATCGTCGATGGCGCCCATGGCCGTGCCGCAGAGTCCCGGCAGGCCGGCGGCGAGGTCGCTCATGGCCGGGCACGTGCGGTCGGCGAGCGTGCCGTGCCACACGCACCCGCTGCTGATGCACGTCGACGATCAGCTCCTGGCGCTGCGCTCCTGGACGTCCAACCCGGGCCAAAACCCGCTGTCGCTGGCCCACGTCCGCGCGCTCCTGTGCGTGCTGGACGAGCTGCTGCACCTGCCGCTGGCGCAGGGCGCCCTCGTCCGCGGCGCCGCCGCCTGCGCCGACAGCCTGCTTGACGGCTTCCTCGTCCTCGCCGACGCCTTCGGCACCTTCCTCGCCGCGCTGCTCGCGCTCAGGCAGCACGCCTCCGAGCTCCGCGCCGCCGTGCGGAGGCGCGACGCCGCCAAGCTCGCCTCCGCGGCGCGCGCGCAGAGGCAGGTCGGCAAGGAGCTCGAGCAGCTCGCCGCCGCCGTGGCGCGCGAGGCCGCGAGGTGCGCGCGGGCCAGCCTGCAGGCGTCGTCGACATACAGCGCGTGCACCGAGCTCGAGATCGCGAGGGCCGTGGCCGAGGCCGTCAACGACACCGCGGTGGCGTCGGCGTCCGTGTTCCTCCAGGTCGGCGCCGTCGCCGACGCCGCGGCGGCCTTGGCGTCGCCGGGCGCCTGTTCGCCCAAGAAGAGATCGCTGCCGCTGGTGAACGCTTCATGCAGGAGCAAGAAGCCTGCGAGCGAGGAGCAGAGAGAAGCGGCGGCCCTTGGGAAGCTGCAGGAGCTGGAGCAGTGCGTCGGGGAGCTGGAGAGCGAGAGCGAGAAGGTGTTTAGGAGCCTAGTGCAGACCAGAGTGTCGTTGCTCAACATTCACACGCCAACATTTTAGTTAGAGCTTTGGTGGTGAAGGTCGTTGATGTATACAGCATATATCTGAACAAAATCAAACAATAAAGTGGCAGAATTAAGAGATCGACTAATTTTGAGAATGTGTTCAATTGTTGAGATTGAGCTCACGCGACTGCCTTACATGACCAATTACAACAGACATATCCCCGGACTTGCCGTCAACTAGTCTTGCTAATCTTCAGCAAACATTTACTAGGCAAATGACGATTCTACTGAGCTAACTGCATATATACACATAACTAGCAAGGTGGCCCGCGCAAATAGCGCGGGAAGCTAGTGTTTGTTTTTTTAACAAAAAGATTTTGTGTTCAAATTAATAGATGAAAATAGTTTTATTTAGTCGTGCCATTGTAATTAATTTGACCTATAAACCTAGAGTAATATATCATAATTTTTTTGAAACATGAGTTCAGGTGAGAAGGAAATAACTTATATAGAGTTTTTTTTGTTTTTAATATAACTAATATAAATATTATATCTTTTAACATGACTATATTTTAAAATTTCTAGCTGGCGACACACATTTTTGGTTGAACGTTGTAGTGATGTTGATAAATTATACTTTCATGTTTAGAGGGAGATATAGGTTATTGGCTCAATGCATACCATTTTTGGTAATAGTCAGTATTTAACTTTGAGTTTGAATTTGAAACCTTAATGGGCAATAGATGCATCGTTTTTGGTTTTTGTCCTATGCACAGCATTATCATTTAATTTTTAGTTTAATTTAATTTTGAGTTTGAGTTTGAGATCTTGGTTATTGGCTCAATGCGTACCATTACCATTTCTTTTTTTTCTCCCCCAATATCCAATTGCTATAGCATAGCCCCGTACATGCTTGTTGAGTCATCGGCCCTCACTATGCGTGTTCTCTTCATTTGGTTGTGTCCTTGTCTCTATCACGTCTTTTTTCTCATCTTCCTTCTACTCTATTAGTTTCTCAAAACACTTATATTTGAAGGATGTAAATCCTCATCTCTCACATTTGTCTTCCATCAGATGTCAAATATTTGTTCAAATTTAAAACAACAAATGCATATAGTTTTGTTTCTAACGGTGTCATTTACTTATTTTTCTAGATGGATCAAACTAAGGTACCGTCTATGTTTTTTCACCATTTTTATTCTATGCATGCCTCCATAATGAATTTTTTATACATTTACTATTACAGTTGCCATGGTAGAGCCTTCTTCTTTGAACTTATCCTCTCTCTTGCTTCTGCTCCCAAGGGGTTTTACCCGCTATGCCATGATCATTGAAGATGTATTTCTGACGCTTAACACTTTACCATGCATGTTCTTTCCTCTTTTGAACACAACCTTCAACTTGCTATGGATGGATGTGCATGTCAAGTCTCTATTTTTATGTTGGTTTGTTCTGGATCTTGTTAGAACTCTGCACGTAATTGCATCATCTATCATTCATTTTGTCCTAAATTTTTAAATCTCATTGGTCCACTAATCACAATACTACATAGCAAGACATCACCATATTTCTACTTCTCATTGTTGCTAGTGGTTTATCACTATGCCTTGGTTGCCACATTAGAATGATACTTGGCCTGACTGCCTAATTCTAATAGGATCATGTAGTGTCTATGACATGACTCTATAGCCATGCTATAATGGTTGTGTTTCTAATATTTGTATTAACTATTAAGTCAAAATTTTCAAAAATAAATGAAAGAAAATTCCATTTTTATTTTTTCTTGTATTATATTTATTTGTATTTTGCATGTAATTTTTATTTTTCTATCTTCTTCCAAATTCATATATAATACTACTAATTATATCTTGTTAACGAATTTAACAAACTCATTGGAATAATTGAATGATTAATATTATCTTATAATATCAAAATTTTATATTATTTTTTATCAGCAAGGTAATTTCAGGTCCTATGTCAAAATTAAGCTTACTTGTATCCATTTAATTCTTTAGTAATTGTATTTAATTCATGCTAATAAAAATATATATTATATTATTTTTAATTGCCATACTAATAAAAAAATATATTTATCATGTTTAATTAGTTTGTATCCATTTAGTTCTTTGTTAATTGTATTTGGCACATACTTTTTATTTAGCTATATATTACTTCCAAATTCATACACAAAACAACTATTACTTTCCTTATTTTTATTCTGAATTTAGCTATGTATTTATTGTATTTGATATAGACTCTTGATTAATTGCTAATTTATATTTTTTAATTTTTAATTTATATATTTACTAATCGTATTCAATATGTACTCTTTGGTCAAGTGCTAATTTTTATTTTATTTTTATTTCAAATTTAACTATTTAGTAATCATATTTGACATGGATATTTTGTTGCTAATTTATTGATTTTTTATTCTAAAATTAGCTACTATTAATCATTTTCAATAAGGACTATTTTTAGGATAACACAGACCGATAGATCATCGTAACAGTGTATATTTTTTCTTTTTTGGATTCATAAATCTAAGGTTATCTGCATTTGCTACAAACTGTGGCTAGCCGAATTTCTTTGTCAACAAATTTGGTGCGATATTATTTGCACTAAAAAAATTCTTTATACCGTGTATTAAGCGTAGCTTAGTTTCTTAGGTTACATGTGATGGAATCTGTCCACCGGGTTCGAGTTGCTAACTCATCACGGGTGTCGCACAGCGAGGCGTCTGTGGCGACTTTCGTCAATCTCAAGATCGGGACAGTAGGCCAAATCTTTCGGAGGTGCTCATAAGGGTAGGGTTTACGTGCGTGTATTTATAGGGGTGAGTTTGCATACGTGTGTAGCGTCTATGTCTGTACTGGTGTTTCAAAAAAATCTTCATAATTCGACTCTAATGAATTGGTCATCCTGTTTTTTTTGTATGCATCTGCCTGGAGATTATCCCATCTATTTAGTGGCAATATGAGATTATCTAATAAAAGGTCTAGAGATTGGATATATCAGCATGCATGGGCGCGTGTATAAAACACGTCAATTTCATGAATTTCTTCCTTTGCAGCACCATCTGGCTAAAGGTGGCATCTTCTGATTTCATCTATTTGTCCATATGGCAGAGCACCTAAACTGCTGAATCACACAGTTCCAAAACAATGCAACTCATATGTGCACGTAGCTTCTGTGGGCTCCTTGATCTAGTTCACAATCGATCTGCACGCTGTCATTGTCATCGATCGTTTCTCTATTTTAGCCAGTCATATGCGCATGACATGGCCAGTATATATGCAGCACTTCAACTAGTCATCAGTCGCATGCATGCAATTTACCATACTCCTGAATGGACGCAGCATGCGGACACGGCTTCAGCCTTCAGCCACATCATTGCTCAATTTTCACAACTGGTGTGCTGTTTACCAGCTGCTAGCCAGAGTCTCACACACATCACGGATCGAATAGCTGAAAATTCAGACATGAAAAACGGTGTATCCTTTGTTTCTCTGAGATGCTCCCGCAAAAAAGTTGTGCATGAGTCATGGAAAGTCGCCAACTTCTAGCAACGTTTTGGCTCCGTCGACAACTATATATGCTGCTCCTTCGCACGGGGGCACGGTCTTTACATGGCAGATGGGAACCCTTCGGTGGTCGCATCATCCGCGCCGCCTATGATACTTTTGCGTTGACCTTGCAGAACTGCTAATTGGATCCACCGGAAGTTAAAAATAAATAAAAATTAGATCTATGTTTTATTTGCATCATTTAGAGTTATAACCGTATTCGACGTGGACACTTGTTGCTAATTTGCTTTTTTTATTTCAAAATTAGCTATTACCATTGTTCGCCTACTCGGCCGTTTAGCCCGTTTTCACACCGTGTAAACACCACCTACTGGCTATCCGTGTCCATTTAATTAACCGTTTAGCCCGCTTAATGACCGTTCAACCCATTTAAATGAATGTTTAGCCCAAATAAAGAGCTAAATAGTAGGTGACCTACTGTTTAGCGTCTACCGTTTAGGCTAACACTGGCTATTACTAATCATTTTTATGAGAACTTTTAGGGATAAGGCAGGCCGTTAAGTATACATAAACTCCAATTGTGTATATTCTTTTCTTTTTGGATTAACGTGGGAATTTCTAGGTCCTCTCGGCGAATGTCTGCCTGCCCGCTGCTAGCCAGAGTCTCACACACATCACGGCTCAAATAGCTGCAAATTCAGACATGAAAACCGGTGTATCCTCTGTTTCTCTGAGATGCTCCCGCAAAAAAGTTGTGCATGAGTCATGGAAAGTCGCCAACTTCTAGCAATGTTTTGGCTCCGTCGACAACTATATATGCTGCTCCTTCGCACGGGCGGCACGGTCTTTACATGGCACATAGGAACCCTTCGGTGGTCACATCGTCTCGCGCCACCTGTGATACTTTTGCGTTGATCTTGCAGGACTGCTAATTGGATCCACCGAAAGTTAAATAAAATAAAAATCAGATCGATGTTTTATTTGCATCTTCATTTAGAGTTATAACCGTATTCAACGTGGACACTTGTTGCAACGTGGACACTTGTTGCTAATTTGCTTTTTTATTCCAAAATTAGCTATTACTAATTATTTTTATGAGAACTTTTAGGGGTAAGATATACTGTTAGATATACATGAAAATCCAACGGTGTATATTCTTTTCTTTTTTGGATTAACGTCGGACTATCTAGGCCCTCTCGACGAACGTGGTTGCTTCTTTTAACACTATTGTATTAAGACATTTAGATTTATAACTGTATTCGATGTAGACACTTGTTGCTAATTTACTTTTTTATTCCAAAATTAGCTATTACTGATCATTTTTTATGAGACCTTTTAGGGGCAAGGTAGACCGTTAGATATACATAAAATCCAACGGTGTATATTTTTTCTTTTTTGGATTAACGTGGGAATTTCTAGGCCCTCTTGGTGAACGTGGTGGCTTCTTTTAACACTATTGTATTAATAGATTATACATTCACATGATATAAACCGTCATAATCAAGCCCATCAATATAACGTTGATTTTTCATTTTCTTAGATTAATTAAAGTAGTATATTTAGCCCATGTATTCTTAGATTAATTTTTTTATAATGGCATTATTGAGTTAATTCATAAATAGTATAGGGACATTTTAGGTAATTTTTTATTGTAATGGCAGTGGTGGGTTATTTTAATTTTTTATTTTTTTCGATTAATGTGGAAATTTCTAGACCTTGAGAGCGAACGTGGAGGCTCCGTTTGTTGGTCAAATACTAAGATAATAGATCCTACGGTCCTACCAATTGTTAAATTGTGCATGCGTCTCATGCCTCTGCTTGAAACTAGCATAATATAGTTGATCATGCATGTGGTTGCATCGGGACGCTCGAGGTTGATATCGAAGCTCTATTGCATTGCATGGTCGCAAGCATTCACACAGAGTGTAAAACGTGCGAGTTCTCATTCTAGATGCAACGATCGTTCCGCATATAGAAGTCCCCGTATATATAGCGGTTTTTTTTCTTTTAATTGTCTCTGTAAAAGGTCTTACTCTGTTTTGCTCTGCTTTACCCTGCTTCGCTGTATAATTATATACAAACCGTGTTGCAGACACTGGAACATATGGGAACAGTTGGAACCTGCAACACTTGGCGCCCAAAAAAATTACAACAATCAGTCTGCCCAATGCAACGCGGTCTGCTGCTCTCAACGCGATCAGTGAAGACTTTTTTTCTTTAAGAATAAAAGAGCTGAGAAACTCAATGATCCCATTATGGTGAAGCTGATACCTTTATCCACACGGCTTCAAGCCGAGATACTAGCAAAGTGTAAAATGTAAAGGGATTTTCGCTCCGAGTGCAACGCTAGCTCGACATATATATAAAAAAAGGCATGCTCCAAGGACATACGTACTCTGTATGCAGTGGCGGATGCAGCATTCAACTCAAGGGGGGCTGACTTCCTTTCTTCTTCCTCTATTTTCTATTTTCTTCTTCACCCTCTTCCTCTTCTTTCTTGTTTCTCCATTTTCTCCATTAGTGCATCCGTNTGAAGGCGTCGTGAATATCTCCGGAAGAGTTATGATAGTCTCGTCTTCGTGACTAGCTCATCATTTTTCTTGAGGAGCCTTTCTGGTGAGGTCAAGAGTCAAGACCTTGATCGGAAGCAAAATTTGGCGGCCAGGAGCGCATCCTTTGTGGAGCTCCAATGTGGTAGACTTGTCTTATTGCCAACTGAACCACTGGATAAATATCTTCATGTCGAGTTGCATCCTCCTAATCCACTCCTTTAGATTTGCGAAGTTCATATTTGCAACTTGTGTGCCTTTACTTTTTATAAAGTAGTTTCTTGATATGATTAGCTCTAGGTTGCAAAACTCTTTGTTAGTGGGTAGAAACACTAGTGGAACCATAGTTGCACATCTAAATAGAATGTTTCATCTATCAGTTAAAAAAATAGGGCTAAAGTTTTAGCTCCTATTGATCTCTCTCCTTTTAGACTAACGCAAGCAATGAGTCCTTTCGGCGACAGCCCCCAAAAGTGACACGGGCCTCATCTTGGGTGATGATGTTGTGGTCTCTGACAATTGACAAGTTGTTGGGAAATCATCCAACAAATAACCCCTCCATCCCTTACCTTTTTAGGGAAACCCAATCCCTTATCTTGATTGTTATTTTCTTCAAAAGTTTTAACTTAAAAAAATATAGCTTTTAAACCGAGCATCGAAGTTGAATTTAGATTGTACTACTATGTTTCTTACAATAATAGCTATAGGACAGGAACCCACTAGTGTATGTTTGGTTGAAGTTTTTTTAAAATAGCTATTTTAAATGAGGAGGCTTCTATGCGAAGAGGATCTTGATTTAGGGTAATTTATCTGCTGGCCCCGTCCCACACCTCGTATTTATCTGCTGGCCATGCAATCTTCTTGTTCTTCCTTCCCTGCCCCTTTCGTCTTCCTCCGCCTCGCCCCTCCCTACTACCAGCTAGGAGCCTAGGACCACTCTCTCCCCTCCACCTCCCACCTCTCTCCTCCTCCTAGTTTCTTTCTAAATCAAGAGGATCTTGATTTAAGCCTAAATCGATGTGTCTCCTCGTTTAGCTTATTGGTTTAAATAAAGCTGAAACGTCCCAGTTCTTGAGGAAAATGTGAAAATATTTCAGTCTTAGAATAAAATTGTTCTTACTAAAAACAGAGAGTAATTGAAGAAAAAAGACTACAATTGCGAAACAAAAAATGTTCAAGTGAACCAAAAAACGATCAAGTGGAACAAATCTTACAGTCCCGTTGAAAAAAAAAATTGTATACCCTCCCACTCCTGCCTCTATCATGCCATTTGAACAGGATAAGTAGAACAAAAGTATTTAATATATGAAACAAATATGCATCCTCGAAGAACAAAAAATCTATGTACTTGTCGCTTGAAAACTTGTCCGTGCAACAGGATAAGCAATCAACGAGACACGGCCCAACAAGCGCAAAAAAGGTGATGTGAAGGAGGAGCGCGTGAAGAGAACTCGAGGAGCCTAAGACGCTGATTTCATCTAAGAAAATTTGAATTATTAAATATCGTAATTTCAAACCAAGCATCTAAATGAAAATTTGATTGTGCCGTTATATTTTTTGCAACAGGCCTTAAGAACAAAACCACACTTTACTATGTTTTGTATTATATTATAATACTTTTTTATTAAGCTGGAATATTTTTATGAAGCTAGAACATTTTTAAAACTAGAATAGATGTTCTAGGCTCAAGGGAAAATTAAAATAGCTTCAAAAAATCTATGGAGGTATAAAATATAATACCAAATTTAATTTTAACTATTATGAATAAATGATTATTTTCTACAAATGAAAGACAGACATAATGCACAAATGGTAGAATACTGCAGACAGATCGGAAACATGAACAATTGCTTGTATAGGGCAATCAATAGAAACTGAATACTACGGAGTCGCATACACAAATAAACAAAGGTAGTGAACATCCGGAATAAATAATTGGATAATAGGAACAAAATAATTTGAATATGGGGACCAAATGATTCTATTGCACAAATAAATAATTTGTATATATGATGAAACACACTAAACATTTAGACCCCACAAACAAGCCCTTCAATGAACTATTAGGCCTCTTTTATACAGAAAGAGATACCTTGGGCCATGGAAGCTCATAGGCTCATAGCACACTCCCAATAACATGCAAAAGATTGGAAAAGGAATAATAGAAGAAAAAATAAAGTAAAAGAAAAAAAAATCTGGACCATACCTGGGCCACAATTGGGCTGCTCCCACTGCTTTCTTCGCGTGCGCGGTAGACGACACGATCATCACGCATTAACGTACCTCTGCTACCAATACTACTTCTACAGTTTCATTTTAAAACATACTTCTACAGTTTAACTAGATAAAGTGTAACGAAATTTATTCAAGGGGATAAAAAAATTTACTTCTCTAAAACATATTGGCAAGCTGACGGGGCATTATAGTGGGATAAAATGTTTGGGCTTGTCTAAATGGGCCATGTGCCGCCTTTATGAAGTAAATATTAGAAAAAACAGACGAGCAAAGTGGTTGGAGTACACTGTTGTCAGTGTGTGTGGTTGGACCCCGAGCATTTTCGCTTGGGATATTTGTTTGTGGGTTGATTTTGCATTAATTAAGTTTCATTTAGATTTCGAACCAATGAAGCAATGACATGTTAGCCTTACCTCAGCTGGACGATTTCTCTCTCCAAAGTCTTAATGAATAACACAGATGAAAAACAAAATGAGAAATAACAAGGAAAACACTAAGATTTCTACCACAACGTATCACTCCGCCAATAAAGTGAGACACGGCCTCGTCACTTGTTGATCTCTTAATTAATTTCTCTGATCCGGCGGCCAGCAGGAATGAGAAAACCAAAGGGGAACAAGCTGGGAACGACGACTATGGTTCGTGCGTAGGGTTGAAAACGGATGGAAACGGGCGGGAAAACTCTTGACCCATTTCTGTGTCCATATTTTATTATCGGAAATGGGATCGGGAGCGGGATAACCGGAAACGGGAGCGGAACCGAACCGGAAACTTAGCGGGATACATTTTTATAGTTTAATTAATCACTATTCATCGTGCACACATACACAGCACTATATTTATTATGTATTTCATGTATTCACCGTAGGCAAGCATGTGTGCACTACATGTTGTGCAGGCACTTGTGCACCAACTTTAAGCTTAAGGAGCCGAAGAGAGTTGTTGATTGATGGTTTTTTCTGGATTTTATAAATACGGAATGAATATGGAATTTTTCCGGATAAATATGGGATCCCATAAAAATGGGTGAGAAACACCTCCATCCATGTCCCGTCCTATTTTCATATCTTTTTAAGATACAGAAATGAGCGGGATAAATATAAAATATGGACGGGACAGGACGGGATTTTTTCGGTCCGTTTTCATCCGCGTGTACGTCTCGAAGGAAAATGTGGTATCGTGGAGCACTTTAGGGCCTGTTTAGATCGGTGAGAAACTTTGCGAAATCTACTGTAGCAATTTTAAACCGAAAATTAGGAGAACTAAACATGATCTAATTATTAAACTAATTACACGAATGGACGGAAAATCATGAGACGAATCTATTAAGCCTAATTAATTCGTTATTAGAGATTGTTTACTGTAGCACGACATTGTCTAATCATGGCCTAATTAGGTTTAATAGATTCGTCTCACAATTTCACCCGGGGGTTATGGAATGGGTTTTGTCAGTTATCCACATTTAATACTACTAATTAGTATCCAAATATTCGAATTTACCGTAACGATGAAAAAAGTTGGCGAACTAAACGGAGCCTTAGGTGACGCGTTTTTAGGCGGAGACCCAAGCGAAGTCAATCCACAGTTTTTATGGACCGCTTTTAGGCCCTGTTTAGATTTCTCACATTTTTCAAACTTCACTATTCATCAAGAGAATCTTACATGCATGAAGTATTAAACGTGTGTTAATGACAAAACCCATTCCATAACCCCCCGGTAACTTTGCGAGACGAATCTAATGAGCCTAATTTGGCCATGATTAGACAACGTCGTGCTACAGTAAACAATCTCTAATGATGAATTAATTAGGCTTAATAGATTCGTCTCGCGATTTTCCGTCCATCCGTGTATTTAGTTTTATAATTAGATCATGTTTAGTCCTCTTAATTTTCGATTTAGAATTGCTACAGTAAATTTCGCAAACTTTCTTTTGGAACTGAACAGGCCTTTGGCGACGCGTTTTTAGGCGGAGACCCAAGCGAAGTCAATCCACAGTTTTTTTGGACGCGTTTTTAGGCGGAGACCCGAGCGAAGTCAATCCACAGTTTTTTTGGGTGGTGCCTGTGGCTTCAAAAAAAAAAAAGTGTGGTGCCTGTGACTCATCATCCACCACCACCAGTACAGCGGACTAGGAAGTGGCAGGACCGACTTCTGTGGTGAGGAACAAATGCAAGCATCGCAACCATCAGTGCCTTTTTAATATATAGATCTATTCAACTCAAGTAGGTTAAGCTCTTGTTTTTTTTTACAAATACCAGGTCTTGAATGCCTTGAAATAAATATCATGACTTGGATGACGTGATTTAGACGTCATGGTTTGGATTTCATCCTTAGAACCTAAGATTTTATGAACTACAAACTTATTAGTTACAATGACCATGTTATTATTCGATCACCAAAATCATAATAATGGTCTTGAGGTTATTTTTCCTTACAAATGACTGCATAATTCGAGCCTACGACATTTCTGATTTTCGTGAGGATTTCTAGATTTATCTTTTCTAGTGCGTCTTGAAAGGATCCACGTGGAGGCTGCAAAAAGAGTCTGCAGTTACTAGTTAGCAAGAGTAAAATTGTTGCAATTGAGTCACTGAAATGTTTGTCCGGGCCCGCCCGTCATTGATTCAACAGCAGGGGCAGGGGCAGCAACTGGGAGTCTTTGCCGGTGGCGAAGCATGGCATCAAAAGACGAGTTACTTGAGCAATATATTGAGTTACTGCTCACGAATTCATTTAAATAGTGACAATCCACCAGGAAGCATGATTTGAGGAGAAAGAAGAGCAAATAAGTAGAGATTACTGGTGCCATTATCTAAATTTTTTTCATTGGTGCTAGTGCAAGCCTGCAAGGCAGGAAGCCGAGTCATCCGAAGCAACAACATATATAACATTCCAAATTAAAGTTAACACGGATGGAAACGACCTACAGTAACTTGTCATCTTTGGTGGTTTCGTCATCCTTCGAATAGCTCTTGCAACATCTCTTCCAGCCTCGGGGGAGTGAATTTTGGAGTGGTAACATTGTTATCCTCAATGTACTTTGTGTAGCCCGGAACGATTTTCTCAATGATAGCTCCCCGTAGCATTTTCCTTAGCTCAGGATCTGGGATCTTCCATCGCTCCTGGGTAGTGTAGATTTTCTGAAATTCAGACTCGAACTTGGACAGTGGCGATGGAGAGTAGTAGTTTCTCCAGAAGCATAGAGGTGTAGGATGGACTAAGCATGACAACAAGGGTGCCCAAGATACTTGTATATAACTGTCCATATAGCCGTTGAGTTTGTGAGTGACGGCCACCAGGTGGACACTGAGTGACGAGAGACGGTAGTAATCGAGGTGCTTCCGTATGAAGTATGAGTTGTTTAGCAAGAATAAGAGCCCGAGGCCTTGATCGTCTGTGAATAATGATTCTGATTTGCTGGCAAGCTTTTGTTGCAGACAAGACACCATCTCGACGACCAGGCTGATAAATGGTGGCACATCTCCAATCTGAGGCACATACTTACCCAGGCTGGCTGCTTCAGATACAATCGGAGCAACTGAAAAGTAATTATTGTGCAGGAACTTTACGTACGACATTACGGACAGAGTGGCCTTGTGAATGTCTGACGATCCTTGCAGAGTACTTGGAGTAGCTGACGAGTTGTGGGCGTCCTCCATTGACTCTAGGATACAAGTCCAGATCTCCTCTATTGTGCTCCATATGGCCTCGCCTGCCTTGGCCTCCTTTGCTGACAAGAGGCCTACCATTTGGCGCTCTATTATTTCAACATGTGCAGATGGTGGCGAATGAAATAGCAACCAGATCTCCGATAACGTCTTGGACAGAGCACCGTGCACACCGAGCAGATTATTGAGCTTCATGTATGGTATCGGCCGCTCCCTATTCCTGCTTGAAAGAACTTCACTAACCATGACATCAACAAAACCGAGCAGTTTCAACATGATCTCTTGGAAAAATATTGCAAAGTTTAACTGCTCCTGACTACCTGTTTGTTTTCCCCTCTCAGTATCAAGTTCTTCCTCGCAAATACTGGGCATGCCCACGACGCCACGGTTGGGAGAGAGAGACGTCGTGAGACGGATGGTTTGTATGATTTCAGTGAGAGCTCGGATCCAGCTCCATGTATCAAAAGCACTAGCATGACCGAGTTCCCCTGCAGGTGCGCCATCAGCGAGGTGGAGAACCCACCCGACTCCCAGCTCTGTGAACCATCTCTCGACGGCACTAATGTCGCCGCCTTTGATACTGCAATTCGCCGACAGCCCATCGAAGAATTCCTGGACAAGGCTTTTAATGCGCTTCATATGCTCCTCCTTAACCGTTTCTTCACCGTGGAACTCGAAGTCAAAGTGCATGGCCGCTTCATCAAGAGAGATTAAGAAGGGCCTGGAGCCGCTTGACCTGCAGTAGGTAGTTGAGACGGTACCTGAGGAGTTGCTAATGGTGTAGGAACTGGATCCGATCTGCTCGCTGCTGTAGCTCCTCCAAGGCCCGCGGCTGCCATCCTTGCCCGTGGCCTCCATACTAAGCTAGCTAGCTGTTGGGATTTCGGAGAAATCCAACAGGATGAGATCGAGAGAGCAACGAGAATGAGAGGCACAAGCAACGAGTAGAGGGTCCGATTAATATGTATGGAATCAGGTTACAAATACTGGGGGAGCGCTACTTCTCGGGGCTCTCTTCCCCTCCTTTTATAGGCCGCCTCAAGGGCTGTGCCCCTTACAACAACTATACTCCAGGTATATCCGTGGGTACAACGGAATTTTCCTCCTTCATACTGACTCCGTGATTTCTGGGTCTTGATGCGCCTATCGAGATGTGCCACGCGTCTTTCCTCCTCTGCGCTGGCAGGCTGTCTCCCCTACCGATTCTGTGTTTAGCGAAGGGGTGGTCGTTCCTCCCTTCGCTCCTCTAGCCCCTCCGGGCCCTTCGACTAGATCACCTGAGTAGGGAAAAAAGCAAGAAATAATGCAGGTTCAATGCGAAGGGGTGACTTGGTTATGCCTTCGTAGCTCTCGGGAGTTAGCCAAATTCATGACTCCCCAATAGTAGCCCCTCGCGGACGAGGGCCCAGTCTTGACGGCGTGATGTCAGCGAACCGTTTTTGGAGTGTGAATTTGGTTAATGGCTCCGTTCGCTCCTTGCCCCTACCATTAAGATTGGGTGTGAGGAGCGCTCTTTGACGGCGTTACATTTTCGATTTTCGCGCTTTTGGATTTTTCGAAACTGATGGGCGGGGCCTTCCTTTTTCGGGCCTTTCCTTTTATTTAAAGGCCGAGGGTTTCGGGTTTCTCATTCTGTTTCTCGTCTCTTCGCATTTTTCCCCATCTTGCCTGTTCACACTACAACACACCATTTAATCTGCGACGGAATTCTGGCGATGGTTTCAGAAAACATCAGCATTTTATTCTTAGCCCAGAATCTGTGACGGAATTTTCGCGACGAAGTCTGAGAACGTCGCAGATGTGCAAATAGCCCATTCGGGCTCAGATTTGGGCCCAAATTCTGTGACGAATTTCAGTAACCGTCGGGCTCAAATTTTATTTTTAATTTATTCTTTGCTATATTTTATTTTTTATCAGAAAATGGGGTGTAAAAATTGCGCAACTAGGAAGCTAAAATGAAAAAAATTAAAAAAAATAAAAACATGCGATTCCAAGAATCGAACATGAGACCTCTCATCCAAGAAGTAGTGCACCTACCACTGAGCTACATGTTCTTTTGTTTATATTTTGGGTGTTTTTTGTTTTAACACATACATGCGATTTTAATCCGGGCGCAAAAAAATGGGGCGGACGCGGGACTCGAACCCATGACCTGGCAATCATGAGACGGGTGTCATACCACTGAGCTACTTGTTCTTTGGTTTTCAATCTTGGTATTAAATTTCATTGAACACATTCTGATCGACCTGGACAACGAAACAACCTCTCACCGGCCGCCACCTGTCACCCTGGTGCGCCCCCACACACCAGCCACGTACGTCCTGTAACAGCCCAAAATCCAAATAAAAATTTAATCAAGATAAATAAATAAACCAATGTTTGGTTTGGTCTTTATTTGGTTCTTCTCATGTTTTATGCATTAATAACCCTCCTTGAGCATATTTTATAAATAATATGAAAGGGTGGTAATACAAAAATATACATATAAGAAATTTGATCAAAATAATATGAACAAAGATCTTGGCCTAAGAACTTTGGTTTAAGTTCTTTGGTTTTCTCACATAAAAAGATGCATTTGAAAATGACCCTAATAAAGTAAGAAGAATAATATGCTAAAAGTACTAATCAATAAATCCTCAAACTTCCAACAAGATTTTTGAGGCACTAAATTTATTTTGGTAATTTTCTCATAATACTTGGAGCAGGTTTGATTTGAATTCAAAGTTTGGTTTGAATTCTACAACTCAAACAAAAACCAAATCTTTTTTCAATCTTTAAACCCTATCTGGGCCAAAAGCTGAGTCGGCCCGCCTCTCTTTCCTTCTCCTATCAGCCCACCAGGCCACCGGGCCTCTCTCCCTCCCTCCCTGGGCCGGCCCAAGACTGGCACGCGCAGCTGCTCTGCTCGACTTCGAGCAAGCTGACGTCATGCTGACGTCAGCAACGTCTTTTTCCTTTGAAAAATAAATCTCTAAATACATCTGTTATACATGTGTTATACCTTATACAGTGGACCCCACATGTCAATGAAATGAACTTTACTCACATGAATTTTTAGTATAAAAATAAATGAAGAAAATCAGAAAATTGTGAAGTTCATCCGCATAGTAGTTTTTCACCTTTTAATCCTGAATTTGATTTTCAAACATGCATAACTCTCTCATTTTAGCTCCAAACTTGGTGATTCTTTTTCCTAAAATCATCTAAAATCATTCTCTATCAAGTTATGAAACTTATTAATGCTATTATTTTAAAAAATCTTCTCGTGTGAGTCTGTTTGAACAATCCAAATTTTGAATTTCAAAAAATGACAACTACAAGCATGATTTTTTACACTAAATGATGTCAAATGGAAAAGTGATGAATACCAAAGTTTCATATCTCATCAAGATCTACAATCTTTATTTAGGTCATTTTGTCATTTTCAAAAGTGGTAAGAACATGTATTACAAATTTGACAAGTCTCTAATATAGTTTCTTAAACTATGTGAGTGAATCTAGGATTAATGGCCGATGTATACTACCACTTTCTCAAATGAAAAAATAACCTAAATAAAGATTGTAGATCTTGATGAGTTATAAAACTTTGGTATTCATGACTTTTTCAGCTGAAATCATTTAGTGTTCCAAAATCTTGCTTTTAGTTATCAAATATTGAAATTCAAAATTTGAATTATTCAAACTTTGTCACATGGATTAATGAACTAAATAAAGTTTGTAGATCTTGATGAGTTGTACAACTTTGATATTCATGACCTTTTCATTTTAAATCATTTATTACCCTAAAAAATATGTGAATTTCTTAACTTTTGAAATTTAAAATTTAAATAGTTCAATCTAATTCGGATGAGGAAGTGACCAAAATAATAGTTATAGATCTCGAATAGTTCTACAACTATTGTATTGACAACTTTCTCATTTGAAATTATTTTTGATGTCTTAGAATTTAATACATTTCTACCATCAAAAGAAAATAAATGTTAAATTTGCTAAAACAGAGAACGAAAGAAAAAGGCCCGTTTCGGCCCAACTATTTCTAGCCATCTATTTTCGATCCGAGGGCTCTGATCACGCCACCCTTGTATAAAATCGCGCTCGCCAGGAACCCTAACCCACTCGTTCCTCTCCCTCCCTCCCTCCCCACAGCCGCCGCCGACGCCCCGCCCCGCGCGTCCCGTCGCATCCTCCTCTCCCTGCGGCACACGCGACGCCGCCGCCGTCCCTCGGGCTTCCGGCGCAGCCTCGACGAGGAAGCAAGCCGCGGGGCCTCGCCCTGGCAAGCAGCGAGCAACGGCTCACGGGGAGGAGGCGCGGCCGCCGGCCACGCATCGCTCGGAAGCCGCTCCGGATCCGGCCACATCGGTGCGCCCCCGTCCCCGCCCTGGCCGCCGCACGCCTTCTCGCCGTCGCCGCCACCTCCGATGCCCTGCTCCGCGAGCGCCATGACCGCCTCCCGCGCCGCGGTCGCCGATGCGTCCGCAGCCACTGCAGCATCAGCGGCATGTCATCCTCGGCCACCGCGACCTCGGGCTCCTGGCTCCTCGCCTGTCCGCCCGCCGCTTGCTCTTGATTTCTACCTGCGCAGCTTGGATATACTTGGTTTTTTCCGCTGCATCAGGTGAGTAATTTGTCATCCTGGTTGTGGTTTTGTGATTCCTCTCGTTCTCTCTTGATTTGGGCTCTTAGATCGGATCTATTTCCGCGCTTTTCTCCGGATTTGTCTTGATTCGCGATTGGAGATGGGTCCAAAGGCTGATGCTTTACGGAAGTCTGTTCGATTTGGGAAATCAAAGGTTACACCGGCATATCATGCCCGATTGATTGAGAATGGTTTGGTTTCCTCGGATTCGTCTTGTGCACCGGGCAATGAGACTGTGCCGAACCTTAAGATTGATGAAGCAGTTATTTTTGCTAACCAGTTGGATGCTGGTCTTTCTTTCCCAGTGGATCCAATAGTTACTGAGGTTTTTGAAATCTTTCAGATTGGATTCCACCCTCTCACCCCGAACGCCATCGTTCGATTGAATAGTTTCATATGGGTTGTTCGTAGTTAGAGTTGTGAAGCTACTGGCAAAGCTTTTGCCTCTCAGCACGAACTCCATTGGCAGCCAAGAACTGGTGAAGGCAATGGGAAACCTGCTTCTTTTCAGTTTGGTTGTGTGAGTTTTATTTATCATGAAGGCTGCGATGGTCCGGCTGTTGCATACAAAAACAGATGGAAGGATGATTTGAGCCAGTGGTGGTTATATCAGACCGTCGCTCCTGTCGCTACCTTGTCACATGGTAAAAGCAATCCTCTTGCTCCTTGGGTGAAGAATATGTCTTTTGTCTTGCGGCCTACTGTTCGATTGGGTTCTATTGATAAGGATGCTGTTAAAGCTTGGAGACTATTGGGTAAGCATCAGTCTGTTCGTGATTTGGCTGATGAGTATACTGCTGTTGGAGTGTGGCCGATTCGGAGGGACTGGTCTTTTTCTAGATTTGCTGCTACCCAAGAGGGAGATTTGCGAAGGCCTCTCTTCCGAAGGAGTTTTTTCAAGGATGGTGAAGATGTGAAGATTAGTGTGGTTGATGTGGAGAGCAGGGTTGCTCTGTTCCTTGGTCAATATACTCGTAAGGAGTACGAGTTTCGCGTTGAAAGTGGACTTGAGATCCGAGTTAATCATGTATACGATGAGTTTCGGATTGAGTACGGTGAGCGGCCCGTGCCAACAGTGCCGACGCATGGCGAAGGTCCAAAACAAGGTCGCATTGCTTCTCGTGTTACATCTTGTCACCAGCGCTAGGGGCGATGAAGGTGACGATTCTGACAAGGATGGTCGATCTGCTAAGTGCCAGCGTGCTGGGGATGCTTTCGGTTCGGATCGCGGTGGTGGTGTTTCTGATAAGTTACCTTCGCCGGCTAGGGATGCCGGTTCTGACGAAGGGGTCAATGTAGTTGTCTCAGCGAAGGCTAGTGATCTCCTTGGCAAGAGAAGGGCTTTTGAGCACAGTGCGATACGCAGCACTACTTCTCAATGCGCTGCGAAGGAGTATGTTGTTACTGAAGGTAGGCCTGAGTATCGCAATGAACGCTCTCCTGGGGCGGGTATTCAACATTGGTCTTCTTTAGAGTATGAGTGTGATAGTAATATTTTTGTGACACGGAAGAGCCTTAATAACAGTGTTGTTTTGTGTGAAGATGGCTCTTCTCGCCAGACGGAGGCTCTTGTTGACACCTCAGTTACTGTTGTTGGAGAGTCTGCGAGGGGTGCCAGTGAGCTTTTGCCTGGCGAAGGTCTTAGAAACTTTGGTTGGCACTGTTGAGAAGAGATCGTCAAAGAAGGTGGATGCTGGGCTTCAACTATTTGATATGCTAGGGGATGACTCGGAAGAGAGTGTACATTCCAGTTGTAATTCTCTTGAATTCTCTGATATTTCTGCTGGAAACTTTTGAGTTACTAAATCTCACAAGATTTCTGATGTAGCTAGGGAAAAAGATGCAAAAGACACTGAAGACGAGGTCGAGTGCTTGAAGAAGCCTGAGAATGCTGATGCTGAGGCCACTAACTGCTCTCAGGATTTGACTTTGAAGGGTGCCGGCATTGGGTCGCCCCCTAGCTCTGAGCTTCCTGCGAGGTCTCCGGCCCATCAACTTGAAGATCTTCGTTTCTTTAGTGAGCGTCTCAGTGTTCCAGATGGTGCCCGGATTGTATCTGCTTGTAATATTAGTAAGGTTAAGATTTTGCCTAACAGTTATGAGGCTGGTATCTGTGATGGAGTTATGCGCAGCTTTGCTGTTCCTGAACTAGAGGACAAGCTGTGCCTTCACAGTGAACCATAGCTCCACTATGCTATTGAAGCGAATGCCGTTAAGGGATTGCTGCTCTCGCGGGCTCTTCTTCAATCAAGCTGTGACCGCCTGAAGGAGACGGACAGGCTTGATAAAGAGATTGCTTCTCACATTTCTGAACTTGAAGAGAGTGTGGAAGTTTTAAAGGAGAAGTTGTCTATCTCTGGTGAATGTGAGGGACGCCTTGAGCGTGAGAAATTAGAATTGGTTGAGGAGAAACGGAAGGTTTCTGAGCAGTTTGAGGCTTTTCGCAAAGAACTTGATGAGATTGAGAACTTGAAGGCGAAGGCTACTGATTTGGGAAATGATCTTGCAGATGTGAAGGGTCAACTTGAGGATGCCCTTTGTGCTTTAGAGCAGGAGAGGAAACTTAAGGAGGTAGATGTTAGTGGCTTGGATGAGGAGTGAAGGCTGAAAGAGGAGGCTGTTTTAGCTCTTAGCCATTTCAAGCAGTCTTTGATCGATAGGGTTTCGCGCGTCACAGAGAAAGTTCGCAAGGTTGTGCAGTCATTTGGTGCTGATTTGAAGGTTTTGGATGGCTTTGACTTTTCAGATATCTCTGCCTACTTTGACTGGCTTGAAAGTTATTTCGTCGATTTCCAGACTGTGACTAACAGCTTCTCCAACTTTTCGGTTGTCGTGGCAGTTCGTAGCTTCGCCTACACCATGACTCAGTTGGGTTGCGATCATGTTCGCAATACAAAATTTGACTATCCTAGTGACATGAGTTATGAAACTGTTGGCAGTGGGATTGCGTCGATTGCGAGGAACTTTGCTAGATGCTTCTGGGTGCCCCGAGGCATAAAGTTTGCTTTGGAGGAGGCAGAGCACAACCAAACTAAGGTTGGTAGCAGTTTTCCACCTTGCTGTACTTTACTTGGGAGGGGTTCTAAGGGTCCTGGTTTTTGATTTGCAGAAGAAAATTTCTGGTGGCTCGGGTACTCCTTCATCATCTACCATGGCTACCCCTTCGGCTGCCCTTCGCATCACTCCTGTTTCTACTGCTGCCACTCCTATGTCTGACGCTCCTGTGAACCCTATCGCTGGCTCCATCCCCGAAGAGAATGCTAGAGCAGTTGATCCTGCGGGTGCTTCACCGGCTGCTGGCGACCAGGTTGAATGAACTTTCAGTGCTTGGTTGATATTTTTGCTGTTTGAACATTTGGTTTGTAATATTAATACTCTGTGCCTGCGCAGGTCCCAGCCGAGGACCCTGCGCAGGGAATTATCTTAGAAACTTCCGTCTTAACCTATCGACAGGGAAACTTTATGATTTCTGGATCTCTTTATGATGACTTTAAGCGTCGTCATCCTAATCTTGGTGTTGATGAATTCTTGGCTCACCATCGGAAGTACTACGATAGGCTTAATGCTGAAGCGAAGGATTTTTGGCGGAGTTTTGACTCTAGTGTGTTGCCGCAACGGAGGATCCGTTGGATCCTTCGTCGTATAGATCGTGGTGATGATAGTGTTGCGCAGGGGCTTCTTGAGCCAAAACCTGAACCTGTAGATGAAGTGTTTTGTGCTCCTCGCTACACTTATTTAGCTAAGGATCCAGTAGAAGATGAACTTGTGGATGATGGAAATAGTTCTTAGTTATTGATTATATTTCTTCTTCTTATTTTGTTCAGGGATTAATTCCTGACGCTGATACTCTTCGAAGAATGGCTAACAAGATTATTGATGGTGTTGTTGTTGATTTGATATCTGTTGACACCGGATTTTCGCACCTGACATGCTGAGTCAGATGATGACGTGGTGAGGTCGAGACTGCGCAGTGGGCCCGTTGAATGGTCAAACAGAAGATGACAGAGAAGGAAGCCGATGCTGAAGAGGAGTCTGATGAGGCAAGAAGTCCGATCTGATGATGAATAAAAGAAGAAGGGCGCGTCGGCTAAGAAGGAAGCGTATCAGATGCGGGGACTATTTCCTTTTCAGAAGGCGTTTGGGAGTCCCGTTTTATGTTAAGCTTAGTTTACTTAGTTCGCAAGTTAGTCTGGTCCGATCAGGACTCTCCATGACTAGGGTATAAATATGAGCCCTCGTCCATTGTAAAAATTATTCTCACAATCAATACAACCCGGCTTCACGCCAAAAACCCTAGTATTAGTTATCGACGAAGCTCATTGGTGGACGGGCTGCATCAGTTCTGATCTCCGGCTTACCAGTAAGTTAGTCAATTTATCGAACTAGTATAGGCTTTGAATTGAGGCGCATCGTCCTTTCTCGTTTATACTGTTCAACCGATTTATCTCTGGATAAGCAAGATTGATATAGATTCCCTACGTCGGAGCTAGATCAATATTGATTATCCAACAGATTATCGTTTATCGGACTGTACTTTTAGCCTAGATTCCCTACGTCGGAGCTAGGTATCAAGATTAGGCTAGATTCCCTACATCGGAGCTAGAATAATCTTGGTTACTAAAGGCAGTTTTTGCGGTTTGTTTGGAGTTGCTAGATTGGTTTAGATCTACGCCATGTGAATCAATTCTACTTCTTCAACGGCTTTGAGCATTGGTCTTGGTCTGATTCAAGCAATATTTATCTTACAGCATCGTTCTAGGTCCGATCCTGCTTTGTGGTTTAATCTAGTTGTTCTTTGAGTATTGCACTGGTGTAGATTCCCTACGTCGGAGCTGGATCTTTGTAATACGCTTAGATTAATCTTTGATTGTCATGTTTGGTTTAGATTCCCTACGTCGGAGCTAGATTCATCTTGATTAGTCAAAGGAAGCTTTGGTTATGCCTTATTGTTATTTGAATGTTAAGTGTGGTTTAGATTCCCTACGTCGGAGCTAGGTCATGCTTGATTATTTGATAACATATCTTAGAATCAGAACGATCCTGTTAATGTTTTATCTGCTTATTTGCTTAATCTGGTCAACACCTGTGCGAGCATCTTGTTTAATTGACAGATTGATGAGTTGAGTTTGACTGTCTAGCTATTTGATTTGATCATAGCTGGAAAAATCTAGATTCCCTACGTCGGAGCTAGATTTCTCTGAAAAAGTTATGGTCCGATTGGCTAGTTAGATGGTCCGACAAGATGAGTCAAACTGGCAATTAGGCAAGATGGACAATGTATCGGCTTATACTTTGATTATTTGATATCTTGTTTCAAGACACAGCTGATCCATTACTTTACATATTGGCCTTGTTTTATGCTTTACTTTATTATTTAAAGGCTGATCTGTTATATCAATCAAGGTCCGATCCTGATTGATCCGATTCTGAGGTCCGATTTGGTGTCTGATTGAGGTCCGATTATTCGGTCCGATTGACGTCATCAATGAAGTCCGAATTTGAGGTCCGATTGGTATCGGCCGACACGTGTCTGATTGGGTCTTGGCTAAAATTCGACGTTACTCCATCGTCTGAAATAGAGCCGGCACAATCAAAGAGCAATTTAACTGTTTTATCCCCTTGTCAATTTCAGGTCAAATTGACTGGCACGCTGCGAACCTGAACTGGAGTGTGGGCTGGCACTGGAGTGAAGCAGATCTCCCTGGTCTTCGTGTGCTGCACGCGGAGGATACCATCGCCGATTTTCCGCGTCAACACATTTTTGGCACGCCCAGTGGGACACGAGAAATAAATTCCAAGATGTCGTCGTCTGATGCTGAACAAGAAACTGCAGCAAGACTTGCTGCTGAAAAAGAAGCTGCTGAGAAGGCCAAGAATGACAAGAACAAGACGCCTGAGGCGGCCATTCCAATTACGAAGGCCGATCTGTCTAAAGCTCAATTGGATGCAGTTCAGGCTCAAATTGATGCATTTGAGAAGCTTTGTCTTGGCCAGTTTGGGCGTAATCGTTCAGGCCCTATACTCAAAGGTCCTCTCCCAGATCCAGAGTTGATCAAGAAGACAACTGAAGCTCGGGAGTACCAGGTCAACATGACAGAGATGATTCACCAGGCTGTTCATCATGCATTGATTAATCAGTCAGGCACTTTGGTGAATTCTTTGGATAATCTCATCAAGAAGGCGGTGGATGATGCTATTTGCTTGAAAGGTCCANTGAAAGGTCCAGTATTTATAGCAGATTCTGCAGGGGCATCAGGATCAGGGAAAGGCAAAAGAACTGAAGATAATGCAATGACCGTTGCTCCGCAGGTTCCAATTGCTCCACCACCTCCTATTGAACTGGCCAACGGTTTTTTGTTGATGGCCGATGGATCTATTGTCGGCCCACATGGAGAAAAATATGCTAGAACTCTGAACGAACAAGAAAAGCAACCTGCAGCTGCAAGGCTACGTGCAGAGGTTCCTTCACATCAGTGTATGGTCGGTGATTACAATAATTATGTGATGGACATAGCTGATGGGATGCCAACTGGAAGTCAACAGTCCGATTGGTCACAGAAAATAGCCGAGGTGATCCAGAATCAATTCGGCTTGAAGCCTAAGGATGAAGCGAGGTTGTATCGGCACCCGTATCCATCTTACTTTGATGCAGTGCCACTTCCTCCGCGTTACAGAGTGCCGGATTTCTCCAAATTCTCCGGGCAAGATGATATGACCACAATTGAGCATGTCAGTCGATTCTTGGCTCAGTGTGGTGAGGCTGCTTCAGAGGAGGGACTCAGGCTTAGATTTTTCCCTCTGTCACTGTCAGGGCCGGCGTTTACCTGGTTTACGTCGTTGCCAGCAGGATCCGTCACAGGATGGTCCGATATAGAGAAGCAGTTTCATAAATACTTCTTTTCCGGTCTCAACGAGATGAAGATTTCCGATTTGATTGCTGTCAGGCAGAGAAACGATGAGACCGTCAAGGAGTATATTCAACGGTTCCGTGACACCAGGAATCGGTGCTATAGTTTGAAACTATCTGGTATGCAATTGGCCGAGCTTGCATTCCAGGGTTTGCTCGCGCCGATCAAAGAAAAGTTTTCTGCTCAGGAGTTTGAGACATTGGGACAACTGGTTCAGAAGGTGTCAGCTCATGAGGTCCGGTATCAAGAGATGAAGCGTATAAAGTTTTCTAAACAAGTATCTTATCTCTCTGATGCTGAAGAGGAAGCTGATGTCAACATAGCTGAATGGACCAAATCTAAGAAGCCAGTGTCGCTCCCATGGATCAAGCAGAACCCTGAGAAGTTTGGATTTGATATAACAAAGGCCGATAAGATTTTTGATTTGCTACTCAGTGAGAAGCTTATTCAGCTTTCTCCAAATCATTCTATTCCATCGGCCGATGAATTGAAAAAACGCAAATATTGCAAATGGCACAATTCAACTTCTCACGAGACCAATGAATGCAAGGTGTTCAGGAGGGAGATCCAATTGGCTATTGAATCAGGCAAGATCAAGTTTGAAGACAACAAGAAAGCCATGAAGATCGACGGTCATCCTTTTCGGAATAACCTTGCTGATTTCTCCTTTTTCATTAATATGGTTGATGCTAATGAGAAGGGGAAGTTTAAGGTGCTTACATCGGACCACGCCAAGAGTTCTGGTGCCGTTGATCCTGCAGTTCAAGTTACCGTTGAAGAGCTGCGGAGGAATCATCAGGCGTTTGGGCGAGAATCTAATGCTCCTGGTGGATATCGGCCGCGTGTAACTTCCCAGATGTTGATTAATAAGTACAAAAGACAGCAGGCAGCAGCCCGAGCATGGGAAGAGCGCGAGGAACGACGACGTCGGAGGCGCGAGTATCAAGCAAGGCGGCTTGATGAAGAGTTTGATGATCAGCGCCGACGTGATGACAGGTTCAATGGCCGACGCCGATATGATGAATGGTCTGATGGCCGACGCCGATATGATGACAGGTCCGATGGCAGACACTGGTTTGATGATAGAGTCGACGATCGCCATCAGTACGGTTATGGGTCTAATTGGCATATAGACAGGCGTCAAGGTTACGACCGATATGATCAGGATGATGATCACTGGGGTGTCCTTTCTTCGTATTCTGCTGGAACGAGAAGCTTAGACTGCCATCAAAAGCAGATTGTCCTGAATGCAGTTTTCAGTATGAAGAATACAGAGCTTCCAAAAGAGGTCGACGATCAGTTCATGAACGGATCGGCGTCAGGATTGATGATCATCATCGAGGAGATGAAGGCCGAGTTGATGCTCATGGCCGTAAAAATATCGAAGGCCAGGTTGATGCTCTTGGCCCTGAAAAAATTGAAGAAAAGGCTCCAGTTCGGAATCGAATTAAAGAACCTCAAATGAAGCCTGGACAGTGGTGCCCGTCAGGGATTTCTAGGTCCAAAAAGAGACGCGTGCAACGCTTGCGCTATCATGAGCAGATTCAGGAGCAGGAATTGGCAAAAGAAAAGAAGACATGGCGCGTCAAGATGGCCAATGATGATGAAGCAAGCACATCGGCCGCAATAAACATGGTTTTGATGTTGCCTTTTGATTTTGCTGCTCCTGATGAACAGGACGATGATGAGGTCAATTATGAACTGGAGGAAGCCGCTGCATGCTTGGTTCTGGATTCAGAGAAAGCTATCTTTGAGAAACCAAACGCAAATGGGTATCGGCATCTGAAGCCTCTGTACATCAAGGGATACGTTGATGGGAAGCCGATGACCAAGATGTTGGTTGATGGAGGAGCTGCAGTCAATCTCATGCCTTATTCCACGTTCCGCAAATTGGGAAAAGGGATTGATGATCTAATCAAGACCAATATGACGCTCAAGGACTTTGGCGGAAACGTTTCAGAGCCTCGGGGGCAATTCATGTTGAATTGACCATCGGCAGCAAAACATTGCCGACTACCTTCTTTGTGATTGATGGCCAAGGTTCTTACAGCATGCTCCTCGGGCGAGATTGGATTCATGCCAATTGTTGTATCCCATCCACGATGCGCCAATGTTTGATTCAATGGCAGGGCAATAATGTGGAGATCGTCCCGGCTGATGATTCGGTTAGCATAGCTACGGCTGAATCAACGATTTGGGAGTTCGAAGGAGTTGAATGCCTATCAGGAAAAACATGGGATGGTGACTTTCTCAAGGTGTCCGATCAAGGACTACAGCCGATCCAAGCAGTCGGCTCTGAGACTTTGTTTTAAATGGATGATTGTATAGAAGATCTTGAAGACCGAGGTGAATTCGGTTTAAGCCGTAATATTGTTGAACATCGGCTGCTCATCAGATCAAGATATCGGCCACGCAAACAATGGGATTGTTGATCATTATGAATATAGTATTGATGATGATGAAGATAAATCATGAAAATT
>CM014273.1:5451204-5465886 GCA_004135705.1 Alloteropsis semialata | reverse complement strand
GACAACAGAAGCAACACCCATCTGCAACGGAGTCCGGACGACTTTGTTAGGGTTTCCTTCAAATGAATATTAAAAACGTAAACATAAACAAACATTGACCTATAGAACATGACTTCTTCCAACTACCAACAGTAAGGGATCCCATATGATCACTCATAAATGAATTCTTCAGTGTTACAGAAGGTATTGAAAAGATTAACCACCTCTATGCAGATAATGAAGTCTTGAATACTTGACTTGAACTGCAACTCTTGAGCAATAGGACCTCTCAACAAGCCCCAATTGAAGAGCAGTGCGATTGCTATACCTTGCCACCATGTTAAGAACACAATAGACTTGAATGTCACAAACTTTGCAAGAGGCTTTATATGGGCTAATTCATCCTTTATCGCAGCATAAAACTGAACAAGACAGTATAAGGCCCATGACTGACTGAAATTGAGAACCACGGCCGTGTAAGAGTACCTGGTAGACAAGTAAAATAGTCCATTAGTGGCAAGACAATGATTTGTTTAACTCCTACATCATCAATTGCATGAACGAATTCACCTATGCTAGCAAATGTCTAACAAAAGATAACGAGACAAGGGAAAACGAAGAAACAACAAAAAACTTAATAGTTTCATTAAGTGTGCGATTTAACACAGAAACTTGAGTTATGTATATATGCATTCCACTACATGATGGGGCATCCCTAAAAGAAGGCTGGGTAGGCAAGGAGGGTCAGACCCACCATAGATTAGATGCAAACACGAGTTGTAAACAAATCCAGTGGTATCAGATTTATATACGCAACCCATGAGAGCCATCTACCATGACATGAAACACCACATATCAGGACAAGACAATAATGTGATAGGCGGCACATGATTTGACATATACGGTACATGGAAGTTGCAAGTCATAACTAAACTAGAGGTTCAGCACCCTTGTCTATGATACAGTAAGTGATATAACATTATGATCCATACATGCATGCTGACTGTTTAAAGGAAAATGAGCATAAAGGGATTTTTTTTATTTGAAAGACCAGCATAAAGGCATTTGGAATTGAAGAAATCCCAGCAATAGTAGAAGTGTAGAACAGTAACAGTGTAGTCAAATGAGACAAGTCCACACTAGGATCAATGAGTGAAATAAATCAGTGTATATGTCTCTTACCCACAGTTCAACTTAAACTCTCCTTCACAGTACACCTCGAAGGATTCAAGAAACACCGCAAGAATAGCACATATTGATTTTATTATCATCTGTTTGGTCATGTAAAATGAATTAGTTTGAATTTTCATAACGCGCTGCAAAGTCAACAGGTGTGCAAGATAAAGATCCACGCACATATTGAACTATTCCAAACTTGATGACCAAATAGAACCATTCGCCTAGAGGCCACGGTTTCAGCATGTAATTCATTGGAAAAGGATGGTGTACATATCGTTGTTCAGATGCTTGGCCTAAAAGTGGTGCATCAGGACCTGAACCACCCTCCTTCTTCAGAAATTCGATTGTCCTATCTTCGCCACCTAGCATAATAAGCAATACTACAAAGTAAGGGCAAGATATGGACGGTAAGATTGGAATGTAAAGTAACTGACAGAGGAGTACCTAAGCAAGCAACCAGATACCGCCCGAAACAGTACATGGCAAATGCCTCATAGCCATCTCGCAGAATCTCGATATCAACACTTATTGATGGATTTACCAATGATATGTACTGCAAGAGTAGTCACTAAATGTTACGACAGTATATAACAATGCGAACCTGGAATGTAAATACAGTTATTAATCTGCTGGACAACTGACAAAGCAGCAGCATAGCACCTTACCGACTCGACTGCATAGCACGGCACCATGAGAATGACGCCGACGAGGAACTTCTGTTCCTGAAAGAACACAGACGCGGCGTGAATGGGTGAAAAAGAGCAAGTCAAACACAGCTCCAATAATTCAAGACACTGATAACAATCCCCAACCTCTGGGTTTTTGTAGGCTGACAGATGATTGAATAGCAGGTATAGGGAAAGCGAGAGCGAGGTGACAACAAAAACGCCGGCGATGATGGTAGCCCAAAGAGGCAGCGCATAGCTCCCGAGAAGAAAGAATGATTGCCCGGCCAACTCCATCGCCTTCTCTTCTCACAAAACCCCTTGTTCCTTCTCCTCAGATTATGCTCCCTTTGGAGCGAAATCTGCTGCAGGGTCTGGTTCATAGAGGATCATAATTCACAACCCCCAATTGTGAGACTCAGAGACTGGAGTTTTTCCCCTTTTGAGCAGCCAGCCAGTGCATAGAAATAAGGTAAAAATCTGTTCTTCCACCCCTGATACTCGGTGGTCTTTCCCTGCAAGCACATAAATAGAAAGAGTTAAAATGAGGAGGAGCCGCAAGCAGGGAAGAAACCCAACCGATAATTTTTGGCAAAAAAAATTCAGGTTTGCAGGCATCATGGTCAGATCCGAATACAAATAGCATACATTAGGGCTTTGGGTGTTCGATTTCGCACAGCACGAAGGGAACGGAAGGGCATGTGCGAGCTTACCTGTCGGATGCCCGTCGAAGGACCTGACCAAGGGCGGCGCCGCTCGCCGTGTCGTCGCCGACCGCGAAAGGCTGAGAGCCAGAGAGAGAGGAGCTCAGGCGGGGCTCGCTCGGGCCGTCCCGGACAGGAAAGGCAGCGGATGGCTGTTTTTTGTTTTTCTTTTCTTTTGTTCGGGGGGAAGGAGTAGGAGTTATATTATTATTTTACAAAATTATATATATATATACCACGCAAAAAAATTATATATATATATAGGAGTATTAAACGATGTCAACCGTTGATTCACAATCAGAGAGTCCAACCGATCAATCAAGAGATTAATAATTAGATAATAGAAGGGGAAAAAAACAGGTTTGCTTGACCTCGACCAGGAATTTGAGGATTGATTTCATCAGAAGATTAGGTGCGCGGAATCGTAGTTGTTGTTCGGGAGACAGGGACGGCGATCAGGAATTCATGACATGAGATTATGACAAGGGTGACTGGATTTTTTATGTCCTTTCTTCCTCCCAAACCACATCACATGCTTCCAACGTTTCTATCTATTTATTTATTTATTGTCTAGCATATCAATCATGTTCATGTTCATGTCATGTCTCCGGCGCTCCAGATGGACACCCCAATTCAAATTTTAGATCTTTGACGTAATTGATATTTAAATAAACAAAATTAAAACCAGAATTTGTACTTGCTTTCAGTAGTCGGGCTTCCTTGGCGAGGATGGCTGGTTTAACAATTTGCAGAACCTCTGCGTGAGTCCACAGCTGACAGCTGGTGTGTCCTATTGGCAAAACAAAGGAAGTTTCTGGTTGTGTACCGAACGCTACCAGAAAAAAAAAATCTACCTATTTCTGTTCCAACTCCAAGTTTCATGAACGGTATAAGAGCACGAGCTATCCATCAGCAATGTATAATTTTCCTTTTATAAAATATGGATAACGAGTGGTTATCGCTTGGAAGTTAGAACAGCTCACAGGTCAAATCTTTAGCTTGTAAGCAATAGACGCCCTTACAAGTCTACATGTCAAATCGTAAATATCTCGTGGATTATTTTGGGAGCTCAAATATTTTCAGACAATCGCAAATCGAATTATTGTATCCCTTTTACATTGACACAGTGTTAGCGCATGCCATCAATCATGGAGTTCAGAGTATCTGCAACTACACAAGTTCAGAATCAGCCCAGAATTTCAGACATTTGCATATCTATTTTAACTAGCCATGTTTTGTGTCAAAATAAAAGTTGTTTTTGTAACTGAAATATAAACGTGAGTATTAGTAATAAAAGATGCCCTGCCCACCTTAGCAAGACTCTCACTAGTTTGGGTCACTTCCAATTATATACAATTTCAATACATAGATTATGATTTTCATAAATCACTCATCTGCAGATTTTTTTTTCCTCCCAGAATACTATGCCGGTAAACCATTTTGGCAAAAAAAAAATGTAGGTAAACTAAGGTAACAAGTTATACTAGGAACAGATAATATGAAAGCCTACTGTCTCTACTCTCTAGCAAGAATTAGACTCCTGTTGGAATAGCTCCAAAGCTAAACCATCATTTTCTTAAAGCGATGCAAGCTCCCACGAGTCAATCATCATTTTTCTTAAATTTCTTGTGGATTCTCTAGCTACTTGAAATCTTATTAGACAATCATGTAGTAGTAAAGCAGTTTTTTTTTTTTGGTTCCTTCATAGAGCTAGCTACAAGTTCAGTCCAGAGTCTAAACTCGTATTCCAAGTTGCAGACAGCACTGCATGCTGAGAAGCCTTCCACTTCATGGATCATGAGCTTCTTTTCTAGCATGGCTATCTTTCACTCTTCTAGACTCATTTAAACTTTTGATGTTCATTCAGAGCATAGAGAAAAGCAGTACCAAAAAAAACATAGAGTTAAAATATAGCACTTGCCAGCGGAAGCAAAAAATCTTATCAAAAGCAAGAACCTACAACAAACGCTTCCTGATCTTAAGCTAATGCCAGCTTAAGCAAGAAACATGCTTATTACTTATGAGATGCTTTATGCACAGAATGACCAATAGGAAAATGACAAAACTGAGAATAATCCTGTCATGCTTCAGGGGCAATAGTACTGTGCAGATCCCAAAACCATGCTACATAATCAACGATCAGGAAAAAATGAGCATGAGACATGGCTTCATGTTTCATGCGTCAACTGTCGGGAGCATGATAACCGTACTGCAAGTGAACCATGTGATACGAAAACTTAGCAAAAATGCAGAATACGAACAACGATAGTGCATTGAGAACTGTCCACACCATTTACTGCAAATCTGAACAAAGAGTACAAGCAATTGGAGCTTTTGCTCTGTAGACAATGCATATAACATCCTTCAGAAGACTGGCTCTTAACTAGATCAAAATAAGCACAGCATAGAACAGCAGAATGAAATGCTACATTACAACGAACAATTTCAGCAGATCCACTTATCACATGCTGAACAGGAAATTCAATCAATGTTTATTTTTAGATTGCAGAGGTGTCACAGGACCAAAGAATAATGCCCAAGATACAGTTGTACTAATTGAATTCCAATGGATATAATTGGAAAAAAGAACCTAAACAACTCAAACCAATGTTTCATCGATGTTAAGTTATTGAACGGTACACACAACACACCAACCCAGCCCACCCATTGGTTGCTGCAACAGTTGTTGCATATATGTGGATCCCACTCTGTAATTTAGACGAAGCAGCCTCTATATACACCCCTCTTTCACTCTCCATGGAAGTAGTTAGAGTGTGTATAACCAGCCAATTAGTTCTAACTTAGGCTCTTGCATCCAGCAAGAATGTGGCAGGTTCTGTTTTTGCAGCACAGCCATACCTAAATGTGCTGTACTTTCTATGGACTCCAGTAAGTTTCCCATGAGCTGCTCTTTGGTGAAGTTCGACCATCGTCCTAGAGCAATCCCTGCAGCATAAAACAGACCATGTAGCTGTAAGAACAATCTGAAATGGTATGCCTTTTGGAATATAAAGAGTAGGGAGGTAATAATTACATTAGTTGTTCTTCTGAATATTTTGTATGCAGCTCACAGCATTTGTTCCAGGATTTGAACCCATTTATCGTGCATTGAGCTGTGTAGATGGCAGCAGCTGCTAGCATAGATGGGCAGAACTTGAGCATCTCATATTCAACAAGGCTAAGTTCGATCATGAAGAATGACAGGAGCTCGAGCTGCACAGTAATAGATGATAAAACTTTTTGTCAGCGTACATGTACTTATACAGCAAAGATATAGCTTACATTACATTATCTATCTGTGACAAACAAAGTCTGTACAAGTATCTTACCTTCTTCTCTGCTTGCGCTGCCTTTAGAAACCTTCTCATGAAACAGTATGGAGTTGGCACTGACATATTGAACTTAAGTGTGTTCACTATCCTTCTCTCCTGCAGAAATGTTAATGTCATTTCTCTGATTTTTTTTTTCTTCTTTTGCACTGAAAATTAAGATGCAGAGATTTTTTACCATTTCAAGAATATCAGCCCTTGTGTAGGCGCGGTCGCAGATTAATATGAGATCTTCCACCACAGGTACGCTCACCTCTTCATACTTGCACGCAAGCAACATAGCAGTTACACCGACTAGCTGAAGCTTCTTCCGTGCTACATTTTCAAGTGCCAAAAATCTGTCTATGATGTTCACAGTGAGGAAAAGGGTCTCCTCCAACAGCTCCAGTTTGTAGTGTACCTGCATTTTTTTTTAAAAAAAATGAACAGAATGTTAAGGTTCTACAGAGCATATGAATAATACTAAACTGAAGGCTTGCACGTTTGCTTAAAAATTCTCACCTCTATTAGCCAGTCAATGAGAATGCCACGCATCTTCTCATTTATATCAGTTTGGCTTGACATGTAATTTGTAGGGACACAGCTTGAGCCCTATGTACACAGAAAGTTGCAATGAGACACACATGATAATAACAGGGTAATTGCAAATAACTTCAGGTTCAGGAGGTCAGGATTCTACCTCAGTTCTTCTGTAAAATCTGTAAATTTCATCTACATATTCAACCACAGCCAGTGAGTTTCCAGCATCACAACTGTCAATATCAGGTGCTGCCTCCTCAATATCTTCCATCTCGATCTCTTTCAGTTCGGAGCTCATCTGAAATTACTTGTATTAGTGACAATGTCCGAATCAACAATCTGTTATGCTTACAAAGGGCTAAAGAATGAGCTAAGAATATGTGATGGTTGATTTACCCCTTCATCCATCTCAGACAGCATAGGGAAGGGGAAGTCGTCATCAGCCATCTTGGTGCTTTCCATATCTGCACGTATGTGAAATGCTGTATCTGCGGTTCTTTTCTGTCTTTCACTTCCAATTGGGGCCTGCATAGCAATTAAATATCAAAGCTGATACTTGAATACTACTTGTCGAAACAAGGTTGCGTGTGAAAGCGGAAAATTTGATTAGATGATTCAAGCAAAACCTGAATTTTATTTATGGGACTCTGAATGTGCAGATTTAGAGTTCATATGTGCCTTTTCACACTACACATATGGAATACAAATTTACCATAAGAAGCAGCCACATCAAAGAATTATCAAATTGATATGCGATATACAAAATCTGAATGCCCTTTCACACGCAGATCAAATGCTTGACTTCCCATATTTATCATAATGAGCAGGCACATCTATTAAAGAACAATGAAACTGACAGCAAAATACAGTGCATCACATTCAAATATATGGCTCCTACACCGATATTATAATTTGCATAACGGGAAAGTTTACAAAAATAAACAGCAGTGCATGTAGCAGATCCTATTAAAATGACAACAATTTGAACCACTGTAATGACTATTACCAGATGGGCAGTTGTAGGTTGGTTTGCCAGTGTTGCAGCAAATTTCCTGCCAAAAGAGCAAGACGTACTTCATTAACCTCCCATGGTAATTCGATTCAAGATGGTAAGTAGTAGAAGTGAGGTGTAAGCTCGCAAACCTGGTGACGGGACGGTGTCCGACAAAGCCAGCTTGATCCTTGGCATTTACAGCAGCAGCTGGTTTTCTGAAGCATGGAAAGGAACACAGTTAAGCAATTAGAAATCCGGTTCATGGTTCATGCAAGCTAAAAGTCAAATTTTGGGCACAGCTCGGGGGCTTACTCTGAGAGACCCCTCTTGCTGACAGCCAAATGCTGGTGAGGGCCTCCGATGATGTTCTTGATGTCGCTCAGGGCCCTCCGGTTGGTATTGGCCATCTCCGAGGCAAACTTGACGCCCTCCATGGCATCACCTTGGTGGTAGTTTTCAGATCTCAGGTTCTCCATTGCCGGAGATCGAGTTACTGCAGCAAGAAAGTCAAACAGAATTGTACATCAGAATCGAAGCAACAAGGAGCGACTTTGTTATCATGACCGGAAAACATCCAAGAGCCACACGGATCTGCGGAATGGCTAGGCCTTTTGGTTTGAATAATATCTCGTGATACTCCATCGGTACCGTACGTGAGGAACAACGACGCGAAGATGACGAATTTGGCAGGTAGCCAGGTCAAGAAATAGATTAAAACGTTGAGAATTCCACATCAGAGAATCCAAAAGATCCTGCTGGTAAGCTACCGATATGGTTCGTAGCTGGAGAGAAAGCGAGAAATCCCAGCTCAGGGAAAGCAAAAGAGAGTTTGAGAAATTCGTGCCAAGAGAGCAGGCCAATTCTTGCCGTTCTTTGATGGAATTCAAAGAGCAGAGGAGATCCAAGAAAAAAGGACCCAACAGGAGCAGATCCAACCACCAACAGACAACACAGCCTGAGAGGAATCTACGACTAGTGTTGATGTAATCGCTTTCGGCTAATCTTCTCCCTGAATTACTCCATCTAACCGGAGTTCCAAGGGGGAATGCTGCTCAGGAACCCAAATCCAATGCAAAAAAAGACTAGGAAACGATTCGAACCCTCGCGCAGAGCTCAGAGGTAAAGAACGCACGCGTTGGTTCAAGAACCAATCTTTCCCACGGCCGGAAGAGAAATTAAAGAGAAGCCGCCACCGGACCTTACCGTTCGTCGCTGCGAGACGGGAGACGAGAGAGAAGAAGAGCAGGAGGACCTCTCGCTCTCCCCTGACGACCTCGCCGCCTCTCTCGGCTCCGGGTGGCGGTGGTGGCTGCTGGCGATGGGGAGGAGCGGAGGAGAGAGACGGGACACGGGAGCGATAAAATAGGAGGAGGATGTGGGCGAGCCCAAAAGGGGAAGGCCTGCAGCTGAGGCGGTCCGACCCGTTTAAACGCAACGGTCGTGCGATCTCCGCCGTCGGATGGGATCTGGACGGCGTCCGAGCGGTGGGCCGGCCTCAACGGCTATGGCCACCCAACCCCAGGGGGGCATGTGCTTGTGCTTTCAAAATAAGGACACTTTGCAAGTCTAGATGGGCCAGCAAAGACTTTAAGACCTGATTATAGATGCTAGATCAGTATGAGGCGTCAGCTTTAAGTATCCATCCATCTGTTACTTTTGGTCAGCTCTAATAGTTCGTGCTCTCGAGACAAATGTAGTTTTTTTAGTACCGCTATTTTTATTTCCTAGGTTGATATCACACGCTCGGAAAAATTATTGATATATTAGATGCGAACTATCCGAGTTGCATTGCTGCAATCATCACGTTTTTGAAAGAGACCTCTCAAGTTATTCCATATCTGAGTTTAACGGTGATTTCTCACGATGATAATTTAAGGTGGAGTAACGAGTTACTCTATGCTTAAATTAGTTAAGAGACAAAATGGTGTGGACTAAACAGAATAAGAGTTATTCAGTTGTGGCTCTCAACAGGAGAATGAGAAACCAATGTCCAATAACGTGCAAGGAGGTACACGCTACACAGTGAATTCCTCATTAACTTTTCACAAAAAAAATAATCCTCATTAGCCCTTACTTTGCATCATCTTCCTTGTAGCTAGAATGAGAAAAGAAAATGGACAAATAAAAGCCTAGCTGGTGTGAACCAGATGAATTAGGAGATTTGGTTTTCACCATTTGAAAATCGTTCAGTTCTGTGGGCAATGAGTTAATGATTACAGGCCAAGGAAAACTAAGCAAATCTTCAGGTTCAGGCTGCTAATAATGAAATGGTTGGATGCAGTTGTTTTACAACTTTCCTGCCCCTAATTTAAAAGTTTCCATCTAACATTCTTTTCCGAAAGACTATGTACGCCCACATTAAGAACTAGATTTTTTTTTGAGGAAAAGAACTAGGAATTTGACCCCAAGAATGTTAGTAGCTGCACTCTTACTCTCATCGAGAGGATGACACTCAGAGTTGGAAAATTTTCTGGTTTTTCTTCTCATTACCATGTCATACCAACCCAAGGGGTTGGGGGTACATATTTATAGCTGCAAGGCAGCCAAGCATATGCTAGATGCTAGTCTAAGATGCTGTCCTCTAAGATGCCTAGATGCTAGTCTAAGATGCTAATATGATGCTGTCCTCTAAGATGTCTAGATGCTGTCCTAAAGGTGCTAATATGCTGTCCTTGCTGGTCAAGATGCTGCTGCATGCTGCTGCAGCAATGATGCTGCTGTGCAGCAAGTCCTGGGCAGCAAGATGCTGCTGTCCCAAACAGCAAGCAGCTGCTGCTGTCCCAAACAGCAGGCAGCAAGACTTATCCTATCATTCTCCCCCTAAGTCTTGTGCGTCGACTTGTGGGAGGATTGGACCATCCCGGTCCTGGAACAGAGCTCAAGGAACTTGATCCTTCCAAGGGGCTTGGTGAGCAGGTCCGCAAGCTGATCCTTGGTGTTGATGCAGCTCGCCTTGATGCTTCCTTCCTCCAGGCAGCCTCGGATGAAGTGGTACCTCACCCGGATGTGCTTACTCCATTCGTGGAAAACGGGGTTCTTCGCCAGGGCCAGAGCGGACTTGCTGTCCACTCTGAGCTCCACCGCTCCAGTGTCTCTACCGAGGAGATCACCAAGCAGTCGAGCAAGCCAGAGCGCCTGAGTCGAAGCGATGGAGGCCGCTATGTACTCGGCCTCGCAGCTGGACAGGGCCACCACCTGCTGCTTGACCGACTGCCAGCTAACAAGGCACTTGCCAAGGAAGAAGAGAATCCCGCTCATGCTCTTGCTAGTGTCGATGTCGCCGGCGTGGTCGCTGTCGCTGTACCCGACGAAGTGTGCCTCGCCAGGACACCTCGGGTAGTAGAGACCGTGGTCGAGAGTCCCCGCGACGTAGCGGATGATCCTCTTCACAGCCTGCTGGTGCTCCGTCGTCGGTCGCTGCATGAACCGACTAACGTAGCCGACGGAAAATGCCAAGTCCGGCCGTGTGTGGGCGAGGTAGCGAAGGCTCCCCACAAGACGCCGGTACTGCGTAGCGTCCACCTCCTCCGTCGTGCTGTCGCGGCTGAGCTTCAGCCTCTCCTCCATCGGAGTGAGAGCTGGGTTGCAGTCGGTGAGCCCAGCCAGCTCAACGACGCGCTTGGCGTAGGCGGTCTGTCGAAGTGTGATCCCGGAGTCGTCCTGGTGCACCTCGATCCCCAAGTAGAAGGAGAGAGGCCCCAGGTCGCTCATTTGGAAGGTGGCCTTCATCTCTTCCTTGAACGCCGCCACCTCCGCATCCTTGGCACCGGTGATCACCAAGTCGTCGACGTAGACACCCACCAGTAGGGCGCTTCCGTCATTGCCCTGCCGGTAGATGGCCGCCTCGTGTGGGCTTTGCTTGAAGCCCATCCCCTTGAGCGTGGAATCCAACTTGGCATTCCACGCCCTCGGTGCCTGCCGCAAGCCATAGAGGGCCTTGCGCAGGCGTAGCACCTTGCCCTCCTTGCCGGGGATCGCAAATCCCGGACGGCTGGTGCACGTAGACCTCCTCCTTCAAGTCACCATTGAGGAACGCCGACTTGACGTCCATGTGATGGACGCACCAGCCTTCCTGGGCAGCCAGTGCAAGGAGGAGTCGCACGGACTCCATCCGTGCCACGGGGGCGAAGGCATCGTCGAAGTCGATCCCCTCCTGCTGCAAGAAACCGCGTGCCACCAAGCGAGCCTTGTGCTTGACGATGGCGCCGGCTTCATCCCTCTTCAGCTTGAACACCCACTTAAGGGTGATCGCGGTGACCGTGAGGGAGGTCAGCAAGCTCCCAGGTGCGGTTCGTCTCAACCGCGTCCATCTCCGACTGCATCGCGGCACGCCATGCCGCGTGTCCCTCGGCCTCTGCGAAAGACCGAGGCTCGCCATCGTCGCACGCAAGGTGCAACTGCGCCTCCAGGTCGTGAGGCACCAGTCCCGGTACCGGCTGGTCGCCGAGAAGGTCCTCCATCGTACGGTACCGCAACGGCTTGCCGTCGTGGTACACGTCGATGCGCTCCTCGTCGTGAGAGAGCAGAGTAGCGAACTCCACCGGGCTGTGCTCGACATGAGCTGGTGCTGGAGTAGACGAGCCCGGAGGTGTGGCTGTCGGTGCTGGAGTGCGCGGGGTCACCGGCTGTGGCGGTGTCGGCGAAGAGCTCGTCGCAGTCGAAGTCGTGGCTCGAGGGTGTGGCGCTGCCGGAGTAGCTGGTGCCGGAGTTGGTGGAGGCTCGGGGACTGGGGTAGGCACGCTCGGTGAAGAAGAGCTGCTTACTCCCCCAGCTCCCTCGAAGTGGACGTACTTGACGGTGAAGTCGTGGTACGTCGGGGTAGAGCCATCGTCCACCGCCTTGTCCCATGCCCATCCTCGCCCTTCGTTGAACACTACGTCGCGCGCCGTGCGCACACGCTGTGTCTCCGGGTCGAGAATGCGATAGGTCTTCAAGCCCTCCACGTAGCCGATGAACACCCCTGGAGTGCTCCTGTCGTCGAGCTTGCCGATGTGGCCAAGCTCCTTGACTAACGCGAGGCAGCCGAAGACCCGCAGGTGGGAGACCGCCGGCTTGCGCCCATGCCAAGCCTCGTACGGCGTCCTGCCGTCGAGCGCCTTGGTAGGCGAGCGGTTGAGGATGTAGACAGCCGTCACCACCGCCTCGCCCCAGAAGACAGCCGGCATCCCCCTCTGCTTGAGGAGGGCCCGAGCCATCCCCACAACCGTCTGGTTGCGCCGCTCGACAACGCCGTTCTGCTGCGGGCTGTACGGCGCGGAGTAGTGGCGCTGAATGCCCTCATCTGCGCAGTACGACGCGAATTCAGCTGTCGTGAATTCGCCGCCGTTGTCGGTGCGCAGCACACGCAGCTTGCGGCCGCACTCCGCCTCCGCAGCAGCCTGCGCGCGCCTGATGGCGTCCGCAGCCTCTCCCTTGCTGCCGAGGACCATCACCCACATGTAGCGGGAGAGGTCGTCGACGAGCAGCAGGAAGTAACGTCGTCCTCCAGGTGTGGCCGGTGTCACCGGGCCACACAAGTCCCCATGGACGAGCTCAAGCCGCTCCTTGGCTCGGAAGCTCGTCTACTGCGGGAAGGGAAGCCGCCTCTGCTTCGTCAAGACGCAGATGTCGCAGAACTGCTCCACATGGTCAAGGCACGGCAGGCCTCGCACCATCTCCTTGGCACTGAGCCGCTTCAGGGCCTCGAAGTGAAGGTGCCCGAAGCGCTCGTGCCACTACCACGCCTCGTCATCCCGACGAGCTGCGAGGCAGAGGGGTTGTGCCACCTGCACATTAAGGACGTAGAGGCGGTTTGTGCCCCTGGTTACCTTGGCAAGTAGGCGACGATGGCGATCCCAAATCTTCAGGATTCCGGGGTTGATCTCCACGCGCGACCCATTCTCATCCAGCTGTCCCAAGCTGATGATAGAGTTCTTCAACGCGGGAATGTAGTAGACTCCGGTGAGCAGCCTGTGCTCACCAGAATCGGCGGTGAAGATGATGGAGCCGACGCCCATGATTTCCACGCCGGAGGCGTCCCCAAACTTGACGGAGCCTTGGATGCTGGAGTCAAGCTCGGTGAAGAACTCCCGCCGACCGGTCATGTGATGGGTGGCGCCGGTGTCGAGGCACCACCCATCCATCTTGTCGTCGCTGGAGCCGTCGCCGAGGAAGGCGTGTGCCCTCGGCTCGTCAAGGTGGAGGAGAGCCGCTGCAGGCGATGCCACAGGAAGTGGCTCGATGCTCGCGTGTGCCAGGAGCAGAGCCGGCTCCTCCTCCTCCACCTGTGCGACGTGGGCCTGGCCGCGTCGTGGCTGTCGACGGTCCTTGGCCCAATGGCCAGTCCTGCCACAGTTGTGGCAGGCGTCGTCTCGTGCCGGCTTGGGCTTGCCAGCGGCACCGCCCTGGGCGCCTCCGCGGGCGTCACCCGTGGCGCGTCCCCGCGCCCCGGCCTGGGCGCCTCCGCGCGCCTTGCGCGGCTTGCCGCGCTTGCGGCCGCCTGTCGAGGAAGAAGGCTCCCCCTTCTTCCCGTCACCCTGGCAGGCCTCCCACTGCTCCCGAGTGAAATGGAGCTTCTCGCCAATGGTGATAGGCCCCGAGTGAGGCTGTGGCTCATCGCTGTCGACGACCTTGAGGCGACCTATCGCCTCCTCGATCAACATCGTGGAGAGGTCCAGCAGAGACTCGATCGAGCGAGCGATCTGCCTGTACTTCTCGGGGACGCAGCGAAAGAGCTTCTCAACAGCTCTCTCCTCGGTGTAGTTGTCATCGCCGTACTGCACCATCTTCTGCTGCAGAGTGTTGAGACGGAGAGCAAAGTCATCAATGTCCTCACCCGGCTTGAAGGCCAGGCTCTCCCACTCCTTGCGAAGTGCCTGCAGTGTGGACTTGCGGGAGCGGTCGCTGCCGATGTGTGCCGCAGCGATGGCGTCCCAGGCCTCCTTGGCAGTCCGCTTCTTGGAAAGCGAGAACTGCATCTCGGGCGGGACTGCAGTGATGAGGGCGTCCAGCGCCCGTCGATCTTCGTCGTAGTCGACGTCGCCGTACTGGACCGCCTCCCACATGTGCCGCACCTGGAGCCGTACCCTCATCACCGCGGCCCACTCGACGTAGTTGGTCTTGGTGAGGGTAGGCCACCCACCGCCGGGGCCGATGTCCCTGACAACAGCATGGATCCCGTGGTGACCATGGTGCCGGTCCGGGGAGGGAGAGCCGCGCCGCCTGTAAAGGCCGCGATCTCCGTCAACCCGGCCACCACCGCCGGGAGCACCAGCGGCGCGTCCACGCCCGTCTGGGCTGCCGCCACCAGGAGCGCGACCGCCGCGCGTGTCCTC
>CM014273.1:5409521-5443913 GCA_004135705.1 Alloteropsis semialata | reverse complement strand
ACAAGCTAGGAGAATTCGGTGGAAAAGATGAGTAGCTAGCTAGCAACAAAAGTGACTGTGAATTGTGTCCGATCCTTCCGCCGGCCACATACGGTTGCTTGTGAGCAAACTCAATGCAGACAAAGATTTATACATATGCGACCACCTGTCATGGCAACTGTGAGAGCTCTAACCTTAAAGTTAGAGAAACGTCTAGCTAGTGATCAAGAAGAGAGAGACAGAGAGAAGAGGAGGCGCCGTACGTGCAGAGAGAGAGAGAGAGAAAATAAAGGGCAACATTCCAAAGGAGGAAGCTAGGACGAAAGGACCGACCCCTTGTTTCACTCTTGAGACCTACTACTTTCAGAAGAGATCGAGCAGGCAGGCAGGCCACTGATCGGAGGATCGGCCGGCCTCTCCTCCGGCCTATATATAGATACACACCGGCACTGTGGAATTCATTCAATTCCGATCCCCAGGTACCTATCTATCTAGCGCAGACACTGCACTGTCGTCCCTCGATCTGTCTGTGGTGTCGTCGTTGCTGCATGCGCAACGGCTGACACATCGGGAGTCGGGGTAGGTAGGTAGCTAGCTGGTACTATGAACGGAGCTCAGGCCGTGTTCTTCTACGGCGTGGCCTACGGCGGCGCACAGTTCGTCGCCGGCTCCGGTGTGGGCGGGGGCCCCGGCGGCGACGACCCAAACCGCCCGTGGCGCCCCAAGTCGGCCCACGAGGCCGACGCCGTGCCGGCGGTGGTCCTGCGCAAGAAGAAGAAGTCGTCGGCGTCCCGCAGCAAGGACCCTGCTGGGGACGGACCGTACCCGTGCCCCATCTGCAACCGCCACTTCCACCAGGTGAAGGCCGTCCACGGCCACCAGCGCTGCCACCCGGAGCGCGACTGGCGCGGCATGGCGCCGCCGCCGCCTCCTCCTCCCGTCGCCGCCGACGGCAAGCAGTACCGCTACGCGTGCGAGCGCTGCGGGGCCCCGTTCGAGACGCGCCAGGCGCTGGGCGGCCACCGCGCCAGCCACAGCGGCAAGATGGGCTGCTTCTGGCTGTCCAGGCAGCAGAAGCAGCAGCAGCCCGCCGCCGCGGCGCCTGCTGCGCCCATGCCCGTGTTCCCCTTCGACCTCAACGAGCCGGCGGTCCCTGATGAGGAGGAGGAGGAGTAGGCTAGGGCTCGGCGGTGCCTCTCGGTCGATCGACGACGTCCTTGCTTGCGTCTTAACTTAATCTAGCAAGCAAATATTTCCTTCTTTTTTAATTTCCCCCTATATATCGTCTCTCTCCCTCTCTATCAACCGGATCGGACTTAATTCCTAGCTAGCTATAGTTCGATCGGTTGCAAATAAACTTTGCTGATCTGGGCTAACCATATATGAGTATGCATGTAACCTCCGTCGTCGATCGATTAACTAAAGAAGAAGAAGAAGGCACAAGCCGTTATTAATTATGTACAGTACATGTTGATGTTGGTATGGTGCTTGGATGTGATCTCCATCGATCTGCTTGCCCTTGCTCAAGGACTCACCTAGCTTATCGATCTCATGCGCAGCTTTGATGCATGAGCAGATGAGCTCCTTCGTGATATCTTCATCTTTGCAAAACATTCAGATGATTCCGGCTGTCTCGATCCATGAGCTAGCGATCTGCAATGCAAGCTGGTCGTCTGCGCTAGCAGCTGCAAAAGATTATTAAGCAGGCCGTTGTGCATTTATTTCATGTTGCTACTCATGGATCGGCCAAATCTCCTAGTAATTATGTACATCAAGGGGGTATCTCAAGGATTTCCTAAACTATAAATGCAAAAAATCCATTATATATATGCACAGAATTGGGATTTTGATCCGCCTACTCCTGGTCTGGATCACCAAAAGATGTTGAGAATTGTGTTGCGAAATAAATGAATTGGAAGGCTAGTTCAGATAGACTATTTCCCCTCGTAGGTCGGAGCGAGGGATTGAGGGGAAAGTGAACTATAGTTCCCCTCAATCCTTTCTAATTCCCTTCAATTCATATGGGGGTTATATTGGGCGTATATATCCAAATAGATCCTTATATTAGAGAGGTGGACTTTTGTTCCATGCATGTATATCGCTGTTTGGGCCGACCAACAATGACTCGATCCAAAGCTATATCTGTCCTTTGTATGCTCATTAATTCAAAATATTATTTGAAGCTCATCGATCTTCACTAATATAATTATTTTGCAAGTCTGGCTTTCTGAATCTTTTTGGCTAATACATACTTGATTACTTGTGTATGTGAAATGTTGTCTTTCAATAAAGTTGTATATATATGCAACCAAGAGTTGTCCAAACTGAACTCACTTGTTTTCATTGGGACAGCGTTCATCCCCCCAGCAGCCTGTGCAGCCCTCTTCCTTCGTTAGAAGGTTGGTAGGAGTTACAGATGTTAGGGATAGACTACTGACGTTAAAAAGGTTGTTACATACGTGATGTCACGCATTTTTATTGCTTGCCGTGGGTCAAAGCAATATATATTATTGTTATGTTATATTATATCATATCATATTATATTATATTATTTCCTCACTACTAATACAACTCTAATATAAGCAATGCAATGATAATGTATAACATAACAACATATATACGTACGTGTGTAATTTTGATCCACAGAAACTTGAATAGCCCTGATATGGATACGGCATGATTTTTATGGCGTGTAATTAAATTGCACCTGTCTCACAATGTTAAGTACTCCTTAACACTACTATACTACTGATTACCAACAAATATAAAACTTCTATATATATGCATACTATACACAAGCAAGTAGAGGTACGACTATATATATATGTGCAATTTAATCGACCTATATATAGGGGTGTGTGTGTGTGTGTGTGTGTGTGTGTGTGTGTGTGTGTGTGTGTGTGTGTGTGTGTGTGTGTGTGTGTGTATAGATATATACACACCTCTGTTCACTGGAATTGTCTAGGTTTTGTGGGATAAAACACGAACTATATATACCAAATACTCAAACTAATAAAAAAACAAAATTTCTAGCAATGCAGGCTCCTGTATTGTTTGTTGCCTTGTCACCCAGCTAAGTAATGTATGTTTGATATAGCAAATAATTAGCTTTGGTTCAGGTAAGGAATCTATATCTCCATACCGCATGCAAGGTGTGGCTTCATAGCAAAGAGAGAAATAACACCAAAGTAAAAACACACCATGGCTGTATTAGTTTCAGAAAATACTACCAGCATTCCAGTGTGTTGTATATATACCTTTATCCTTTTTTAACTTATTGGCAAATGAAACCTAGCCAGCATATATATGGACTAAGCTAAAACTTCACAGACTAGGAGGCAATGTTGTTGGTAAGGTCGGATACTGTGTATGTTAAAAAAAATTCACTGCCACTGATAACGTAGAACGACCTGCCTCAGAGGTTTCTTTTTTTTTCATATATCGGAAATATCCCTCTTAACAACTGGGCAAAGTAAAATACAAGCTAATCTAGAGGATGAGTAAACCCTAATGTTGATGAATTAATGAATAACACGCAATACACGTGCATATGGATCGGAACCGACAAAAATCCACTTTATTGGTCGCATGCAAATATATGGATCGGAACCGACAAAAGACCACTTTATTGGTCGCACGCATATGGATCAGAAACTGACAAAAATCCACTTTATTGGTCACATTCATATGGATCAGAACTCGACAAAAAACGACTTTATTGACTGCGTGCATATGGATCGGAACCCCCGACAATGCAAAAACCCACTTTACTCGAGCATGTGTACGGATCGAAGCCTGACAAAATCCTGCTTTATTGTTGCTTGTTGCCAAAGAGGTTGGGCGACCGTCCAATCCAATCCACCTACGTACCAATGCCAATAGCTTCGAACATCATGCATACTATCCGGTTGCAATATCAGGCTTATTGAGCACAATGCAAGTATCATGTTTAGAGCTTCCAAGCATGATAGTCTATGCGGCGACAAAGCAAATGGAAACATCACATTTAGAAATTTTGAGAACAAAAAAATGAAACAAATTAAAGTCAGACAAACAACATTATTAAAAGCAATATATTGTTGTTTGAGAGCGACCTGACAAAATCACTGGTTTAATTATTCAAATGTTAAGAACCAACTTTTGCTCTAGTGTGCATGGCCCGCAGAATGTCCTACTGCATTGGCTCAGTTTGGTGCAGATGGAAGCCAATCGTACATGCAAGGTTTGGAGTGGCGGCGACGTGGAGGGGAAAGTGCTGCCAACAGAGAGAAAGAGCGAACAGAAAGAGAGGGCGAGGGCGACGCACGAGAGAAATAAAAAAAAGAAGCTGATGCGGATCGACGAGGGCATACGTGGACACCAGCGTGGCGGAAACCGGGATGGGAACGAGCTTGAGGGGGTCGCCTGCCTGGTTTCCATTGTTTGAGGGCGTCTATTAGACGGGATTGTAGTTTGGGGTCGTGCTTTAGACTCATGGAAGAGATGAGGGGGTAATATGGACTTATTCCCCCTTTATATGAAGTACAATAAAAAAAACATATGGCTGTAACACCACAGGTGTTAGTGAAGTGCTAAGAGGGTCATTAGGATACTAATGAAGAGAAATACCAAGATTAAGAGTTTAAATACTTTTATTTGAGCTAAATTAGCCCTAAGGCATCTTGGTAATTTTGTCGCCCTGGAATGGTTGACCAAGTCAAACATGAGTTAATAATGTCAAAAGATAGCAAATCATCCAAAGTACTTGGAATGCTTAAGTTTGAGAAGAATTCAAACTAAAGTTTCAAAATTTGGTCAAGTATAAGCTCTTGAGAGGATGATTTTGGTCCAAATTCATGGGCTTGTAACCCTCAATCTAGAAAGATTTAGCCCAAGGTCATATTGAGAGAAATGTAGCCCTATGTTAGGACTACAACTTTGGTATTTGGAGAATCAAAAGACTACATTTGGATTTTGGAGAAAACTTGACCTAAAGGTGGCAACTTTCAGAAGGGTAACTGAAATTTCTGAATTCCCTTTGTTTTGGTCAAAATTCAGTGCAATTTAACTCGAGTTCTAGGAAGAATCAGCTCCAGTGCATATAAGGAAAAGTGTAGCCCTATATACCATCTACAAGTTTGGTATTTAGACTTTTTAAAGTTTACGTATGAATTTGGGCGTAATTTGGAGTTTAAGGTGACCAGTTTGAAAGGATTCAGAAAATTCAGAGAAAATTCAGAAATTGGGTCTATGTTCTTGGTCCTATAACTTTTGAATCTTTGAGAGTTAGGCTTTGAAGTTTATAAAGGATTTGTAGCCCCATGGTCCAGCTACAATTCGTATATTTGGAGTTTGATGAGTTTGTATTCAAAATTTGGAGAAAAAGGAAGATGAACTCGCTGGTTTTGAATGGCTTTCAGAGTTTCAGAGACAGAGTTCAGAGCTGAGCAAGTCGGCCGGTGCGCCACGCAGCTGCTTGCCGCTCGCCGCCGTTCAAGCCACGCGCCGGTGCGGTGGACGTCCAGCGTGAGCACATGCAGCAGGAGGTGGCCGTGCTTAAGCGGTGAGCTTCCCAGGTTGAAAAGCCGAGCCGGTCACCCTCTTCGTTTCTTCCTTTTTGGCTTTCCTGCTCGCCGTCGGTCATCTCCACCGCTGTCGTCCTGATTTATAGCCACCAGAGCTTCTCCAGCCGTTTCCATCTGCCCAAGTCTTTCCCAGTCAGTGAGCCTTCCTTTGCCCTAGCTTGTGCCCGAAATCATCCATCAGAACCACCTGAACGCCGTCTTCTTCTCCGACGAGTCGCCGCCGACCGTTTTTGGGTCGCACGGTGAGAACCACCTTCGAGGCGCCCTCACCCTCAATAGATGGCACGGATGGGTGTCCCGTGTTCTTGCGCAGCTCGCCGTGGTGTTTGTTGTTAGGATTCGTGGTCCGGTTGGCCGGAACGCCGCAGCGCCGCCGCGGAGCTTCGGTCCACCATAGCCGCGCCGTAGAAGTCCGATTAGGGTTGCGTAGACCTTAGGGTTGGGTGCGCGGCGTGTGTGCTGGTTTGCCCTGATGCCTTTGGTGCCATTTGTTGGCGTGGATGGCCACTGCTGGGCCGAGCCGAGCGCCGCCGCCGTGTTTAGTGGCCGCCGTCGCTGTTTCTCGTCATAGCCGCCGTGGGTGTTAGGGTTAGGAGCTCGAGCTTGCGTGTGAGGTTCAGGGGTCGGGGCGTGGCCGTTTGGCCTGCAGCGGTCGCCGGGGTGCCCACCGCCGGCTCAGGGTGGCAATTTTCCCCGTGGGGACGGATCCCCGTGGAGACCCGCCCCAATCGGGGCAAGGACGGGGAGCGATTTGCCCCCGCGGGGGTGTCAGGGCGGGGCCCCGAAATCCTATCGGGGCGGGGGTGGGGGCGACTTTTGCCCCGTGGAGCTCCATGGAGACCCGGGGCGTTAAATTTCTTCTCCGTGAATGAATCTGGCGGACTATTTTTTCCTATACGGCCCAGCAACCCAGCCCAGTAGCCCAATGTATATAATCCTCATGCCTCACTGGACTGAAACCCTAACATATCCTCGAGCTCTCCTGGTCCAGCGGCGGCGGCCGCCCCTCCCTGTTCTCTCCCTCCAGCGCATCTCGCCCCCCTTCTCTGTTCTCTCGCTCGCGTTGCAACAATCACGATCCTTTGGCTGCTGGTGCCGGCGCGCGGCCAGGGCGCCATCCCCTGCGTTCCCTCAACGGCCAAACAAGATTCAATTGATTCCACAATCCAGGCAAGGGCGATGCATGGACGCTGATGGACGGAGGCATGTGGCAATCATCAGCCGCCAGCCCGCCAGGCCACTGTTCTTGAAGTTGTCAGCTAGACCAAATTCTTTGGATCCACTTGCTTTTGCTTTGCGAAGTTAGCCTGCTAGCTGCTGTATGCCTGTGTATCTGTTACCGTGACTTATTGCTTTTGTTGACCAGCTATACTTAATAGATTCAAGGTAGAAATTCTTGAACGTGAACTCTGAATGCCCTTATTGATTGGCTTTTGTATGTTCTGAGATTTTTTTTTTGGAGTACTGAAATCTTTTGAGTGGATTTTTTTTTGCTGGTGCTTGCACTCTCCGCGGGGCCCCGACGGGGAACGGGGACCCGGCGGGGCCGGGGCCGGGGCCGGGGGCAAATTTCCCCCCGAACTGAGTTTCGGGGTCGGGGTAAGGATTGAGTTTCGGGGAACGGGCCGGGGACGGGGGGCATGTCCCCGGCCCCGCCCCGCCCCGTTGCCACCCTGACCGCCGGCGATTTCGCCGGACGGTCAGAGCAGCGCCGCGGCTCGGTTCTTTTCCGAGCGCGCGCGTGTGCGTTAGGAGGGGGAAGAAGAGAGACCCGGGCCCAGCTGTCAGTGAGAGAGGGAAAAAGAGGACGGCGGGTTAGTTTCTAGGAAGTGCAGGGGTTTTTCTGCAAAGTTGTTTTAGTTTTTGTTTTTAGTTTTAGATTTAGTTTTTAAATAGGTTTTAAATGGTTTTTAAATTAGAATAATAGTTAGATTATTTATTTAAATACCAAAAAGAAAAGGTATTTAAATAAATAAATAAATAGGAGAAATATAAATAAAATTTTGAATAATGATTTATAATAAGAAATTAATAATAATAATTAGTATAATTCTTTTATGTGTTTAGAATAATTCCATAATGCTTTTAAAAATTACTAAAAATTCTAGAAAAGTAGGAATAAATAGGAAATCACTTGTATAGGGTTTTGCTATGTTGTTTAGCTTTGTTGTTAGGTCTAAGTGTACTAACTTATGCATCATAACGTTAATAGAAGAAGCTTCCGGAGTCGAGTTCGTCGAGCTTCCACCAGAAGGACCCCAGGAGCCAGAAGAGGTTGAGTTGGAGCTAGAGCCCGAGCCTGCTGCTGTTATTGCTGCTGATACTAACCCTGCTAGTGATCAAGGCAAGCACCGGAGCATCCAAACCCTATTTTGAGTACTATTTCATGTGTTAATATGGTATTGCATGCATTACGTGATAGGAGTTGTGTGAACTATTGATTGCATAATCCTTCCTTGATTAGGGCAATACTAGATGTCAACCTGTTTTTAGTGAAGCTTAGCATGCTTAGATTCCTCACAGTTCCATCATAGCATTAGTGAGCTCAGGTTTTGCTCTATCACTAGTACTTGATGTTAAAAAGATGAAATGGAGATCGGGTGCGAGGGTGAAGGTTGGGAAAGGAGTCTCAAGCCAACACATCGCCTCGATCGTCTTAGGATTGTGGTTGTTTACCTGTGATCAGGCATTGAACGTACTAGTCATATACCGGGGATTCCAACCGGTGAGCTGATGTAGCTGTGGTTGCTTCTAGTCTTGAATTGTGGTTCGCTGGACTAGTCGAGGTTGGTGGCAGGGACGTGGCCGTAAACTCACACGTCGGGTGCTGCCAGACGTGGGGCCGGTGTGGGGGGGCGTCCCTGGGTTTGAGCGAGGGCAATTCAGGACTTGGAGCGACCATAGTGAAAGGGTGCTTTGTGTGGACCACCCTGGGGACCACACAACGCGTATGACTAGGTTATACCCTGCAGGGATAAAAATTGGTCTGGATCACCGCACTTCTCGGTATGAATACCGCTTGATCGCTGATAGACGGCTTAGTACAAGATAATGTTAGTGATGCTTATAAAACCTGAGGCTTGCTTAAGTGATACATAAGTGATTTAATCCTGCTGCTAATCTAGTCTTTCAGGTAATCACTTAATTGGTTTTAACTCTAAAAGTTTAGGATTTAAGTTTTAGTAAGCTTTTACGCAAATGTGTTACCTATCCACAGCCTCAAAGCTTTGCATGCCCTTGTGTGTCTGTATTTATATGTTTATGTAGACGGGTCAGACTTGCTGAGTACTTTTGTACTCAAGATACTATAATTGTTGCAGAGCTGCCAGAAGACTTTCAGTAAGCAGGGAAAGACTCCAGAAGAAGAAGAGGCATGTTGATGAGCCCAACATGTCCTCTTGACTTATTTTGTTTTGTTTAAATCAATGAGGTCTTCAAACTGTCTTTGTTAAGACCTACCTTTGTTTTTCTTAAAACTCTGTAGATTGACTTATACTTTTAGTTTGTTCTTATATGTGTAATAACTCTATTCCTTGTATAATTAAGTGTGTTGTGAGTTCTTCTGTTGTGCTCCTTTGTGATGCAAATCTGTGTATGTGATTTGTACTTGAGATCGTGGAGGTTTCAGATGTCCTCAGTCCTGAGGACATCTGACAGACTACCGGGTTTATACCGTCTGAAGTGTGTAAGCTTTGATTGTCAGTAAAATGACGATCCAACACACTTGAGCCGGTTTAAGCTGGAGGGTTCCGCCACAGCTGGTATCAGAGCACATACATGGGATAACAACAGAGGAATTGTCTAGAGGACCTTTCCTTGGCTCTATTTTGGTAAAAACTTAGTCTTGTTTAGTAAGGTGGCAATAAGACTAACTGTTATTATGGTATTTCATACTGCTAAACTTACGATTCAGTAACGACGCACCTTTGCTCAGGTGAGTAGGTAAGTTGTTGTTACGATTCATATAATATTATGTGTCGAGGTTGTACTCGGCAGATATTTGTCCGGCAAGCACCCCGCTTCGTGCGAAGATTAATCACGGTGATGAACAGAGAGACACAGGATTTTTATACTAGTTCGGGCCCTCAAGATCGAGTAATAACCCTACGTCCAGTTGCTGCTTGTATTATTTCGTCGAGTACAGATTACAATGCGTAACAAGTACCCTCGGGTGGATTGGCTAGATTTTGGGATACCCTCTACGTACAAGACCCCCGCTATTTATATCCAGGGAGATGTGCCTTACAAGACAAAACAGACCTAAACCTAGTAGGACTCTAGCTATCTTCGGACTTTTCCTCCTGCGATCCGGCCATCGTGTCTTGTTCGGAGTCTTGATCGTTCGGAGTCGGTAGTCGGTAGTCCACGTGATCGGGCACCCTGGTATTATGGCCTCAACAGTAGCCCCCGAGCTTATCTTGTTCAGAAAAGGTTGATTGTTCAATAGCCTTCTGGTCTTTTTGCTCTTCGGGTGATTTCTGGATATGTTAATACCTCGTCAATCACTTGTGCATGAGAGCCAGAAAAGATCCTGAACTCTTGAATATTGAAACCTGCATCTGAATGATAAGGTCAGAGAAAAATATCAGCCATAATAATAGTAAATAAAAACTGTTCCATCATGGAAACTGAAACGCCCCAGGATTGATGTAATGGCTGCCCAGTGCATTTAAAACCCACTCCGCACATCTCCCGAAACTTTAGCAGCGCACGCGACATTCACGGCTCTGCTCCGGCTCCTCGATTCCCGTGCGAAGCGTTGCTCCCTGGGTCTTTAAATATCAGATCTCCTGGTCGATTTGTACTTGAACCTTCCTTTCTAAGCCTTCTTCCTCCCCTCGCCATGGGAAAGAAAAAACTCAGCCGCAAGTTCAAGCTCCCTCGCCTCCTTTTCAGAGACTCTCCCCGCGGCTCCGGCGAACAGCCGCCTGACAAGCCGGAAGACCCGCCGGTGACGACACCTCCCTCTGCTCCTCCTCAGGCTCCGCTCCTGGCCCTCCCCTGGTACGGGGATGAAGGAGTCGAGGTCGAGCCACCAGAGGAGGCTCCGATAATGGCGTCTCCGACTCCCGAGGCTGCTCCGTCAAGCATTGCCGCCGGGAAACGCCCTGCGTCTTCCTCTCCAGCCCCGGCATCTCCCATCTCCCTCTGCTCCGACGACGAGCCAGAACAAAGAGGGAGTAGAACCCGGCTGAAGCCAGAGGCGGCACACGCAGGCGCATCTTCGTCTTCTGCTCCGGTGGACACCAGCGGCGACGAGGAATTCGCCTGGCGCCTCTTCGTCTCCCTGAACCGCGACCTGATCGGGATCCCTGGAGACGGAGCGCTCGTGGATCTCGTCAGCGACTCTGAAGAAGAGAACGCGGTAGATGATGATCCACCGCCTGGCGCTCCACCGTCCTGATCCTCGCCGATGACATTAGTCAAGCGAGGATCTTTGTTTTGAATTTTTAGTTGCAGGATAGTTATCGATCCCTCGTGAAATGTACTCCTTTTGGATTAATGAAGAAATTTCACTTGATGGATGTAACAAAAGTCCCTTTTTCCCTGTGTTCGGAACATTGTTTGTATCAATCTGTTCATGAAACTGACTGTTTAGAAACAAAATCCCCGAACAAAAGTTTCTTCCGATCAGACTAACAAGTTTTTAGTGTGTTCGGGAAGTTTGACCCGGATCAGATGTGATCGGGGCATTTCCTCGTTACACACCAAGCGTTTGGTCATTTAAAACTGATAGCTTCCCCTATAAGCCAACAATCCTAAATGCATTGAATTTGACCTGCGTATTCCTCGAAACAACGCGTGCCGCAGAAAAAGGAAAGAATCTTTTTGACCCAACAGTCACTGCGGATTGCGCGGCTCGAGGGCAGGTTTCTCGGGGTTCGTGCTCCCTCGCAGAACCATAAAGCCCCCAAGTGCGGCCGCTTGGACTCCATTTGGGCCTTCGTCATCCTTGTTCGCATCTACAGAACACTCGCCATTCTTCATCCGCTTTCTTCCCTTCATCCACCTGTTCCCCCAGCCCCTCAGGCCAGCTTCCAGTCGCCATGGTATCCTCGCACCAATCTTCATCCGGCGGTGAATCTTCAGGAGATCAGAGCAGCGCCGCCGCCAGGCGAGAGCTCCGCAGCGGAAACACGGTATCCACCACGGACCAATATTGGGACAAGTCCACCACTACAGCCAAACAACTGAAGCAACTGGAGGATCTTGGATTGCTCCCTGACACCAACCTCTTCCCTCGTCGGCGTGCCAAAGGTCAGGTGTATCCGACCCCCAACACACTTGAGATGGTGGCGTTCTTGGAGTTTTTCCATTGTGGATTCGGGGTTTATCCTTCTGATTTCTTCCACAACATCTGCGACCATTACCAAATAGAGCTCGTGCACCTTAAGCCCGGCGCCTTGACTATGCTTAGCGTCTTTGCCTTTCTGTGCGAAGCTTGGTTAGGGATTAAGCCGTCACTGCTGCTGTGGAGATATTTTTGTACCCTGCATTTACAAGAACCAACTCATGATCGGGTCCATTGGGTTTTCCTTGAGAGATCGGGAGATCTATATCCCTTTTCCAGTTAAAGATTGCTGGAAAGGATATGAGCGTCACTGGTTTTACATCACCCTCCCCCAAGCCTCAGTGGCAAAAGGAAAATATTTGATGCCCTATCTCAAAGAAGAGACCAAAGCCCTGCCAAGAGTCACCCCAGAGATGCAGAAGCACATTGATCGGGTCCTGGAGCTCCGCAATGCCGGCCTGACGGTGGTTCATGTAGCAGAAATCTTCATCAGATGGAGATTTATCCCGCTCATGACTCACGACCGCTATGCCTGGACATTCAGAGGCGACAACGACCCGAACAGAATGAAACCCGATGGTGAGCCTTTATTTTTCTATTCGGGTGTTTTTCTGAGTTCGTTCAGTCATTTGAATTCATGACTTTTAACTAACAGTTGTCCCAGAGACAGAAGTGGCCGCTCGCCTAAAGAAGATGTTTGGAGCCGATCTCCCGAACTGGGAAAACGTCCCAACACCCTACAGCGCTGACAACCCTCCTCCAGAGGTAAACTGTTGCTCAGAAAACTTTCTTTCTTGCTTAATATTGATTTGATGCAACTCTTTTCCCCGAATAGGTCCCTGCTGTTGTTGACGCCCCCGCACAGAGCGGTGCCATCAACATAGAGGAGGAGGGAGAGCAGCCCGTTGATCAAGGCGCCATGGCCCCGACCACCGAACAGCCTGAACCGTCACCTGGTGCGGAGAAAGAGATCCCGAGCAGCCCCAAGGTGATTATTCCCCGAACTCGAAAGCGCTCTCGCAGCGTGGAAAGGACACTTCCGGGTTCGGGAATTCTCGGTGTGCCTAGGGCCGCCGGGCTGCAGCCCAGTCGTGATCCACCTCGCCCTGATACCCAGGTACCGAGCATGATCGTATTCGGGCGTTTATTCGCAGCCTTTGATCGCATAACCAAAGCTAAACGTGCTCGGGAGATTTCTCGACAGGAAAATCGTCCGACGCCACTGCCATCAAAGCTTACACCTGGTGCCAAGAGATTCAAAGTTAGAATCTCAACAGCGAAGTAAGAGCTCTGACAAACTTGATTATGCTTAAGTATTTTCTCGGAGAAAATCTTGTTTTAACCGTATCTGATTGTTCGGGAATTCAGGCAATCTGATCCTGCCGCCTCTCCTCCCGTCAAGCCATCTGACAAGGAGAAAACTCCTGAGCCTGACTCGGCAGCTCAACCTGACGGTGTGGAGAATACTGCGGAAATCGCAGGACCTGTCCCGACGCCCCTGGGCCCGATCATTAGCGCGCTTTCGGCAGCCGAAGAGCAATGGCGTTCGCTAGACGCTCGTGCCTCTGCTGCAGAAGCGTCTGTGATCAGACTGGGGGCCCAGGTGACCGTTCTTCAGTCCGAGAAGGAAGGTACATGTCTTTATGTTATCATGCTTGTTTGTTGAGTCCTCATCTACGAACTTTTGCTTACACACTGCCTTTGATCCTGTAGCTAACTCCAAGAGCATTGAGGTGCTTGAGAAGAAATGCTCGGATCTGGAAGGGAGGCTAGCAGTTCGGGACAAAGACGTTGCTGATCTAACCGCCCGACTTGAGGCATCAGAAAAGCGCAGCTCATCCTTGGAATCCAGGATGATGGAAGGTGCCTGCGTTGCAGCAACTCACACCATCGGGGCTTGAAGAGCCACATTCCTGATCTTGACGTTTCCCTGCTCTCCAAAGGCTTCAAGTGCTCGGCGATAGAAGCTGAGGTAATGTTCGACAACTTTGACCCGTTGGTAGAGCCTTTTGTCAAGAACCTTGATCTCCATCTGAGTGATTCGGAGGAATCACCATGAACTCTGTGCAAGACTCCTGTAATAGGGCAAAACTTTAAGGATTTAGAATGTGACTATAATTTGCGAAACATATGCTTGCATGTTTTTGCATGAGTCTTTAGAGCTGATCAGTGTTTTTGTGGAGCTTTTTAACTGATAGCTTTGTCATAGCCAAAGGTCCCGTTACCAAGCTATTTCGGAATTGTTTAGTCGCTGAGACACGGGCGGCCTTCTGAACTGTGTAATTCCTTGTAGTCATGGTATTCGGTAATTTAGCGTTGCCTAGCTTTCTTGACTTAAAAAGCTCGATTCTTGCATGGTAGTAGTACCATAGTAGCCCCCGGGCTCTTTTACAGTCATGCAGGCATGCTGAAAAAGAGTCTAGAAGTACTAACCGCAAGAATTTCCCGATCCAGTGGGGAGCCCCCGAGCCTAGAGCTCGGGACGCATAGAATAAGTCCGAAAAGAAAATTTTCAGCATGGTAGTCCCCGGCTCTTTGTTAGTGTATGCAGTATGGTAACAAAGAGTAGAAACAGAATAGAAAAATAAAGCCCAGCCCCCGAGCGTAAAAGCGAGGGTGAGTAGAGTGTGTAGAACTTATCTTTTTGTTTTGTTGGCGCTGTAGGCGACGCAGATGACGGTTTTTATCTGCCAAACCTGATGGTCGGGCTTGAACTTGCACGATCTCCGTAGTTTAGGCGTAGAATCTGCGTAGTTGATCCATGTTCCACGTGTTTGGCAGTATATCCCCATCTATCTCCGCGATCCGGTAGGCTCCTGGTCGTGCGATATCTTCTACAATATACAGCCCTTGCCATGGAGAGGACAATTTAGTTTTGTCCTTGGTGCGTTGATCTAGTTTGAGCACCATGTCACCAATGCACAGGCTTGGTTTGCGAACATTAGCATCATAGTATTGCCGCAATTTTTGCTGATACTGGGCTACTCTAAAAGCAGCTGCATCACGAGCCTCCTCCAGGAGGATTAGCTCATCAGCGCGTCTGTCAGGCTCTTCAGTTTCTGAAAACATTGCCACGCGTGGGGCTTGTAGTCGGATATCGGATGGTAGAATCGCTTCCGCTCCATACACCAAGAAGAAAGGTGTTTCGCCCGTTGCCCGATTCATGGTGGTCCTCATCGACCAAAGTACTGTAGGGACTTCATGAATCCAACGCTTGTCGTAAGCTTGCAATCTGTTAAAGATTCTCTTCTTGCCGGTTCGTCTTCGGGTGATTTACCGATGACCGATCATGCCTGATCCCGTGGTCGTAGCAGAAATCAGAAAACTTTTTACTTTTAAACTGCGTTCCATTATCAGAGATTTTCCTGTTCGGGACACCGAATCGGATGACAATACTCCGTAGAAATTTGACAGCTGCCTCTTTTGTGATTTTCTGAACTGGCTCGGCTTCAACCCATTTTGTAAATGTGTCGTTGCCAACGAACAGAAATCTGTAACCCCCGACCGCCCTGGGGAAGGGTCCGAGGATGTCTATACCCCATGTGGCAAAGGGCCATGACAAGGGTATAGTGTTTAAAGCTTGCGCAGGTTTAGTTTGTTTTCGTGCGAAGAATTGGCATGCCTCACACTTTTTAACTAACTCGCTTGCGTCTTGAAGAGCTGTAGGCCAGTAGAAGCTCTGTCGAAATGCTTTCCCTGTTAGATATCTGGGAGAAGCATGTGATCCACAGATTCCTCCGTGAATATCGTGGAGCAAACTAATGCCCTCGGTCCGTGTGATGCATTTGAGGAGCATTCCATTGCGGGTTAGCTTGTATAATCGCCCGTCAACCAATTGATAGTTCTTGGCTTTACGATGGATTTTCTCCAATGTAGCATCATCGTCCGGAATAGCTTGGTTTGTGAGGTACGCCCGGATTGGATCCATCCAGTTCTCCTCGTTTCCAACTAGAGCGGCGGCTCGGGCCGTACCGACCAACATAGACTCCTTGGCGGATTCGTTGGTTGTAGAAACTGAGCCCTTGGCAGGCACAGTTTTTAGGTTCGGTGGTGAAACCGACACAGATGGCTTAGTAAGAACTTCAAGTAACACGTTACCTGGGAGCCGTGTGCGCTCTGCAGCTGCCTTTGCGAGCTTGTCTGCGTCGCCATTGAATTCCCTCTTGACGTGCTGTACTTCAAGTCCATCAAATTTGCTCTCCATGCGCCTATATGCTTCTAAGTATTTAGCCATGACCTCGCTCCGCGCACTGTACTCTTTCATGACTTACTTTGCAGCTAACTCGGAATCCCCTTTCACGAGCAGCCTTCTCACGCCAAGAGATGCAGCTATACAGAGTCCTGTCAAGAGTCCCTCATACTCGGCAACATTGTTAGTAGGAGTTGGATCAACAAAATTGATTTGTAATGCGTACCTGATGATGTCATTGTGCGGTGAAATCAGGACCACCCCAGCCCCCGCGCCTGCTCGGCAAAATGCTCCGTCATAGAACATGGTCCAGTGTTCGGGATTTTGGGCAGCCTCTTCGGGTTCGGGGTTTGTCCATTCTGCGATGAAATCTGCCAGAGCCTGCGACTTGATGGCAGTTCTGGGTATGAATTCAACGTCATAAGCCCCCATCTCCACAGACCATTGCGCAATCCTACCCACGGCATCTCGATTATGTAAAATGTTGCCTAGAGGGTAAGTTGAGACAACCTTGATCTTGTGGCTCAGAAAATAATGCTTGAGCTTTCTGGAAGTCATTAGTACAGCATATAATAATTTCTAAATCTGAGGGTACCTTGTTTTGGCATCATGTAGCACCTCGCTTACGAAGTAAACAGGATGTTGTGTTGTTGACTTTTCTATTGGTCTCTCGACCACCAAAACAGTGCTGACAACAGTTGGTGTCGCTGCTACGTATAACAGCATCTCCTCTTGTGGCTGTGGCGGGACCAGTACGGGCATTTTCCGTTGGTATTGCTTGAACGCCTGGAACGCCTCTTCTGCTTTTGCCGACCACTCAAAACGATCAGTTTTACGTAGCAATTTGTAGAATGGCATACCTTGTTCGCCTGACTTGGACACGAATCGACTCAGGGACGCCATCATTCCTGCCAACTTTTGGACTTCGTGGCGGCTGCGCGGAGACTTCATGTCGTCGATTGCCTTGATCTTGTGCGGATTTGCCTCTATACCTCGTTGGGAAACAAGGTAACCGAGGAGCTTACCCGATGATACACCAAAGGTGCACTTAGCGGGGTTGAGCATCATCCTGTTTTTACGCAAGTTGTTGAATGTTTCGGTTAAATCAGCGATCAGGTCGCCCTTTAACTTACTTTTTACAACAATGCCGTCTATATATGCTTCCACATTACGGCCGATCTGGCCCTCGAGAACAATGTGAACACATTTTTGATAAGTGCAACCTGCGTTTTTCAGACCAAAAGGCATCTTTATATAGCAATAAACACCAAAGGGAGTTACAAATGCAGTTTTTTCCTCATCGTCAATGCACATGCTGATTTGGTGATACCCCGAATAGGCATCTAGAAAACAAAGCAGCTCGCATCCAGAGGTTGAGTCTACAATTTGATCTATCCTAGGTAATGGATACTCATCCTTCAGGCAAGCTTTATTCAGATCTGTGTAGTCCACGCACATCCTCCATGTTCCGTTGGGCTTCTTCACCATGACTGGGTTTGCCAGCCATTCCGGGAAAGGGACTTCTCGAACGAAGCCGGCTTTGAGTAGTCGGTTGATTTCTTCGTTAATGGCGTCTCGCTTCTCCGGGGTATATCTCCTTTGCTTTTGCTTGACTGGTCGGACGCCAGTTCGTATGCCAAGCTTGTGCTCGATCACCTCCCTGGGGATCCCGGGCATGTCAGATGGTTCCCAAGCGAACACATCTGCGTTTGCCCGGAGGAAAGCAATGAGCTCGAGTTCCTATTTATCACCCAGGCCAAGGCCCACCTGGGTGGTCTTGGTTGGGTCCGCCTCGTCAAGGGCCACAGACTTTGTGCCTGGCTCGGGGCGCTTGGCTGTTGGCACGATTGGTGAGGCATCGGTTGGTGACTCGCCGGCTGCCTGTGATGGCATCCCCCTGAGTGGGGTCTGGTCCACCACGGTCTGCTTCACAGCGGCGCCGTCGTCGGTCTTCTGTTCCCCGATGGGCTCCTGTTCGGGAACTTCTTTCCCCTTGGCCCTTGATCGGGTCTCCGCTGCTCGGGAGGTTTCAGCCAATGCTGCTTTAGCGGAGTCTTAGGCTGGTTCTTGATCTTTTTCTTGGCAGGTTTGGCAGCCTTGGCTGGCTCCTGCTCGTCTCCCTTGATCATGTCCAAGGTCTTCATGTCGCACTGGACTGCGCCCTTGCGATCGCCGCAGATGGTGATCAGGCCCAGCGGCCCTGGGACCTTGATCATGGAGTACGCAAAGTGAGCAACCGCCATGAATTTCTTCAGAAACGGTCGGCCCAAGATGCAGTTATAGGCCGACGTGATGTCAGCCACCTCGAAGGTGAGGAACTCTGTTCGGATGTTTTTGCCCTCCATGAGGGTCACCTGCAGATCGATCCTCCCTAGGGGAAAGGCTTGGATGCCTGGTATGACCCCGTAGAAAGGCTTCTCCACCGGGGACAAGGACCTCTTCGGGATCTCGAGCTCGTCAAAGGCATTGACGAATAGTAGGTTGAGGGCGCTTCCACTGTCGATCAGGGTTCGCCCGATCTTGCGAGGCCCGATCCATGGTTTGATGCACAGTGGTAGTAGCGGCCCGTCGTAGAGCGTCTCGGGGTGGTCCCTCTGATCAAATGTGATTGGGATTTCGGACCACCTTAGCGGATGCTTGCAGGGCTCAGTGCTGGCTATCTGCCTCTCGACCAGCTTGAGCTAGGACTTAGAGGTTCGGGTAGAATAGCCACCGAAAATTGTGGCGATCTCCAGATCTTCGGGAAGATCTGGCTCATCATCACAATCCATGTAGTTCGCCGTCCGAGGGTTGTGGGCTGCCTGGTCATGCGGAGCCCCCTGCTGCTGGCTCTCCTCCTCCTGCTTCTGCTTCTTGTACACCGTGTAGTCCACAAAGTGATGCTTTGTGGATCGGTCGATTGGGCAGTACATCGGGAGATCGGTAGGTTTGCCTTGACGCCTGTACGGGGGCTTGTTGTCCACGGCCATGACTTCGTCGCCCTCGGTCTTGCGCTTCTTGTTCTTATGCTTATTTTTCTTCTTTCCTTCCCCGGCTAGCTGGCTTTGTTCGGGCTTTCCATGAACCCACGCTCGGGCGTCCGCCATCTTGGCGGTCTCTTCCAGGATCCCGTAGAGCTCTGCCACCGTCTTCGGGTTCTTCTTGGCAAGTTCCTCCGCCGTTCGCTCGTCCTTGCAACCCTGATTGAAGGCCACAATCACCCGATCATCCACCATGTCAGGGATGGTGTTACGGGTGTCGCTGAACCGGCGGATGTAGTCCTGGAGGGATTCTCCAGGCTTCTGCACACAGTTGAGCAGATCTCCTTCATGTCCGGGCGTTTGTAGGTGCCTTGGAAGTTGGCTTCAAACGTCTCCCGGAGGTGGCCCCATGACTTGATGCTAGCCTCGGCCAGGTTCATGAGCCACGTACGGGCTGATCCCTGCAGGGCAGTCGGCAAGTAGTTGGCCTTGACGTAGTCGTCACCCCCGGTGGCATCGATGATCGTGGAATAGATCTGAATCCACATGCGGGGGTTGGTTGTTCCATCATACTTCTCGATGTAAGTAGGACGAAACTTCTCGGGCCACCTGACCTTGGCCAGGGCTGGAGAGTACGCAAGGCATCCCCCTGTGCCTGGTCGGGAGTCACGTGGCGGCGAATCTGGATGGGACCGATAGTAGCCCTCACGTTCTCGGTAATCTCGATTGTAATTGAGAGTTTCTCGAGCGTCGCGAGCGCGACGGTTGCGTTCGAGCTGCGGCCTCATGTCGCGCCCCTCGTGTGGGCGATAGTGGGGTCGTCCGTTAACAGATCGGGACCGAACCGGCTGTGGTTCATGTGGTCTGTTTGACGGAGCTGGTGGTGCGGCAGCGGCGGCCTCGATGCGCTCCTTAGCCTTGTCCGCTGCTTCCCGAGCCTTCTTGGCTATGGTGGCCATCGGGGTCCCTTCGGCCATTGCTTCCATGGTCTCCAAGAGGGTTCGGATCTGCAGATTGTCCTGCTCGACAGCCCGGAAATCGTTGTTGAGATCTCGAGGAGCCAACGAGGACGCGACCTGCTGTGTTCGGGTTTTAGCCGTCTGAAGCGTTGGTGCGTTGCTGAAACGTGGAGGAGGCATGGGCCTGCGCGAGCTAGATGACTCGGCAGCGGCCTCGGTCCCGTTTGCAGTTAGCACATGGATGCGGCGGTCTTCGGGTTGTTCCGACCCATTGCTAGATCCACTGTATTCGAGATCCAACTGTGCAGTGCGATCTGCAATGTCTTCGGGAGTTGGCTCCGTGAAGGTGGCGAAAACTTCCCGACCGGCGCACATGAGATCGGGATCATGGATCCCTGTCATCTTGAGCTCGTAATCGCCTTGGTGCTCGAACACGAGATCCCCGAAGCGGATCTCCCGTGCAGGCACTAGATGGCAGTGAGCGTAGAGATCGGAAGCGGAGGCAGAACTCCCGATGGCTTCCGACTTGACGGAACTGGGCATGTAGGGCATCGATGAACTCGACGCGTCGGCGATCCAGACTCCGTTGACGATCGGCATGATCTTTCTTCACGCAAGGGCCCCTACCTGGCGCGCCTCTGTCGAGGTTGTACTCGGCAGATATTTGTCCGGCAAGCACCCCGCTTCGTGCGAAGATTAGTCACGGTGATGAACAGAGAGACACAGGATTTTTATACTGGTTCGGGCCCTCGAGATCGAGTAATAACCCTACGTCCAGTTGCTGCTTGTATTATTTCGTCGAGTACAGATTACAATGCGTAACAAGTACCCTCGGGTGGATTGGCTGGATTTTGGGATACCCTCTACGTACAAGACCCCCGCTATTTATATCCAGGGAGACGTGCCTTACAAGACAAAACAGACCTAAACCTAGTAGGACTCTAGCTATCTTCGGGCTTTTCCTCCTGCGATCCGGCCATCGTGTCTTGTTTGGAGTCTTGATCGTTCGGAGTCGGTAGTCCACGTGATCGGGCACCCTGGTATTATGGCCTCAACATTATGACTCTGACTTGCGCAAGCTTGCTTGCGTGAGGTGGCCCGTTCAATGATTGTTCAGGGGCGACCTGTCCATTGGCTAGCCCGTTGGGCTTGTCTTTGAGGCTTGTCGACATCTGCCGCCTGATGTGGAGTGCGGAGTTCACGCCGTGTGATCTTAGTAATCACAGTCGCTTAACCCTGAGGAGCGGCCTACTCAGGGGCATCCCATATGGCAATGATATGGGACATGCAAACGCCGACCATACGGTGGTGAGTATGGGAAAAGTGAATACGTGTCAACGTATGGAGCGCTGTCCATGCAGCGTTGAACGCATGAGTGCCATTTCTATAGTGAATGGTAATGAATGGTCTTCTGCAGGTACCCTAACATAACCGCGAATCGAGTAGACACGATTAGCCCTATATTGGGATTAGAGACGTACGATGCCACCAGCTTTTAAAACCCTACGTTTGTCTTCGTCTTGTAAGGAACGTAGGCGAACGTCTGCATCCTAGTTGCATTGCATGTCTAGCTGTTTTTGGGTTTCTTTTGGAGAGTGGAGTTAGAGTCTTACCGTTCTTTGAAACAGATGGACAGTGTCTCTAGCTGGGTTGATGCAGAAGGTTGGACCCATGGTTACTTTGTGGACAGGCAAGGATTTCCAAAGCTGTTATGGGACACACTTCAGGAGTTGGGTTATGCTGAGTATCCAGAATATGTGGGCAAGGAGTTCATAACAGAGTACAGTTATGAGTGTTCTATGACAGTCAATATTCCTGCTTGCACCGCTCATCCTGAGTGGGAACCTTTTTCAATATATGTGAAGGGAGCTCAGTATTCTGATTCCGTGGAGACTGCTGCTCACAGGGCTTTAACAGCTATTTGTGAGAAGCATAAACACGATGTCAGTAATACAAGGGCAAGGTACTTCCCTGTTGTACATCAAGATGGAGTTGGGAGACGTCGTGGAAAGGCTGTGGTCATTGAAGACCAGGAGAAATATAACCCTGTTCTTGCTGCATCATCGCAATACATGAGCTCTATGTATAATCTTCATCAAGATTATGAAGCTGAGTATTGGAGGAAGCAACAAGAACTGGTAAGTGCCCAATCCAGAGAGCAGGCCCTAGCAACAGATCTGAGGGTAAGCCAAGATTCTCGGGCATCTCTGGAGAATGCTTATGCCAAGGATGTTACCGCCAAGACAAATGTCATTGAGCATCTTGGGGAACAGCTAAGAGGAGCATATGATAGGATAAATCAAAGTGAGCAAGCTGCCATGGACACCAGAAGGGAGTTAGGAGCAACAATCACTACCCTTGAAGCTGAAAGGTTGGAGCAGATGCATATGATTATGGCACTCCAGCAGCAAGTTGAAGATTATCAGAACATGGTGATACCCATGGGAATAGAAGCTCAAGAGGAAGCTCCAGTTCCGGAGTTTCCACCCCCATGCCTGCAGAGCAGAACGTTGAAGCTGCTAATATTGAAGGGAATGAAGTCCAATTTCCCGAAGAAGAAGTTCCTGACTTGTTTGCCCACGAGAACAGAATGTTGAAGCTGCTGATGTTGAAGGGAATGAAGTCCAATTTCCCAAAGAAGAAGTTCCTGACTTGTTTGCCCACGAGAACATAAATGATATTATCAATTTTGATATGGAGAATAACTTCGATGGTGTGCATCCAGGTTGGGTGATTGAAGCAGAAGATAATGGTAATGAAGATCACAGCCAGGTTAGCCATGCCTCAGTTTCAGTTAACATGGGGATGCCAGGGTCACCAGCTGCATATGTTGGAGAAAACTCTGCTTATCAGTATCAGCATGATGAGTCAGAGGAAGTAACATCCAGGCCTTGGTTACCTGCAGGACATACTGTCATGGCAGTGAATCCTGAGCAGTTGAATATGGCAATGGCTAAGTTAGGACTGGATACTATAGATCTAGGGTTGTATCCTTACCATGGAAGTTTCTAAGAGTTGCACTTTTGCTTGTTTCGGATGTTTGAATAATGGCACTTGTATGATAGGCAGTAGACGCCTATTGGAGAGGCGTAATGTGCCAAAGTTTGTTTTAATGTAATCTTTGGACAAGTTGTACTATGATGTATTGTACTTCCTATTTATGTAATGATAATCCAGGCTGCTTGTTGTGTTTTTGATGCCTTTACAATCCTGTGTGATTGCTATTCTACTTACCAGTATAGATAAAGTTCCGTCGGGTAGATTTAGTCACTGACGGGAGCTTTGTCATTTTGTAGAATGGCGCCACTAGTAAACGAGACCCCAGAGCAGTCCGGTGCCCGTCCAGCACCTCCGCAGGGCCCCATGAGTGTGGCCGAGGCGCTGGCCTATGTTCTGAACGTCAATCAGGAGCACACGGACTTGTTGACACGTCTGGTGGAGAATACGGCGCCATTGCTCCGAGGGCACCGTGAGGCCGATCCTGCGGTGAGGTACAGTCACTTCACCGAGACCCACCTGCCTGTCTTCACCAAGCTGGAGCACCCTTTGGAGGCAGACGAGTGGCTGAACACCATTGAGCAGAAGTTTCGGGCTGTTCCAAACTGCACAGAGGTGCAGAAAGCAGAGTTCGCGGGGTTGCAGTTGCAAGGCCCTGCAGGTATGTGGTGGGCGAGCTACCTCGCCAGACTGCCTGCTGGAACTGAAGTGACATGGAGGGAGTTCAAGGAGGCATTCCATGCCCATTTTGTCCCAGAGGGCATCATGGACATGAAATTAGAAGAGTTCCTGCAGCTGCGACAGAAGGACAAGAGTGTACTTCAGTACACTAGTGAGTTTGAACGCCTGGCTCAATATGCCCAGGACCAGGTGAACACAGATCGCAAGAAGATCCGATGTTATTTGAGGGGTTTGAATCCCCGGATGCAAGACAAGTTGTCAGTCAGTACCTTTACTGACTACAATGCTGCGGTGAGTACTGCCATCACCGCTGAAAGCAAAATGTTGGTGCTTGATGAGTCGTTGAAGAGGAAGGCCCCACCCACTGGAAGCTCCAGCAGTGCTCCACCTCCACAGCGCATGAGGGTGGTGTTCCGTGGGCCTGCAAGGCCTAACTATCAAGCGCCACAGAGGCAGCAAACGCAGCGGTGGGTGGTTAGAAACCCCAACAATGTCCAGCACCCCAATGCTACTCAAGGCCCCAGTGCCCGTACTGGCAATGCCCCTGCCAACAATCAGCCATGCTACAATTGTGGTAGGCCAGGACATTTTGCCAGGGATTGTCGCCTTCCCAAGGCAGGAGCCGCACCATCTGCACCAGCTCAAGGCCAAAATACGAACCCTAGGTTCGTGAAGAAGAGGTTCTTGAACACCAAGACTGGACGCGTTCATTTTATGAACGTGGAGGAGATTCCAGAAGGAGAACCGGTGATGGCTGGTATGTTCTTTGTCAACCAACACCCTGCAGTTATACTTTTTGATTCTGGTGCATCGCATACCTTTATCAGCAGAGCTTTTGTGGCAAAGCATCAGTTAGAAGTAAGCTCTTCACCTACACAGTTTTTAATTCATGCACCGGGTGCTACACAATCCACTAGTGACATAGCTTAGGGTGTTACCATAAATCTAGGAGACCATAGATTCTTTGCCAATCCCATAGTGCTGGAAAGTCAAGGTATTGATCTGATTTTGGGAATGAATTGGTTGAAGCAACATAGAGCTTCTATTGATGTGGAAAATAGGACCTTGCATTTAATGGATAATGAAGGCAATGCTATTCAAGTTTAGTTGAACTCTCAACCTGACCTCAGTGCGACAGTAAACAAAGTAGAGGCAGTTGATCTCAAATCTATACCAGTGGTATGTGACTATCCAGATGTGTTTCCGGACGATCTACCGGGAATGCCTCCGGATAGAGCTGTTGAGTTCACCATTGAGTTAGAATCAGGCACAGCACCAATTTCTAGAAGGCCATAAAGAATGTCACCCAAGGAACTAGAAGAATTGAAGAAACAGTTGCAAGAGCTGTTAGACAAGGGTTTTATCAGGCTCAGTTCATCTCCTTGGGGATGTCCAGCTCTGTTTGTAAAGAAGAAAGATAAGAGTTTGAGGCTCTGTATAGATTACAGACCTCTCAATGCTGTGACCATCAAGAACAAGTATCTGCTTCCTCGGATTGACTTGTTGTTTGATCAGTTAGCAGGAGCTAAAGTGTTTTCCAAGATAGACTTGAGATCTGGATATCACCAAATCAAGAACAAGCTTGAAGATATACCAAAGACAGCATTCTCAACCCACTATGGGTTATATGAGTATCTGGTTATGTCATTTGGGTTGACAAATGCTCCAGCACATTTCATGTATCTCATGAACTCAGTATTCATGCCTGAGCTTGATAAGTTTGTGGTGGTATTCATTGATGACATTTTGATTTACTCCAAGAATGAGGAAGAACATGCTCAACACCTACGTATTGTCCTGGAGAGACTCAGAGAGCATCAGTTGTATGCCAAGTTGAGTAAATGTGAATTCTGGTTGAATAAGGTACCTTTTCTTGGGCATATCTTATCAGCTGAAGGAGTGGCAGTTGATCCAAGTAAGGTTCAGGATGTTTTGAATTGGAAGCCACCAACTAGTGTGCATAAAGTGCGGAGTTTTCTGGGATTAGCTGGATATTATCGCCGGTTTATCCCAAATTTCTCCAAGCTAGCTAAACCAATCACTGAGTTACTGAAGAAAGACACCAAGTTCAAATGGACGCCTGAGTGTAATGAGGCTTTTCTGAAGTTGAAGTCCCTGTTGACCACTGCTCCAGTCTTAGCTCAGCCAGATGTTGAGAAGCCCTTTGATGTATATTGTGACGCTTCAGGTATTGGATTGGGGTGTGTACTAATGCAAGAGGGAAAGGTAATTGCTTATGCCTCTAGACAGCTCAAGCGACATGAAGAGCATTACCCTACCCATGATTTGGAACTAGCTGCCGTAGTGCATGCCCTCAAAATATGGAGACATTATCTACTTGGAGGTTTGTGTCACATTTATACTGATCATAAGAGTCTTAAATATATATTCACTCAATCTGACCTGAATATGAGGCAGAGAAGATGGCTAGAGCTCATTAAAGACTATAACTTGGAAGTGCACTACCATCCTGGAAAAGCCAATGTGGTTGCCGATGCTTTGAGTCGGAAATCACAATGTGCTTGCATTTCAGCCCGTCCGTATGATCAGACTCTATGTGAAGAGATGGAGAAACTGAATATCCAGATGGTAATGCATGGTGATGTTGCTAATCTAGTGGTTGACTCAACTCTTCAACAACAGATTGTTGAAGCTCAGAAGAAAGATTTGAGCATGAAACATCTTAGAAGAAGATTGGCCAAAGGTGAAAAGTTGTGTTTTACTCAAGATGATCAAGGTGTGTTGTTCTTCAAGGATCGGATAGTTGTGCCTAAAAACTTGAGTTAAGAAAGAAGATATTGGATGAGGCACATCTGTCTAGATTTTCTATTCATCCGGGTAGTACTAAGATGTACCATGACTTGAAACAGAGGTTTTGGTGGACTGGGATGAAATGAGAAATCGCTAAGTATGTGGGGGGGGGTGGGGGGGGGGGGGGGGGGGGGGGGGGGGGGGGGGGGGGGGGGGGGGGGGGGGGGGGGGGGGGGGGGGGGGGGGGGGGGGGGGGGGGGGGGGGGGGGGGGGGGGGGGGGGGGGGGGGTGGGGGGGGGGGGGGGGGGGGGGGGGGGGGGGGGGGGGGGGGGGGGGGGGGGGGGGGGGGGGGGGGGGGGGGGCGCGGGGGGGGGGGGGGGGGGGGGGGGGGGGGGGGGGGGGGGGGGGGTGGACTCGGATGAAGCGAGAAATCGCTAAGTATGTGGCAGAGTGTGATACATGCCAGAGAGTCAAAGCATTCCATCAGAAATCGCCAGGGTTATTGCAGCCTTTGACTATTCCTCGCTGGAAGTGGGAAGATATATCCATGGATTTCATTGTGGGCCTACCCACAACATCCAAGGGGTATAACTCAATCTGGGTAATAGTAGACCGTTTGACAAAGTCTGCACATTTTATTCCTGTTAAGGTTGCTTATCCTGTGCGAACATATGCTGAATTGTTCATATCTCGAATTGTGGCTTTACATGGAGTACCTAAGACCATAGTGTCTGACAGAGGCTCTCAGTTCACTTCTAGATTCTGGGAGCATATGCATGAGTTGATGGGTACTACCTTGATTAGAAGTTCTGCTTATCATCCACAGACTGGAGGACAGACTGAGAGAGTAAATCAGATACTTGAGGATATACTAAGGGCATGTGTTCTAACCTTTTCTAAGAAATGGGATGAATGCCTACCTTTAGCAGAATTCTCTTATAACAACAGTTAGCAGGCCAGTATTGGTATGGCTCCGTTTGAAGCACTATATGGCAGAAGATGCAGAACTCCACTAAATTGGTCAGGATCTGGAGAAAGAACTGCTCTTGGACCAGATCTTGTGAACGAAGCTGAAGAGAAAGTAAGAATGATTCAGGCTCATCTTAAGACAGCTCAGTCCAGACAAAAGAACTATGCAGATAAAAGAAGGCAACCTCTAGCTTTTGAAGTAGGCAGTTATGTATATCTGAAAGTGTCACCAATGAAAGGGATCCATCGCTTTGGAGTTAAGGGCAAGTTGGCTCCAAGGTATATTGGTCCTTATCAAATATTGGAGCAAAGAGGTCCTGTGGCTTACAGATTAGCTTTACCTGAACAGTTATCAACTCTGCATGATGTATTCCATGTATCTCAACTTAAGAAATGCCTACGAGTTCCCGAAGAGGTGATTGAAGATCCAGAGATAGAATTAGAGTCAGATTTGACCTATGAGGAAAAAACTATCAAGATTCTGGATCAGAAGGAGCAGAGTACTCGTAGGAAGAGCATCAAGTTTTACAAAGTTCAATGGAGTAATCACTCTGCTGATGAGGCTACTTGGGAGCAGGAAGATTACCTTGTAGCTAAATATCCAGAGTTGTTTGAGTAGTTATAGTAAGCTTGTAATAAATCAGTCTTTGAAAGTGTTGGACAGAACTTTGTTTGTACTTGGCTATGCAACTACACCGTGTTCTTAATGGAAATGTTATGTTCTTAAGTTCATGACACATTTTCCTTGCCGTTGCATAAGCCAGATGTTTTGCCCGCCTTAACCAAATCTCGGGACGAGATTTCTTTAAGGGGGGAGGGCTGTAACAACACAGGTGTTAGTGAAGTGCTAAGAGGGTCATTAGGACACTAATGAAGAGAAATACCAAGATTAAGAGTTTAAATACTTTTATTTGAGCTAAATTAGCCCTAAAGGCATCTTGGTAATTTTGTCGCCCTGGAATGGTTGACCAAGTCAAACATGAGTTAATAATGTCAAAAGATAGCAAATCATCCAAAGTACTTGGAATGCTTAAGTTTGAGAAGAATTCAAACTAAAGTTTCAAAATTTGGTTAAGTATAAGCTCTTGAGAGGATGATTTTGGTCCAAATTCATGGGCTTGTAACCCTCAATCTAGAAAGATTTAGCCCAAGGTCATATTGAGAGAAATGTAGCCCTATGTTAGGACTACAACTTTGGTATTTGGAGAATCAAAAGACTACATTTGGATTTTGGAGAAAACTTGACCTAAAGGTGGCAACTTTCAAAAGGGTAACTGAAATTTCTGAATTCCCTTTGTTTTGGTCAAAATTCAGTGCAATTTAACTCGAGTTCTAGGAAGAATCAGCTCCAGTGCATATAAGGAAAAGTGTAGCCCTATGTACCATCTACAAGTTTGGTATTTAGACTTTTTAAAGTTTACATATTAATTTGGGCGTAATTTGGAGTTTAAGGTGACCAATTTGGAAGAATTCAGAAAATTCAGAGAAAATTCAGAAATTGGGTCTATGTTCTTGGTCCTATAACTTTTGAATCTTTGAGAGTTAGGCTTTGAAGTTTATAAAGGATTTGTAGCCCCATGGTCCAGCTACAATTCGTATATTTGGAGTTTGATGAGTTTGCATTCAAAATTTGGAGAAAAAGGAAGATGAACACGCTGGTTTTGAATGGCTTTCAGAGTTTCAGAGACAGAGTTCAGAGCTGAGCAAGTCGGCCGGCGTGCCACGCAGCTGCTTGCCGCTCGCTGCCGTTCAAGCCACGCGCCGGTGCGGTGGACGTCCAGCGCGAGCACATGCAGCAGGAGGTGGCCGTGCTTAAGCGGTGAGCTTCCCAGGTTGAAAAGCCGAGCCGGTCACCCTCTTCGTTTCTTCCTTTTTGGCTTTCCTGCTCGCCGTCGGTCATCTCCACCACCGTCGTCCTGATTAATAGCCACCAGAGCTTCTCCAGCCGTTTCCATCCACCCAAGTCTTTCCCAGTCAGTGAGCCTTCCTTTGCCCTAGCTTGTGCCCGAAATCATCCATCAGAACCACCTGAACGCCGTCTTCTTCTCCGATGAGTCGCCGCCGACCGTTTTTGGGTCGCACGGTGAGAACCACCTTCGAGGCGCCCTCACCCTCAATAGATGGCACGGATGGGTGTCCCGTGTTCTTGCGCAGCTCGCCGTGGTGTTTGTTGTTAGGATTCGTGGTCCGGTTGGCCGGAACGCCGCAGCGCCGCCGCGGAGCTTCGGTCCACCATAGCCGCCGCCGTAGAAGTCCGATTAGGGTTGCGTAGAGCTTAGGGTTGGGTGCGCGGCGTGTGTGCTGGTTTGCCCTGATGCCTTTGGTGCCATTTGTTGGCGTGGATGGCCACTGCTGGGCCAAGCCGAGCGCCGCCGCCGTGTTTAGTGGCCGCAGCCGCTGTTTCTCGTCATAGCCGCCGTGGGTGTTAGGGTTAGGAGCTCGAGCTTGCGTGTGAGGTTCAGGGGTCGGGGCGTGGCCGTTTGGCCTGCAGCGGTCACCGGGGTGCCCACCGCCGGCGATTTCGTCGGACGGTCAGAGCAGCGCCGCGGCTCGGTTCTTTTCTGAGCGCGCGCGTGTGCGTTAGGAGGGGGAAGAAGAGAGACCCGGGCCCAGCTGTCAGTGAGAGAGGGAAAAAGAGGACGGCGGGTTAGTTTCTAGGAAGTGCAGGGGTTTTTCTGCAAAGTTGTCTTAGTTTTTGTTTTTAGTTTTAGATTTAGTTTTTAAATAGGTTTTAAATGGTTTTAAATTAGAATAATAGTTAGATTATTTATTTAAATACTTTTTCTTTTTGGTATTTAAATAAATAAATAGGATAAATATAAATAAAATTTTGAATAATGATTTATAATAAGAAATTAATAATAATAATTAGTATAATTCTTTTATGTGTTTAGAATAATTCCATAATGCTTTTAAAAATTACTAAAAATTCTAGAAAAATAGGAATAAATAGGAAATCACTTGTATAGGGTTTTGCTATGTTGTTTAGCTTTGTTGTTAGGTCTAAGTGTACTAACTTATGCATCATAACGTTAATAGAAGAAGCTTCCGGAGTCGAGTTTGTCGAGCTTCCACCAGAAGGACCCCAGGAGCCAGAAGAGGTTGAGTTAGAGCTAGAGCCCGAGCCTGCTGCTGTTACTGCTGCTGATACTAACCCTGCTAGTGATCAAGGCAAGCACCGGAGCATCCAAACCCTATTTTGAGTACTATTTCATGTGTTAATATGGTATTGCATGCATTACGTGATAGGAGTTGTGTGAACTGTTGATTGCATAATCCTTCCTTGATTAGGGCAATACTAGATGTCAACCTGTTTTTAGTGAAGCTTAGCATACTTAGATTCCTCACAGTTCCATCATAGCATTAGTGAGCTCAGGTTTTGCTCTATCACTAGTACTTGATGTTAAAAAGATGAAATGGAGATCAGGTGCGAGGGTGAAGGTTGGGAAAGGAGTCTCAAGCCAACACATCGCCTCGATCGTCTTAGGATTGTGGTTGTTTACCTGTGATCAGGCTTTGAACGTACTAGTCATAAACCGGGGATTCCAACCGGTGAGCTGATGTAGCTGTGGTTGCTTCTAGTCTTGAATTGTGGTTCGCTGGACTAGTCGAGGTTGGTGGCAGGGACGTGGCCGTAAACTCACACGTCGGGTGCTGCCAGACGTGGGGCCAGTGTGGGGGGGGGCGTCTCTGGGTTTGAGCGAGGGCAATTCAGGACTTGGAGCGACCATAGTGAAAGGGTGCTTTGTGTGGACCACCCTGGGGACCACACAACGCGTATGACTAGGTTATACCCTGCAGGGATAAAAATTGGTCCGGATCGCCGCACTTCTCGGTATGAATACTGCTTGATCGTTGATAGACGGCTTAGTACAAGATAATGTTAGTGATGCTTATAAAACCTGAGGCTTGCTTAAGTGATACATAAGTGATTTAATCCTACTGCTAATCTATTCTTTCAGGTAATCACTTAATTGGTTTTAACTCTAAAAGTTTAGGATTTAAGTTTTAGTAAGCTTTTACGCAAATGTGTTACCTATCCACAGCCTCAAAGCTTTGCATGCCCTTGTGTGTCTGTATTTATATGTTTTTGTAGACGGGTCAGACTTGCTGAGTACTTTTGTACTCAAGATACTATAATTGTTGCAGAGCTGCCAGAAGACTTTCAGTAAGCAGGGAAAGACTCCAGAAGAAGAAGAGGCATGTTGATGAGCCTAACATGTCCTCTTGACTTGTTTTGTTTTGTTTAAATCAATGAGGTCTTCAAACTGTCCTTGTTAAGACCTACCTTTGTTTTTCTTGGAACTCTATAGATTGACTTATACTTTTAGTTTGTTCTTATATGTGTAATAACTCTATTCCTTGTATAATTAAGTGTGTTGTGAGTTTTTCTGTTGTACTCCTTTGTGATGCAAATCTGTGTATGTGATTTGTACTTGAGATCGTGGAGGTTTCAGATGTCCTAAGGACATCTGACGGACTACCGGGTTTATACCGTCTGAAGTGTGTAAGCTGTGATTGTCAGTAAAATGACGATCCGACACACTTGAGCCGGTTTAAGCTGGACGGTTCCGCCACAATGGCATATTATATATTACCAAAAATTCTTAATCTGACACCTTGGGGAAGACCCCAATAAGTTTTATATGTTCATAAAACTTGCTATATATTATTTTAATTTGTTTACTGAAAAATGTACCTTATTAGTCTATTAAATGTTTACAATGAGCTGAGGTTGGACGAATACCCGAGCTGCCCCGTGCCCCACCAAATAGTAAATCCTTTTAATTTGTTTCAGGTGAGATAATCTCCACGGCATATATAGGATGACTTTTCAAAACCAACAAAGTACGAAAAAAATCTCAAGGCGTCACAAATTGAGAAGTAGTATCAGAAAAATACAAGCACACGCCATTTCTTCCATCGCATGTATGTCTTTATGGTTTATATACTGGCAAATGAAAGCTAGCTACAATATGACTCATTTGGAAGAAGGTAATATGGGCTGCATAAATTGACAAGCAATGTTGTTTCCTTGTAAATTTGGTAAGGTCAGGCACTACTGGATATGTTCATATTAATGTTGTTTTCATATTTCACAACCATGGAGAGCGTAGAAGTGTTTGCCTCAAATAACTGTCTTATCGACCAAATTAAAATATCCGATCAGCAACCGAGCAAGTCCAATGCAACCAAAAAGCTGAATAATAAACCCTAATATATGTTGTAAATATACACATAGGATTATATATATAGTTCCTTATCCCTTGCAAACAATATGTGATATGCATAAGGAACCCGGCAAAAACGATTTTAATTGTATATTGCTTGTTTCTAGAGAGCTTGGGTGGAAATCCACAAATCAAGAATCAGCACAACGCTGAACTGATATATGCACAATCCTAATAGAGCTGCATGCCTTCCCTGCACTGCATATAATTAGCTCTCCAGAATACTTGTGCATATACCGTTCCATATCGTCTTGTTTTCCCCCGGCCCCTTGAATTGTTCTTGTGCTCTTGCTTGTCTTAATTTGTTCCTTTGGTTCAGTTTACATCAAATCTGTTCGTGGCCTGTGTAACCGCGTTCGAAAGTAAAATCGGTTTGATATATATATCTAGGGCCTGGGTCTCTATTGGGCCTTCACACGATCGCTCTCGGGCTGAAGCACTTAGTAGCGGTCCGGCTACATGTAAGTGTGGGCTGGGTAGTGGCCTAGTGGGGGGAAGGAGAAGGGAAAAAAGAAATGTTGGGCTGACATTCCTCGTCGGGCCTCGTTAAGGTCCATGTCGGATCTATTTGTTTATTTTTCCCCGTCGATTTTTATATTAGGAGGATTAGTCATGGACCGGATAAAGTTGATCCACGATGCAACCTAATCTACGGATTGTGGGCCCATACAATGACGCAGAACATTGTCACAGAGCTAGCTAGCTGCCTCATCCAAAACCGAAAGCCAAAGAAAACACGAGATGCCTCCGATATGATATGATGCCGCCGCCCGGCCCGGGAGGGATGGGTTGCCTCTCGGTCGCGTCGAGCATCTTTTGTATGTACGTACATATACGTATGCATCGATCTCACAGTCTGTATTTTTCTAACAGCTTTGTGGTATGCCTGTTTTTTTTTTGGCGAGGAAGCTATATTCTTGTATGTACTCGTAACAAACTCTATCCATCCCTGTGCAGACATGTCACTTTTTATTTTTATTTTTTTTAAAAAACAGCTTAGGTCGCAAATTGGATGGATAGAATAGAATAAATAAATAAATAAATGGTTCTCGTGGTAAGAGCAGCTCCAGTGGAGTAACTTAAATAGGCCCCTACTCTAAATTTTAGGGTCTTCCTCCAAAAAATCAACTCCAGCAGGACCCCTAAATAAATATGCATTTTTCATGCCCACGCAAATTCCAGCTCCAAGCCCCCATTCCTAGGGGCCTCCAATCTCCCCCTCAAAACTTGTGTCCCACTATTTTTAGAAGAAAATAGGGGCCTGGGCTGATTTCCCACTGGAGTTGAGAGGTAATTTTGGGCTCCTATTTTTTGTAGTCCGGTCTGCAAATGGATTTGAAGGGCTTCAATTTGGAGTGGCTCTAAGCACGCACGGACACCCAAATTAACTTAGGTGTGGCAGGCGCTCTTTCTGTCACTGCAAGCGGGCCCTCCCACCGACGGGTTGAAATAGTAAACAAGTCCAGGTGGAGGGGGAGGCGAGCGAGCGGAGCACGAAACCCTCCTCTCCTCCTCCTTGGTCGCGTCGCGTCGCGTCGTCCCCCATTATTATTTCTTGGGCTTCCCTCTCTTGCTTCTTCCCCCTCGCCACTCCTCGTCCTTATCGCCAACCACCATTGCTCTTTTCCCCGACGCAACACAGCTCCAGGGACCGACCAATCCCGCCGCGATCTCGCCCTGCCACCCATGGATCCGTACAAGGTCAGTCCTGCCTTCCATCCATCTTCTCTCCTCCCACCTAGATCCTCGATTTCGCGCCCCCGATGCGCGCCGCGCGCTCATCTGACCGGATTTTCGCTCTTGGTTCTCGCAGCACCGGC